>CP092885.1:41425349-41461023 GCA_030710605.1 Cordylochernes scorpioides | reverse complement strand
CAGATTTTAGGTTATAATAGCCATAAGTTGCTATAGTCACTGCTGAAACAATTAGAATTTAAAATTAGTGACCATAGAATTTTGATGCTATAACCCCATTGCTTCAATAAAAGAGGCTGTTATAGGCAGATTCAACTATACATGAGAGTGCTTATATAACGCCATCACCATCTCCTCAGCGGCGAAGCACGCGATCTATGTTTTCTCGTAGATCACGAAATGCATGGTGTCGCTGGAGACCGGCTGGCGATTCTTCACCGGACTCTGCAGGTGGCAGAGGAGCCATATACATTGTACATAGTATCTGTTAGCATTTTTATAAGTTGTTTTTCATAGATTAATATATTTATATTTTGACCAGATGACCGGACGACTTTACATGTATATATTTGGTTTTAAATGATGTAAATTAGTTAGTTATGAAAGTAAATTAAAAGTGTTAATTTTCTTGGAGGTGTTTACTCTGCCCGATGGTAGAATAGGAAAGTATTAGCTCCTAACAGTATCATACATATAAATATTATAAAACTATTTTAGAGGCGTAATATTCTTTTTAAAATAAAACAATTTCTACTGTCCTTACTGCGATGGAAAAATTAAAGGGAGGGCCTGGCTCATCAGTGGTGAACCCTCCCAGCGGTTTCGCCAGTTTAATCTACTTTAATTTTTCCATCGCAGTAAGGACAGTAGAAATTGTTTTATTTTATGGTAGATTAAACTGGCGAAACCGCTGGGAGGGTTCACCACTGATGAGCCAGGCCCTCCCTTTAATTTTTCCATCGCAGTAAGGACAGTAGAAATTGTTTTATTTTAAAAAGAATATTACGCCTCTAAAATAGTTTTATAATTTGATAACAGATGGCGCTCTAGTACATCGTAACATATAAATATATTTATCATTTTAAAATAATGCAGACTGTGCACTTCAGTGTGTATTGCCAATAAGATGTCAATTGTCAACACCAGAGGGGAACTCACAGAGAGCAGGATGTGGAAGCCGGCCTGCCCAGCCTCAATGTAGGAGTAAGGTACCAGGCAGTCCACCACTGGGTTGTCCCCGCCGTAGAGCTGCACATGGACCTCAGAGCGGTTGTGCCGGCAGCCTGGTCCATGGTCCGCCCACCAACTCTGGCTGCCTGTCCCCATGTCCAGGATCCCATAGGTCCCCTGTATAACCCCCAGCTAGCTGTTATCTTTCACAGAAGAGAAGGGGCCAACTCACAGGTTCCAGGGACCCAATCTCCAAGTAGAGGCAGATAACCAGGGCATTCCAGGCTAGCCAGATGAGACTCCACACTGAGTACTGCACCACAGCATTTATCTCCATTGAAAGATATAAGGACAATATGTAACAGATCATGTTGTTGTTGTTTCTTACCCCCTTGTGCAAAGATTATAAAAATTCCATGAGCTCATGCTTCTCGAGCTATTTTATGATAAGCAGCGGCCTCTCCCAAAGGTCCTGTTTAGGGCATCTAATGCAAGCGAAAATGTGTTCTGGAGCTGCAGGTGCCAAGCTACATTTTGGGCATGTGGGGTAGATTTTGTCATTATTTTCTATCTTCAATGGCTTGAGATGGCCTGTTCTAAATCTTGTTAGTGTAGTTAGTGCTATGTGATCATAAATAGCACAACTATGAAAATGGTCATGCAAATGAATATTGATGATAACTTGCACCATCTATCTCAGAATATAAATCAATTTAAACATTATTATTATTTTAATCCCAAAATATTCCTTATAAATTATGAAAAGCCATTTGCGTACATCTTTCAGTTTGTTGTTTACTTCATCATGGTTTAGATTATACCTCAACCGACCAAACGGATCTCATCCTAGAGAGACTTCCTGATAAAATAATGGAAGAGGTATTTAAGGCCAAAAAAGGGTTTGAGAATGCTAAACTAGATAAAATAGGAGAACAAAGGGAAATTAGACCAGCTCAGGTAGTAAAATTAAGAAAACCATCAGCTATCATCAATATTCAGTTACACACAATCAGGAATAGTCATTTTAAAAATGTATCTCCATATATTGGTAGTAAACATACAGACAGCCATAAAAACATAAGGCAAACTCTTGAGTTTGAGGTTCTTTGATGTACCTAACACTATAGGCAACACTGCTGATCTCTGAACAATTACAGTACCTCCCATTTTTTGTTAATGCCAATCAAAAGAACCTCTTACTTGAAAGCTAGTCATATTTTATCACTGAATAAAATAGTTAGGTACAATTTGGATTATATAGACAAACACAAGTTAATAAGACACAAACACAAGTTAATAAGACCAAATCCAAATAAATAAATAGTGTGTGACATTTCTGTAACAACACTATTACCGAAACATTATACACTCTTTATTTATTTGGTCTTATTACCTTAGGCTGAATATTTTTTTTAAAAAACATCGCTAATCAATATTTTTTATATCGAATTTTAACATTTCAACATTTGCGCTTATACGGTAGAACCTCCATGAGAGGACACTCACGCTAGAGGACGCCTCTCTATAAAGGACAGTTTTCATTTGCAAAATTACCATTTTTACTATTTAGCAACAATCCGGTAAGAGGACCCCTCTCCCTAAAGGACACTTGGGATCTACAATCACGTGTCCTTTACAGGGAGGTTCTACTGTTTTACTATGTTAAGAAAGGAAGTGTAAACAGAAGGTTATTGTATTTTATATTCCACAAAAAAAAATCTTAAATAAGAGACAATTCTGCCAGAAAAGATTTTATTTTCTCGATGTTTCGACAAAAATATTTTGTCTTCATAAGGGAAGATAAAAAATAAAGCATTTGTCAAGGCGTTAAAAATGATTCTGAAGTTGTAAGGATATTCTTACATGATCTTTCATATTTTAGTACAAAGATCGTGGGTGAGAATGCCTTTACAATATTAGAATAATTTTTCACAGCTTGCCCAAATACGTTTTTATTTTTCTGAAGAGGACAAAAGATTTTTTATAAATGTTGAGAAAATAAAACCTTTTCAGGTCGAAGTTATTTATGAAATATGAATGCCAGCCAGGCAACCTCTCTCTATCTTCAATATTTAAAAAGCAGTGAAATTTCATGTTGGGGTTTTGATTGTGACTAGGGGTGAGAAACATACCGCTACGATGTACTTGGCCTTGAGTTGATGGGCCCCGAAGGCCCCAAAAATGATAAAGATGATGTTGAAGAAGTTGACAAGAATGGGAGTCCACATGTAGCCGATGAAGTCGATCACTTGTCTCTGGATTGAGGTCAGCTGTAACCACATCATACAACACATGTAAACTGGGTCTATGGCTTACTTGATGGGTGAACTGCTGTATCAAAGAAGGTTCGCACTAGAACCATCTGTTAGCCACTACAGTAAGCTATTGACTTTCCTTTAAATTGGATCCATCTCTTCAAATGTACTAAGGTCAACTCTCTTATATTGAAAAATAGAAAATTGCTTCAATGACCCTGACTCAATATCACCAGTCCAACTCTATCAATGAATTATAGTTATTAAAAAAAAACTCTGGAATCGTGCAAATATAAAATTTGAACTATATTTATATGAATAGACATGTAGTATATAAGCCACAAATCACTTCCCATTTTGATTATCATCATCTGGTTTAGTAGAACCTCCACGAGAGGATACTCTCACTTGGACACCTCTCTACAAAGGACAGTGTTTGTGCCTAGTTATGTAAATAACTTGCTAGGCTTATAATCATGTAAATTTTTCTTTCTTTCTTTTAATTATGTAAATATATATATGTATATAAAATGAGTGAAAGATTCAATAAAGTCAGTCAGTTAGCTAAATCGAGTGAGGCGTCCTTCCTCTATTCATACACCTTGCTACATCGCAGTCTTGCGAAGGGAAAACATTCTCGGTAGTCAATCCGCCGGTCTGGTCTCGTAAATACAGTCAATAACAAGCTCTGCCACATATCGTCACTCACCTGAGACCAGACTATTTAGGCTGAAGGAGCGAAAGGAAGTCCTGGCTAACATTGTCAGGAACCAAGCTCCAACAGACAGTTTTCCTCATCAAAATTATCATTTTTACTATTTAGCAACTCTCCGGCAAGAGGAAACCTCTCCCTAAAGGACACACTTTGGCTCTGCTGCAAGGTTTCCTTTACAGGGAGGTTATACTGTATTACAAATGTAGGTATGTGATGTAAAGTATAAGCTGTCAAAAACCTCTTACCCACCATGATTATCATGGCATGCACTATGTGATGACAAACTACAAGGAAGGGAAGAATGTCACATGTGGGGTTACAAAGTTTCCCATAAAACATAAGGAGGCAGGAAATGTCAAGAGACTTAAAGGAAGTGGAGCAAGCCAGGTGAAATACAAACAAGGAAAACATGAGCAGAACCATTAATAATGGCGATGATGTAGTAAAAAAACCTATGGAGGAGATGAATCAGACCTACTACGGCGGTAGAACAAGTTTTTGTCAAACTATTTCTTAAAAACTTCAGCAACTCTTCTAACAAAAATCAACTCAACATCAAGTCTGTTGTTTGAAATATAAATATTATTTTGGTAAAGTTTTTTTTAATGGTGCATGAGTAAAATAAGGGTTTAGTTACTATTTCTTCTGGTAGATGGCAGTGATCTTTATATCCTTTAGTTTTGCGATGAGCTTTGGCTGTTTCTAATCAAATTCTATCCAAGAAACAATATGGATATATGTTATTCATTATAAAAACATTGGAATCTCTGGGCTAATACAGTAGTCTCTAAAGGACCCTCTGTAACTATGTGTTGTCCTTTAAGCCAAAAACTTATGAAATATATTTATTTATTGGAATAGATGAGGCACAATTTGGATTGTAGATTATAAACACAAGGTAATAAGACCAAATCCAAATAAATAAATAGTGTGTGACGTTTCGGTAACAGCGTTGTTACCATCTTCAGACAAAAGTACTGAATTTGGTCTTATTACCTTGTGTTTATTTATTGGAATATTAAGGTGTTTTGGAGATACAGGAAAACCTTTCTGCAAAGGAGAGCACTTTATCTTTTGTGCTTAACCCCCACATAAAGAAACATTTGTCAGTGACTTACAGTAAGTGAACACTTCAACACAGGGAGTTTCACCAGTTTAATCTAATAGACAGGACTAATATTGAATTGGGCTGTTCTGTCTATATAGACATTTTAGAGGTGCTGATGAACCAGGCCCATCCCAGTATTTTTCCATAGGAATAAAGACGGTAGATGAATGTTTTTTTTTTAATAAATATTGCTAAAAAAGTATATATTTTTCTATACACTAGTAGCTGATTCTAGTCCTCCATTCATTCAGAGTCCTTTGTCTCTTCAAAGTAGGATGAAGCCTTAAGTATTTTCAAAAAGATGAGATGATTTATCAATATGGTAGAACCTTCACGAAAGGACACTCGCTCTAAAGAACACTCAATTCCTGACAGTCATGAACCGGGATTGAATCCAGCGTTAAAATTTGTTTAATATGTAAATAACCTTCAGATATTATTCACTGTTTCAATTATCATGAACTAGGTTGCTCTTGCTGAGCGGTACCTATCAATGTGATTTTGAACCGGTTTGAACTCTAAAGAAAATCTCTCTACAAAGGACAGTTTTCATCTCTAAAATGATCATTTTTGCTATGTGGAATCTCTCTGGTTAAGGGCCATAGCCCAAAACCAAGGTCTTCAGGTTAGACTGTCAATAGATAGCTTATAGGGTTCTTTTTTTTACTACCTATTTTGACTGAAAGGCATCTGCTTTTTTAATGAATCCATTTTCTTCCAGTAAAAAATTTCTATGTAAATCGATTCTAGTAAACACTATTTTTAATTTGGAGACACATATCCTCTAGAAAAAAAAAACACCAACCAAGCCATTGCAACAGTTTCTACCCAGCTGTAGAAGGAGGCAGGCAGTCCAAGTGGTTGAAAAAGTGGCTCAACTTTACAATCCTCTCGGAGTGGGCTAATTCTCTCTTCACTGACCCATAAACCCCCACGGGTCAAAACTATTTCTGGCCTTTGTGCTCACACCTGCTGTCTGTTTATTATGTATCAACATCTAAGGTGAGACTGAGTCATTCCGTCTCTCCACTTTGTAATTTTAGATCTATAAACTTCTAGGTGATAGGACCCCAAATCCATAAAATAAATCAATAGTGTGAGACATTTCTGTAACAGTGTGGTTACCATCATCAGACAAAAGAATAAAATGTGAAAGAGAGAATGTAATAAACGAATTCATTTTATTCTTTTGTCTGATGATGGTAACAATGCTGTTACCGAAACATCACACACTATTAATTTATTTGGATTAGGTCTTATTTTCTTGTATCTATAATCCAAATGGTGCTTTATCAGAGTTTTGTTTAAATATTCCCTCTTGCTGGAAGATATGGCTTTACTATCTAAAATACTAATTTAAGTGGGGTCATTGAATATCATCTACGATTCAAACTGTGAATCATCCTGCATAATATGATACACATACACAAGGTAATAAGACCAAATCCAAATAAATAAATAGTGTGTGATGTTTCGTACAAAAGTACTTTTGTCTGAAGATGGTAACAACGCTGTTACCGAAACGTCACACACTATTTATTTATTTGGATTTGGTCTTATTACCTTGTGTTTATAATCTACAATCCAAATTGTGCCTCATCAATGATACACATACAATATCTCTTCATATTTCTAATTCAGATAAAAAATAAGATCTTTCATTGTAACAGTGGAAAATCCCCGCAGGCAGAAAAACAAGGTAAAACCAGGTAGAAAAACCCTTGCCTTGAGAGGATACAATGAAATAGGGGGAGATTACAATGGAGGAATAACAATGTGGACAAGGTATAAATATCCCCATTGTGTCCATCCCCCCACTCGACCCCTGTCAGCCACCAATTAGAGTGTTCTACCCGGTAAAGGAATATTAATTAGTATTTTATATGGTGGGTGAACATGTACTAGATAACTGTGCTTTCTGGACATTGTCGGAATTTTGATGTCTAGCCTTCTATTTGTAGCGAAGTGTGGAAATTGTTGTTATATGGGGTAAAGGAATATTAAATGTGCAAGATTATATATTATAGGGAGTCGGGGGAAGGGTAGTCTAAACCGTTGGTTTTCAATCACTACGACCCAGGATCAAATCCGGGATTGGGCACTTATTTCTGATTTGAAAAAATATGCTCCAATAGCCCCTGATTCTTGCAAGTCTTCTTCTTCTTTCTTATCGCCACTCAATCATATTAGGGTGTCAAGCTTGTAAAGCTTGAGACTTTTGATGGTGTCTGTTGACAACCATCATGATTGGGTGAAGTAGTAAGCATCTGCCTTTGTCATTAAAAGACTGGGAGCACTAGTCAGTGGCAGGCCGACTTAGCTCTAAAATAAATGGCCGCCTCTGACATGAGGAACAGATACCATGTGCAGCTGCTCCTAACATGGAGTACAAATGCTGCTCATCGTGTATCCCTGGATTAGGAGCCCTTACAGGGTACTATCAGCCGGGCCAGTAGAGCCCAGGTTTTTTAGTGAGCTTGTTACTGCTCCCCTTCCTCTTGCAATAGTCCAACCCCCCCAGCGAGTGCAAGTAACCAAACAGGGATCTGGCTCACTTGTAAGTGCAAAAGTCTAACTGCTTTTCACATATGTAGACATGTGGTGAACTTACAATAAAAGCATTCGCCAACTTCTACCCACCATGATTATCATGGCCTGTATCACGTGTACTAGGGATAAATATAAAAAATAATAATAAAAAAGAGTGAAGAAGTATTCTATATACAGTTACGAGCGTCATTCTTCAACTCCTAATCATCTCTGTCACAGTTTACTTTTTTTTTGGAATGGCGCCCTCCTATCGGTTGGCTACGATCACGCCACCTTTGCCCCCCCCCCCATCATGCCTCCCCCACTCGCTTTTTCGTTTTTGTAACTATTGTGTTGGAGCAGGTCGCTCCTTAAATAAATGCATATATTAGTTAATAACTAAATGGAATCCTCTCTTTCTCTTTCCCAGTATGAGACGCCTACGGAAGCCAACAGTACATAGACAGATAAAGCACATAGGCTATAGTTATTAACTAATATATGCATTTATTTAAGGCGCCAATTTATAATTGTAACAAATAGTATTTGAATAAAAACATTCAATCGGGTAAAACACGGCCGTTGCCCGGGTCATTCGGCTAGTGTTAAATAACAGGGATAGGATAGCATGTTTGGAATATTCATTTTCCCATCTTACAGTAGAATCTATGTGAGAAGACATTCTTGCTAGAGAACAACTCTCTACAAAGGATTTTTTAATCCAAATTACCATTTTTACGAATTCTCTCCAATAAGAGCACAATTAATATAAACTGTTGAAACTACAACCTGTGATCAAATCCCATATTTTTTTGAATGAAAAATGACTCCAAAAACCTCCATTTGTTTTAATAAAAGTCCAACCCCACCAGTGAGTGAACATAACTAAATGAGTCTTTGCCATACTTGTAAGTGCAAAAGGCAAACTGCTTCCCACATGTGTAGACATGTGGTGAACTTACAGTAAAAGCAGTCACTAAACACTACCCACCATGATTACACTGATAGACAAAACTTAAGGAAGTTGTACCTTATCTATATATATAAAAATGAATGTATGTGTGTGTGTGTGTGTCTGTCCTTTATGCCTGACCAAACCACTCATTGGAACGCCATGAAACTTTGGGAAGTTATTTAGTATAGTACTGGGAAGGTTTCTAACAAATAAAATTTTTGAAATAACTTTTCGCTTTAAAATAATCAAGATAAATATTCTAATTTATCTGTTATAATTCAACAATCTGCTCTAAATATTATCATGATGATACGATGATTTTGTAATGTAGAAAATTAGGAAAAAAAAAATTCAGGATGACACGGCAATTTATTTGAGACAAGAATAATGATACAATTCCAAGGCAAGATACTATTCCTTTAACTTCCAATTACCGAGGGAACCAATTAATATTGATTTTATTCAACTCATCGAGTATTTTTCAAGGGACCGGGAAAAATGTTCACTAGATAAAACGATGATTTTGTAATGTAGAAAATTAAGAAAGACAAAATTCAGGATGACACGGCACACAGGGCCATTATTTGAATTTGTTGCCTTGTGATTCATATCTATAATCCAAAATATACCTTGTCAGAAATACTACAATAAAACGTGTCTTGGGAGTTTCCTTTTGGTTTTAATCATAAAGGCACACACAATGCAGGTTGACATCTAAGAAATATTGGTTACAATAAATCTAAAACTATTCTTTCAAAGAGTAAATTGAACAATTTTCTTACTTTATATACAAGAAAATAAGACCTAATCCAAATAATTTAATAGTGTGTGACATTTCAGTAACAGCATCATCAGATTTTTATTTTTTTGTCTGATGGTAACAATGCTGTTACTGAAACGTCGCACACTATTAAATTATTTGGATTAGGTGTTATTTTCTTGCATCTATAATCTATAATCCAAATTGTGCTTTATAAATTTTCTTACATATTGTTACCTCATTAATTTTTATTTAGAATCCAAATTGTAAGTATTTGGACATCTACGGAATTTTGAGTAGCTGGATAAAGAAGAAATCTGACTGTGTCACCTGGTGCCCCCTGGATAGCCAACTAACAACAGCAGTTCTTTATACCTATCAAACTACATCTTGGAATGCATGGGAGCCTCAAGACAGGACCTGTATTCCAACCCTGAATTATAAATTTAAACCATGAATTCAGTCTCCATATGACCATGTATAATAATTATACAATAGGATATACAAAAAAAAAAAAAGAAGAAGAATGTTTCACATTCAAATATTTAAACAAATATATAAATAAAACCAAAAATAGAAATATAAGAAACCCATTTCTTTCAATTAGTGAAAGAGTAAGCGTTCAAGCACAGAATCTTCAACAAACCAATCTGCCATTGTGAGGTATTAAGCAAGGTAGTGTTTGAATGAAGGGCATGTTCTCGAAAGAGTTTGACCTCTCACTACCTAAATAAATAAAATACACTCCTAATATCTTTTTTTCTTTAATTAAGAAGGCATATATTGGATCAAAAATTGATTTATTTTACCAATATTTCAGTTGGCTGAAAGCCAACCTTTATCAAGGTGTTATAACATATTCATAACACATATAACATAAGAATAGGTTATAACACCTTGATAAAGGTTGGCATTCAGCCAACTGAAATATTGGTAAAATAAATCATTTTTTGATCCAATATATGCCTTTTTAATTAAAGATTTATTTATGGATTGCTCTATTTTCAAAATCTTTTTTATTTTATTTATGTATGTTCTTCACAAACTTTTTCTTTTATAATCAAAAAATGCCCATTCATTGATTTGATAAATTAGATATGTGATAAGAATTACATTTTTTTTTTAAGTTTTAATTATACAGTAGAACCTCCCTGTAAAGGACAACACCTAATTGCAGAGCCAAAGTGTCCTTTAGAGAGAGGTGTGTCCTCTTACTGGAGAGTTGCTAAATAGTAAAAATGGTAATTTTGCAAATGAAAACTGTCCTTTTTGGAGAGGTGTCTGCTAGTGGGGTGTCTGCTAAAGGGAGGTTCTACTGTATTAAAATAAAAATTTAACAATTATATTCATACATTTTTAATTTTATTAAAACACAAGGTAATGATAAAGCACAATTTGGATTATAGATTATAGATACAAGAAAATAAGACCTAAAATCCTTTGGATTCCTTATTTGGAGATTAGGTCTTATTTTCTTGTATGTAAAACACAAGGTAATAAGACCAAATCCAAATAAACAAACATATACTATTTACACACCATTCATTCATTTAGATTTGGTCTTTATTATTATTATAATTATATTACTTTAATATTATTACCTTGTGTTTATAATCTATAATCCAAATTGTACCTCATTATTAATTTATTTTAAAAAAGGCAATGTGTGTCTGAAGATTTGTCCACTCTCTGCTCAATTACAAAAAGACCTTGATTATACTATTGACCCCAGTGAGTACTGTATTGAATTAATGTGGGAGGCTATCAAGCCATGTTGCAAGAGAACACCTATTTACATATACCTTGCATACATGACACACACAGATAATAGGAAGGAAGAAAAATGTAAAGAAAGCTGACTAAGCAACAAGACATTTCCTGGAGTTGCAACAGTTTATCTGGGGCCTGATAGCACAGCTGATGATTGATCATATCCTTCCTTGGCTACTTGGTTTTTCTTGAGGAAATAGAGAGAGATGTGTGATTTATTATTATTATTATCCCTAGTACATGTGGTACAGGCTATGGTAATCATGGTAGGTAGTAAATGGAAACTGCTTTTACTGTGAGTACATCACATGTCTACACATGTGAGAGAGAGAAAGATGATTTATTATATATTTTTATTATTTAGAAAATGATAAAAAGCACAATTTGGATTATAGATTAGAGATACAAGAAATTAAGACCTAATCCAAATAAATTAATAGTGTGTGATGTTTCGGTAACAGCATTGCTACCATCATCAGACAAAAGAAGTGTACCTTATCATTTCTCAATATATAGTAAGAAATTTACATATTTAAACCATATAAAAAAAAGGGTGGAATGATTTTTTAATCTCTTTCTGAATCTGACTATGGTAACAATTTTCAACTAGTAAAAATGAAAGTGTTATAATAATTTATATTAAAAATGTGAAGTTTTGATGTAAATATTTGTTCAAAGCACCTACACTTAAATCTGAAATGATAGATTAGAAACACAAAGTAATAAGACAAAATTGACACACTATTTATTAGGATTAGGTCTTGTTACCTTGTGAATTGTATATACAGTAGAATCTCCCTGTAAAGGACAACACCTAATTGCAGAGCCAAACTGTCCTTTAGGGAGAGGTGCCCTCTTATCGGAGAGTTGCTAAATAGTAAAAATGATAATTTTGCAAATGAAAACTGTCCTTTATAGAGGTGTCCTCTAGTGAAGTATCCAATAAAGGAAGGTTCTTCTGTATATTTAAAAAGAAAATTAGTATTGCATATATATAAAGCAACACTTAAAGTTTCACCGCATAAGTTTCTTTTCTGTGAAAAATCTATATTTATTTCAAAGAGAAATATCTACTATTTCTAACTTTTTTGGATGACGTATGAAAGGGTGAACATTACTCTTCATATTTTCACCCTTTCATACGTCATCCAAAAAAGTTAGAAATAGTAGATATTTCTCTTTGAAATAAATATAGATTTTTCACAGAAAAGAAACTTATGCGGTGAAACTTTAAGTGTTGCTTTATAATCATACGCCGCAGTCCTTTATAATTGCATATATATATAAAAATGTGTTTCTAATATCCTATTCTCTGTAACAACAGTAGTACCATTGAAGATATCACAAAGAGAGCCTATTTTCCTCTCTCCCAAAAATGACTAAATCTCCCTTACATCAATATTGAATACAAGTGCACAAATTGGATTTGGTAGAACATTTTCTGGGCTTCTTAATGGGATCTGTGAGGTACAATTTGGTTTATAGATAAGAGTAAGAATTTCGTGGTCCATTTGGATGAGGAAAGCGAAGACTAAAACGCGGTTGTTCCACACTCGCCTTTTCAGTGGTATGCTAACTTATGAACGATGGCTTCTGTGGCCATCGGACATGCGTCTGACCTGGAAGCTGTTGGGTTCTGTGCTGCCTGGAGTATAGAAGCTCCAACTATGCTTCCTTCCTGTGTTGAATCTGTATAAGACCGGTGGTCTTAATAAAGCTGTATGTATGTATGTGCAATAAGGTGCAAAGGAAATGTCACATAATTTACTTATTTGGATATTGTCTTGTTGCATGTGATTTGTGATTTTTGATTTCTCAGTTTAAAACTACAAGGTAATAAGACCAAATCCAAATAAATATATAATGTGTTGACATTTCGGTAACTGCTCAGTAACTGAAACATCACACATTATTTATTTATTTATTTGGATTTGGTTTTATTCTATATAATCTCCAAATTGTACCTTATCGATTTCTCAGTTTTCCAACAGGTTGTACATTAGTCAAGGTGACTCCCAATGTTTTATTAGACCTACATATGTAGAAGATCCTCCCATGAGAGATCACCTCCTTGAGGGCTATCTTTATACAACCACATGAAAGACCACCTCCAGGAAAGGTCAGAAGTATCCATGGTCTTTCATGGGAGGTTCTACTGTAGTGTGATGTCTGAATAGTGGTTGTAGAGCAATGCTTTGTAACTCATGTACTGTGAGATTATGTTAGGTGGGCCATACAGTCTGGGAAACTGTTACTAAGATATACATCCTACCTACATACTTATACAGTGGAACCTCCTCTTAAAGGAAGGCAGAGTCAGTGTTGAATTACATTTAGTTTAATAAAAGTGGCTATATACTTTGGTTGGGATTTGATAAACAGATCAATTATTCATTTAGTTTAATTAAAAATGGTCATACAGCAATGCTCTGTAACTTCAAGACTATGCTAGGTGGGCCATTTCATTAACAGGAGTCTGGGAAACTGTTACTAAGATATACATCCTACCATACATCCTTATACAGTGGAACCTCCTCTTAAAGGAAGTTAGTGTTGAATTACATTCAGTTTTAACAAAATCTACAAGCAATCCTGGGCCAGTTAAAGAAACCTGACCCTGGATTGTTTGTTGATTTTGTTAAATTGTAAAGGCAGGGATGAATATGTATTACACTCAGTTTAATAAAAGTAACTACATACTTTGGCTGGGATTTGATAAACACGGATCAATTAAACACAAGGTAATAAGACCAAATCCAAATAAATAAATAATGTGTGACATTTCGGTAACAGCATTGTTACCATCTTCAGACAACGCTGTTACCAAAACAAGATAGATGTAGATAAAAATCTACTGTAGGATATCTAAAGGTTGATATTGGTCTACTGGGCCTATAGGAAGAGCACGTGGTAGAGGGTGTTATGGAATGCCGGGCTGACTTCCCAGGCCACAATTAAGGTTAACCTAATTGAAGCTGTGAATCAGCAATACCGCAGCAGCAACCTTCTCTTTCTTTTTTTTTTTATTTACTTATGTAAGAGTTACTTCTCTAAGCAACTGCTTTTACTACAAGTGCACCATATGTACTACACATGTAAAAAGCAGTTTAACTTTTGCACTTACATGTGTGCCAGAGCCCTGTTTGGTTACTTGCACTCACTGGTGAGGTTTTATTTTGCAAGAATGGGGGGCCATTGAAGAATGTAAAAAGTGTCCAATGCAGGATTCAATCTTAAGTTGTGTTTGTTGAAAATCAACAGGTCATATCACTCCTTCACCGACCCCCAATGTACTTGCAGATAGTTTGATGGTTAATATGTGTTCACAATGAACAGGTGGCTTCCCTTCCCTGACTGGATGTCTCTGACCAAAAATAATATTTTTTACAATATTTGTGTTGTTGTCGTGTCCAATGAAGAGCCCCAGATGTCTCCATGCATCTCTATCACAGCAGCAGCAATGTCCACTATCTTGGAATATTTGTATACATTGTGCAATACCTCCTCTACATATCATTATTTTGTTCCATCATTGGTTATATACCCTACCACCAATAGATCTAATATGATAGCATAATGATAAAAAATATTCAATTTATCAATATTTAGCATCTACCAATGCATCAAACCTCTATTCCACGATCAATCATCCCAAAATTATCAATTGATTTTCTACTCAGTGGCTTCCTTCTATAAAAACATGATCGTATTTCTTTAGTTGACTAGGTGAAGTAGAATACGTCTGTCTTTGTCATTAAGACTGGGAGCACTACTCAGTAGCAGTCCAATTTGGCTTCAAAATGAAATGGCCTGCCTCTGACATGAGGAAGAGATGCCATATGCAGCCGCTACTAACATGGAGTACAGACGGTGCTCATCCTGTATCCCTGGATCCCTTACAGGGAGAGCAGGAGGGACAAGATGTCCTCCCAAGAGAACAGCAATAGATCATTTGCAGACTTGAGTCTAGTCATCTACAGATGATGACTTTCCAGAATGGTTGAAAGGTTTCTCCACTATGTACTAAGTGCAATTATCCACTTGCAACCCCAAACCACAACACCGAATGATCTTCCATTGATAAGCCAGACTAATTCCCAGCACCCACCATCAAAAGTCTCAAGCTCTGCAGGCTTGATACCCTAATATGATTGAGGTATAATAAAAAATATTTCTTTAGTTAGGCTCAAGGCTCAGAACTGATGTTATAGTAGCACACTTGACATAAGGCATAAGACAACTCTCTCTAGCCTCAAACTTGAATAAATAACACCCTTCCACCCCTAAATGTATCTCCAAACGCCACCTTGTAGCAGGAAATGAAACTGCAGATTCCCTTGTCAAACAAGATGCATCATCACACTCATCAACAAACTTCAAAGCACAATTCATAGAACCAGCTGGTTATTAAAATGAAAAAAAATAATAATAATAATAATAGAACCCTATTATATGCTACAAATATAACCCTATCATCACAAGATAAAAAGACCAAATCTAAATAAATAAAAATTGTATGACGTTCCAGGTAACACACACACACACAATGCTGTTACCGAAATGTCACACACTATTTATTTATTTGGTCTTATTACTTTGTGTTTATAATTACAAAGACAGCAAAAATTGAAAGCAAATTCAAAACACCAGGGATACTCTCGCAGCTGAACTAAAGTGGGTGTAGAGTTGTAAGATCAATGTTGGGGAGGGTTTAAATAACTATTATCTTATAAATACAAGGTAATAAAATGGTGGTCGGTGGAAGGCTGGTTAAACAGTTTGGTTTTCGACTACTACGACCCGGGTTCGATTCCCGCATTGGACACTTTTTTCTGATTAAAAAAAAAAAATGCTCCAATGGCCCCCCGATTCTTGCAAAAGTCCAACCCCACCAGCGAGTGCAAGTAACCAAACAAGGCCCTGGCACATTTGTAAGTGCAAAGTCGAACTGCTTTTCACATGTGTAGATATGTGGTGCGCTTACAGTAAAAGCAGTCGCTATAACTACCCACCATGATTATCATGGCCTGTACCACGTGCACTAGGGATAATTAAAAAAAAAAAAAGGTAATAAATAAATAGTGTGTGACGTTACAGTAACAATGTTGTTACCATCTTCAGACAAAAAGTACTGAATGAGGAAAAATATCACAGCATGTTTTAAATAGTTACTGCTATCAAGTGGGTAAATACACACTTTATCCACTGGATAACAGTTAACTATTTAAGAACATGCTGCGATATTTTTCCTCATTCAGTACTTTTGTCTGAAGAAAGTAACAACGCTGTTACCATAACGTCACACACTATTTATTTATTACCTTGTGTTTATAAGATAATAGTTATTTAAACCCTCCCCAGCATTGATCTAACAACTCTACACCCACTTTAATTCAGCTGTGAAAGTATGCTTGGTGTATTGAATTTGCTTTCAATTTTTGCTGTCTTTGTAATTATAAACACAAAGTAATAAGACCAAATCCAAATAAATAAATAGTGTGTGAAGTTTCCGGTAACAGGGTTGTTACCGAAACCTCACACTATTCATTTATTTGGATTTGTGGTATTATTACCCTGTGTTTATAATCTATAATACAAATATTGTGTCTTATCATTAACGTCTAAGTAGGTTAAGAGAAAACACTCATCAACCTGGTGTGTGGGGTAATACATATCAGCAGATGTTCTGCTATCCACTGTCCCCATTCCATGTGACCCACAAACTATATTTCTCCTATAGTGTACATAGGTGGGTTACATGATAAGATGGGAGTCAGTGGAAGGATGATCTAAACCCTTAGTTTTAGACCACTACGACCCGGAACGAACCCCGCATTGGGCACTCTATTCTGATTTTTTTTAAATAATGCTCCAATGGCCCCATATTCTTGCAAAAGTCCAACCCCACCAGCGAGTGCAAGTAACCAAACGAGGCTCTGGCACATTTGTAAGTGCAAAGTCGAACTGCTTTGCACATGTGTAGACATGTGGTACACTTACAGTAAAAGCAGTCGCCTACTTCTTTCTACCCACCATGATTATCATGCCCTGTACTACGTGTACTAGGGATAACCAAATTTTTTTTTAAAAAAACATGATAAGGTAATGAGACCCTATCCAAATAAATAAATAGTGTGTGACGTTTCGGTAACAGCGTTGTTACCATCTTCAGACAAAAGTACTGAATGAGAAAATTTTACCACAGCATGTTTTTAAATAGTTCCTGTTATCAAGTGTGTAAATAAGATAACAGATAAAAACATGCTGTGGTAAATTTTTCTCATTCAGTACTTTTGTCTGAAGATGGTAACAACGCTGTTACCGAAACGTCACACACTATTTATTTGGATTTGGTCTTATTACCTTGTGTTTATAATCTCTAATCCAAATTGTGCCTTATCAACTGTTTAATAAGAAAACAATAGCTCAGAGGTTTCCCAATTTTTTTGCTACCAGTAGCACAGTTGAATCAATTTTTGGGAGCAACCCGCACAAAAATGTTATATCGCAAAAAGGACACAAAGTTGACATATTGCATAAATCAATAATATAGAGTCTCAAACCTCTTTAATACCCCAAGGCAAAAAAAAAAATGCTTCTTGATAGGTAGGTATTAAATTGTAGGCAGTTAATGAAGGAAACTTGGTTGGGAAACCGGATGAATTATAGCAAGTGATATATAATCAGTGGCACACTGGGTAATGTCTAAATTGTCAATATAAACATCATCGGCGATAACGACTATAATATTCTTCTTGGTAATATTTAGACGAAAAAACAAAATAAAAGAAGAAGAGTTTCTTTTAATTTAAAAACTCTTCTTCTTTTATTTGGTTTTTTCGTCTAAATATTACCAAAAAGAATATTATAGTCGTTATCGCCTTTAAAAGAAACTCTTCTTCTTTTATTTTGTTTTTTCGTCTAAATAAACATCATCCTATAGATAAAGGAGTGATACTTTAATTTATTAAATTTAATTTTTAAACATTTTTTGAAATGATAAAGCACAATTTGAATTATAGATTATAAACACAAGGTAATAAGACCAAATCCAAATAAATAATGTGTGACATTTCGGTAACAGCGTTGTGACATCTTTGGATTCAGTACTTTTGTCTGAAGATGGTAACAATGCTGTTACCGAAACGTCACACACTATTTATTTATTTATTTGGATTTGGTCTTATTACCTTGTGTTTATTATTGAAATGTTGATGTAACATTAAGCTCTCATTATAACACATTCTCAAAGAATAAACAAATAATGTACAATTTGGATTATAGACAGGATTAGAAACATAAGAAAACAAGAACAAATTAATAAAATATTTATGATGTTTGAGTAACAGTGATGTTACCATCATCAGACAAAAGTATTTGAATGAATGCTATTGCAGAATGCAACATGAATTCAGTACTTTTTTTTTCTCTGATAATGGTAACAACTCTGTTACAAACACAAGGTAATAAGACCAAATTTAAATAAATAAATAGTGTGTGAAATTTTGGTAACAGCTTTGTTACCATCTTCAGACAAAAGTGCTGAAATGCTGAAGATGGTAACAATGCTGTTGCCAGAATGTCATACACTATTTATTTATTTGGATTTGGTCTTATTACCTTGTGTTTATAGTCTATAATCCAAATTGTGCCTTATCAATATTGGAATACCTTTGAGCACCCTTACAATTAACAAGAAATAAGCAAGAAAATCTACCACCCAACTAGACGAAAGAGACTTCCTCCGTACCATCAAAACCTAATGCCTGCAGGAATGGAAATCTGATGCTGCACATGACTGGTACAGAGCAGGAGGGACAAGCACCGGTTCTGTCCTCCCAAGAGAACAACAGTCTTTGATTTCCAGACTTAAGTCTGGTCATCTACGGACAATGACTTTCCAGAATGGTTGCAGGGTTTTCCCACTATGTACTAAGTGCAATTCTCAGCCTGCAAGCCCAAGACATATTATTGACTGTATTGACTCATCCATTGATGAGCTCTACTCTTCCCCGGCAGACACCATCAAAATCTCAAGCTTTACAAGCTTGATACCTTAGTGTGATTGAGTGGAGATAAGAAAGAAGAAGAAGACAAGAAATAACTGATGGCCTCTCTAAATTTATTAAATTTTAATTTATATTTAATGCCAAAGTGCTTGATGGGTTAATGAGTGAATGTGATGTATTCTTCCAGGATCAATAATAAGGGAACTCCAAAATCCCACTTACTGTGATATTTGTCAACAAATGTCACTGGTTTCTGGAAATGAGTTTATCCTTTTATAAAGAAACTCATCTCCAGATACTGTCAGACAATAAGAAAACAAGCTTTTTTTCATCAGCTGATAGGCCGAAGGTAAGATTATAAGCAAAGTTTTTCCTTATTTCCAAAAAAAAAAAAAATTTTTTTTTTAATATACATCACTTCCTTCTCTTTTGATAGGTTTTATTTATTTTTAAAATATTACTTGAATTATACAAGTTCATTAAAAACATTGTGATAAATGCTATGAGAAAATTCGTTTTTTTTTATGATATAAATATTTTTATAATAAATATATTTGGACAATAAATTTCAAGGAGAAAATGTTTTATGGGATATCATATATTTTAATGGATTGTTTTTAAGTGCATAATTTATATCCTGAATATTCAGTGAAGCTGTGGAATGCAGATGATGAAAATGTTGATAATTTAATTAGTGTAAGAAATGTCAATTTTTTTTAATATTTTGTTTTTATCTATCTAAGTCGTGTTTAATTGCCATTGATAGGTTAAACTTAATGTTAAACCCTATAAAATAATTTTCGGGTTGAGTAGAGCTAACATATATTTTTATATAAAAAAAACAACCGGATGTTTAACATATTAGCCCTCATTAATTACACCATCGGAAGCCCTTAGGTTTGATAAATTTATTATATGAATAATAATTTAATTTTAACTTACCAATTGTATGAGTGTAATTATTAAAAGGGCGATTTTTGCCGAGCAGCACCCCATAATTCAAGAATATTGCGTGAAACAACCTCAACGAAATATATACATTTTTGAGCAATTATTCAACAGGAATATCAACAAAAAGGACATCCGTCGAAATAAACTACAGTGTTGCTAGCTTAATCATTCGTTTTTTTTTTGTTTTTTTTTTTTTAAATCTGCAGATAATTGAAAATAAAAATTATTTAGTACTTTAAAATTTATATTTAAATATGTAGATTGAAATGGGATGTTTTTAATATTTTTAAAATTGAAATAATTTTTTTTGTAAATATCATTTTTATTGCATTTGAGTACACTGTAATTTAATGACCAATTAAGGAACTTCTTGTTTATCGACCGGTTTCGAGTGGGCTGTTATTATTTATAAATTTCTCTTTTCATTCCTATTGTACCAGACATTTCTATAGTGAATATTTTTTAAAATGGCCGAGAGAGAAGCAAGAAGGAGAAAGAAGAGAAAGGAATCTTCAAAAAAAGGTAGTTTTATCATTTACACTAAATCAATATCTGCCAAATTTTTAAATAGGACAAATATAACTTTATCATGGTTAAATTATTCCATTTAGCCAAATTTCTATAAAATTTTAATAATAAAAATGACATTAAAACTCATTTCAGAATATGTCGCTGATATTACAGTTTATATGTAGATCAATAATATCTTTCAAATTACTATCGCTCTCTCAATAAATGTTTATGGTATTTAAAAATTATAATAAAATATATTTTCAAGTGTATGTGCATTGAATAATTTTGAAGAAAATAAACGTATTCAATTTCAAATAAAATGCCTAGACTATATAATATTTTTTATTATCATTTTATCTGTCATCTGTTTAAATCATTTCTGATTGTGCAATTTAAAATGAACGTATCATCTTTTTAATTATATTGTATGAATTAAAAATTAGTAAATATTACTTTAAATTAAAAAAATATATATATAAGTCCAAATTATATAGGTATTATTCTTTTGGGATTTTTTGTGTTTGTGTATTCTCCTCTTTACCATTCTTATCCAAAAGTTGAATTGAAATAGAAGATGCATTGAGGTGGAAAAAAAATTGAAAGATGATATATGTTAGGGTTATTTATTTAAACATTTTTTCTCAAATATTAAACAAGGAAATAGCAATCTTTAAATACATTTCATCTATCGAGATAGTTTTTGAATCAAAAAGGTTTCATTGAATATCCATGCTCTATATATCCATATTTTGTGAAGAAAAGTAAAATAATTAAGAAAATAATATATGGCACTATATGTATACAGTGAAAAAAATAGTAAAAATGTGATATTGTACTGGGATATTTACAGTAGAACCTCCATGAGAGGATTCTCACGCTAGAGGACACCTATCTGTAAAGGACAGTTTTCATTTGCAAAATTATCATTTTTACTATCTTGCAACTATCCAGTAAGAGGATACCTCTCCCTAAAGGACAATTTGGCTCTGCAATTAGGTGTCTTTTACAGGGAGGTTCTACTGTATAATGTATTATTTTAAAATTGAATAACTTTCTACTGATCCCTACTGAGATAGGAAATAAATATTTAAAGGGTTCCCCCACTTTGGGGAGAGTTTACCACTGAGAAAATGAGCGAAATAGCTTAAATGTATCAAATAAAAAATACATACAGTAGAACTACCTCTTTCTAAAAGACAAAATCTAATTGCAGAGCCAAAGTGTCTTTTAAGGAGAGGTGTCCTCTCTCATGGAGTTTCTATATACTGTATTACTTTAACAATAAAATATAGTGAAAAAATAGTACAAATGTGATATTGTACTGGGATAAGGTGCATAAATTAAGGAAATGCCCACCCCCCCCCCCCCTTTTTTTTTTTCTTAATAAATAACCTCATTAATTCAACCAAAAATTCAGATCCCTTGGGGTGTTGAAATAAAGAAGTGGTCTATACAATCAATTTTAGCCACAAATCAATCTTTAAAAAAGTTGAAATATAGATATAGTGTTAACTTTCTATAAAAGGGAATAACACAGTGGGAAAAAGACCAAGTGGTATGTCAGCAGCCATATTTAAAAGAAGTGGATTCCACAAGAATTTGAATTGAAACTGGCCAGGAATTTAACATCAATAAATCCCCACACTATTCTTTATATTCCAATTTGCGATATCCTAAATAATTTATGTGAACTACTGATATTTGTTCAAATAAAAGACACTTCGGCCAGTAAATCTTTTTATTGTCTCGACGTTTCGACAAAAATCTTTTGTCCTCGTTAGGAGCGAACAAAAATTAAAACATTAGGCAAAGCGTAGGAAATTATTCTAAGGCTGCAAAGGCGTTCTCACGCGGTATTCGAAATTTTTATTTTATTTGAAGAAATATGAATGCCGGCCAGGCAGCCTCTATCTTTATGATATTTGGTACAGTAGAAGCTAGCTTACACCTCAATACAAAAGACAATATAAAATAAAATGTTTCTTTCGCGAATGTTTCTTTTATACATAAAACAAACTTCTACTGTCCTTACCGCGATGAAAAAATATATTGGGAGGGCTTGGCTCATCATTGGTGAACCCTCCCAGCGGTTTCGCCAATTTAATCCACCAGACCGCTTCTCAGAGCTCTAATACTGTATTGGATCATTCTGCTTTTATATGCTACACTGAAGGATGGAATCTTAGAAATGGTTTTCAAATATTTGCTTCGAGCAATGCTCTTCAGCAAACTATAAAGACAAGGCCAGTTAGGAAAAATTAACACAAAGCAATAAAGACAATGTTCATATTCAACATTTCTACCCTTTCTAAAGCTAGTCTGTTCGCTAAAGGACAACTTGGTTCCTCAACTAGGTGTTGTCCATTAGAGAGAGACTGTTTTTATAATTCTCCTCCCTATGAGAGAGGCTGTAAATCTTTCATGTTCTGTTTCTCTCCTGAAATATGTCTTCGTTGGTGTTCAGAGAGTTGACTCCTCTCATCACATAGAATTATAAATAAATAGGCAAAGAGTCAGCCATATATATAATGCTTTAGAAAGAAAAACATATTGCTCATGCTTTTACCATTAAAATAGCACACAATTGGGAAAAAAACTTCAGAAGTTTGTTATATATATCATTTTTATTTATAAATTTAACCACACAGGGTCAACATCTAGAAATTTAAATGATCCAAATTGGAATGTTCTAAGATCCCCAATTGAGGAGACATTCCTATCCAAACTGGAGAGATGGTGTTAAGAAAGCAGGTGCCTCATATAATCAGCAAAGTCATACACCTAGTTGTGCTCCTGTTATAGGGCTGTATTGTACAAGAAACTTAGCCCTGGATGCTTTATTAAATAATCAGCAAATGTAATCCGAATTATCAAAATTTGAAACTATTTTAAACGCGCATGATTCTTTTTGAAATTAAACGATTTCTACTACCCTTACTGCAATGGAAAATGGAAAATCCCATTAATTTTTCCATTGCAGTAAGGGCAGTAGAAATTGTTTAATTTCAAAAAGAATCGTGCTCGTTTAAAATAGTTTTGAATTTTGATAACAGATGGCGCGCTAGTGCATCATATTATAAATCCGAATTATGTAAAGAGGTATTTTTACACATCTCATAATAAAATCAGGTGGTATTTTTTCTGCTTTTCTCTCCCTACCAAAATATGATGAATCAAAGGCTGGTCCTAGGGTTTTTTTTTTTTAGGAGAAATCATTATACTTTAACCTATAAATAGATTTTGTTTTTAGTACCTTCATTTATATTAACTTTATTTGTTTCAATCTTTTTACCAATGATTTTTTTTTTTTGTAGGGGTTCTTGACTTCAACACTTGTGGAGAATCTTTTATGATGCTATTTTTAGAATATAAATGTATAATCTTTAAATGTAGAATTGGATTATGAAAAGAGAGTGCAAGATGTAAGAAAAATAACATTGTGTTAACTGTTGTTACTAATAACTTAAAGAGGTGCTATTTGTAATCTTCTTTTTTTTTTGTGATTTTATTGCCTTTATCTAAATTCATTTTTATCTTTTCTTCGACTCCTTCTCTCCTTCTTCTTCCTTTTTCTTATCTCCACTCAATCACACTAAGGTATCAAGCTTGTAAAGCTTGAGATTTTTGATGGTATATGCCGGGGAAGAGTAGAGCTCATCAATGGATGAGTCAATACAGTCAATAATATGTCTTGGGGTTGCAGGCTGAGAATTGCACTTAGTACATAGTGGGAAAACCCTGCAACCATTCTGGAAAGTCATTGTCCGTAGATGACCAGACTTAAGTCTGGAAATCAAAGACTGTTGTTCTCTTGGGAGGACAGAACCGGTGCTTGTCCCTCCTTCTCTTCGACTCCTACATATAGATAGTGTTTCAATTAACTTATAATAGATTAGAGAGAGGAAGTGTCAGATAATCTGGAAGTTCTTTGTGTTGTTGAATGAGAAGAGTTGGAATGTTACTGGGGCATTCATTAAATGAAGAGTCATTATCAAGCTCTCTATAGTTCATTTATAGGACCTTTATGCATTTCAAATGCTGATCACTAAACGATAAAGCACATTTTAGATTATAAACAAAAGGTAATAAGACCAAATCCAAATAAATATAATATAAATACTATTTATTTATTTGGATTTGGTCTTATTACCTTGTAATACAATATAATATAATGCGGCTTGTGATTGTAAAACGACATTTGAAATACTATCCCGCATGTGTTTCTTTTCAACGAAAATTCAAAATTTATTTCAAGGAGAAATAAGGATTATTTCTAACCTTTTGGATGAGGTATGAAAGGGTGAATTGTGAAGAGTAATAATAAACGGAAAAAAAAAATATGTCCAGGGTAGCCTAGTAGACATGGCATCTGCCCGGTAAGCGGAACACTGTGGGTTCGATTCCCATCCCTGGACACTTTTATTTTTCCATTTATCATTACTCTTCACAATTCACCCTTTCATTACTCATCCAAAAGGTTAGAAATAATCGTTATTTCTCCTTGAAATATATTTTGAATTTTTGTTGAAAAGAAACATGTGCGGGATAGTATTTCAAATGTCGCTTATTACCTTGTGTTTGATCACTAAATGTTTCCAATGTTTTTTTTTTTTAATGGAATTTGGTCTTTAGTGTCTTTAGAGATAAGCTCATTCATCTCTTGAAGGTATCAATTCAGTTTGTTTTTGGCCTTCCTCAGTGTCCCAAGGTTAAACCTCCAAGGCCTGGAAAGGGGAAATGTTTCCACCTGGCTTAGCCTTCACACAGTGCTATTTCCTTAAGATTCTTGTCATATTTTCACCGTGTCCATCTAGCAGATATCTTTTTGTCTAAGAGAGAGAGACAATACAAAACAAATTTTAACTAAAGTACGCAACTTTTAATTTACCCCTTCTTCAAAAAGAAAAAATCTCATTTATATTTTTGTTTCATTTTTTAAAAGAGGGAGTCAGTAGAGGAGTAGTATAAGCCAACAATTTTCAATAACAACAACATGGGATCAAATCCAGCATTGGACCTTTTTTTTTCCTGTTTAAAAAAAATTGCTTTGAAAAGCTCCTGATTCTTGCAAAAGTCCAATCCCACCAGCAAGTGCAAGTAACTAAACAGGGCTCTAGCATAACTTTAAGTGCAAAAGTAGAACTGCTTTCCACATGCTGAGATTCAAACCCGTGAACTTATATAGTACTTTGTCACTCAATGCAATGCACCAGACTTAAGTCTGGTCATCTACGGACAATGACTTTCCAGAATGGTTGCAAGGTTTTCCCACTATGTACTAAGTGCAATTCTCAGCCTGCAACCCCAAGACATATTATTGACTGTATTGACTCATCCATTGATGAGCTCTACTCTTTCCCGGCAGACACCATCAAAAATCTCAAGCTTTACAAGCTTGATACCTTAGTGTGATTGAGTGGAGATAAGAAAGAAGAAGAAGACTCAATGTCAACCACTTTAAACTGGAAAAAAAAAAAGTTGAAAGCTGATGGTTAGTGAACTCAACGCTGTTTGAAGTATTAATAGGGAACTAATCAGTGGGACGAATAAACTAGATACAATTTATTCATGATAAAATTGTGAAAAAGTATTAAAATTACAATTATATTCTCACAATGAGTATTTTTTTAATTTAAAAAACGCTAGCTTTCAAGCGTTATTCGCTCTTCAACGGGCAAGTCGATATTATTGTAAGCCCGTTGAAGAGCGAATAATGCTTGAAAGCTAGCGTTTTTTTAAATAAAAATGATACTCATTGTGAGAATATAATTGTAATTTTAGATCCAATATATAACTATAAGTCTATTAACGCATTATTATATACTTTAAAGTGATACGAGCTTTCTCCACTCTCTCTCTCTCTAAAATGTTTATTCACAACCCATGAATATCTCCAGAGAACCAAAGCCAGGTGTGTGCCGCAAGTTGAGTTTAGAGGGACAGGAAGCAATATGAGAGCAGTGCCAAATAAGTAAACTATGACCTAATGTTTACACAGCATTTTAGCTTTGGTATTTGATGGCCAACACCTAGTTTACTCCTTTTGATTTTCATAAAAGCTCTATCTTGCTTTTGTTAAGTAAACTGAACTCTTTTTTTTTTTTTTTTTTTGCTAATCCCTAGTACCCGTGGTGGTGCAGGCCATGATAATCATGGTGGGTAGTTAGCGACTTCTTTTTCTGTAAGTGCACCACATGTCTACACATGTGAAAAGCAGTTCAACTTTGCACTTACAAATGTGCCAGAGCCCTGTTTGGTTACTTGCACTCGCTGGTGGGGTTGGACTTTTTCAAGAATTGGGGGCCATTGGAGCATTTTTTTTTTTAACAGAAAAAAAGTGTCCAATGCAGGAATCGAACCTGGGTCGTAGTGGTCGGAAACCAAACGGTTTAACCAGCCTTCCACCGACCCCCACTGGACTCTAATAAAGAAGAGCAATGCTCATTACAAGTATTTATTTATATTTATTACTACTGTCCCCTCAAAGTATGTCCATAGTTTCTTTAAATACCTAAATCAAGGATTCCTCCAAAGTATATAATCAGAATAGCCCACAATATAATATTAAAGTGTTGAATAGATGAAACTGCTGAGAGGGTGTCCCATTAATTTGCCAGGCCCTCCCAATAATTTGCAAAGGCAGTTAGGACAGTATGAAGTTGTTTCATATCAAAAGGTACCGAATAATTTCTTTCATATTTTCAACATTAATGACTAAAGAGTTCCCAGTTGTCCAGACATAGCCTATTCTTCCCCTACGACCATAACTTGAAAGCCTAGGGCTGGTCCTTATCTTATCCCTTTCTGAGGTGGTCCCACTCCTGGACATAGTTCTCTCCAGAACCTCCAAAGGTTTTTATGAAGAATCTTTTGTTTGGAATCCTAGACAGGAGATTAAACTTGCTGGGATTCACATTTTTGATAGGTCTTGCTTCTATCCTTAAAGAGAAACTTTTTGAGGTGACTTGTTCTTGATAGTGAGAAAATTGTATTGTCTCTTTCATATATGCCTTGATTTTTTTCCTTTTTATGTCATTATTTTTTTTTAATTCTGTAATAAATACTTTGTATTTCTAATCTATATTCCAAATTGTACCTTATCAACCTTTGTAAGAATTATGTTCCCTTCTTTAATAGTTGCTACCTTATACTTTTAGATAAGTGGCTTTCCTATTCGTCATTTCTAATCCAAATTGAACCTTATCAAGTGATCAGGTGTTGCTGACTGAGACTTAGATACGCCTTGACACTATCCTTAAAGACCAGGTGGTTGAAATGGCCAACTTGTTTGTTCCCATGTTGTGTCAAACTTGGGGAGACAAGTTTATAAATAAACTTGGAGTGGTTGAAGTAGGTCACTTTCTCCCAGGGGCCAGGGATTGACCAAGTGGGGGAAGAGGGGCCTTGTCCTAGCCCCACCCACGGTGGCTGTGGTAGAGGACCATTTTTCTCCCTCAGATGTACCAATAGTGGATGTACATGTGTTGTAAAAATATTATTTTTTCAACCAACTTTTTTTTTTTTTAAAGCTATGTTTAGGAAAGACCAGAAATAGTTTTTTTAAACCGTCTTATATCAGAAATCTACTGTATGAAGAATGTGTTGCAATACAGTAGAATCCTGTTATAACAGTCTCTTTTACAGAGGGCAGACGGAAAGTTTTGTAATATTTAAAGGTAATGCTATTAGCATCAGCCTCACTTGGTTATTTAAACTGCTCCTCCCTAGCACGATACCTCATTCTGAAACATGCGAAGTGTTCTCTAATAGTTTGTCCTTGTTTCATTTTTTTTTTTTGCTTTAATTTTCAAAAAAATATACTTGTTAAAGAAGTTTTAAAAGTTTCAATTGGACCATTAATCTGAAGCAACAAGAAACCTTTGTCATATTGAAGGTCTTTGAACCACAGTACCATAGCCAGGTGATTCAAGAAATTTGGCTTAGGGGACAGAAATCTTAAAGATAACCCAAGAACTGGCAGAGGCTGTAAACAATAATGATGCTCTGTGCCAAACTGTGGAGACAAATCCAACACTCTGATAATATCTGACTAGCGCACATCACAAACCTCTGTGGTTTGTTACTTTCAACAAGCCAACTTTGTACCTCACAAGTTGACACAAACTCAAGGGTAAACCACCAAGTGGAAGTACTAGCCACTATGTCTGATGTACATTTCATAAGAAGAATTGCTAAAGTGGTTCTATTATTGTAATCCTAACACCCAAAACAGAAGTTGAGCCCAGGATTGAGTACAATGATTAATATATCATAACAGCATCACTTGGTATCACGATTTTATGTTGCTATAAGCACAGTTAAAACATCCGAAACTTAGGACTTGAGAATAATGATCAACCTTGTTATAACATCATTGCTTGGTATCAAGATTTTATGCTGCTATAAGCACAGTTAAAACATCAGAAACTTAGGACTTGAGAATAATGATCAACCTTGTTATAACATCATTGCTTGGTATCAAGATTTTATGTTATAACCACGGTTAAAACATCCGAACTTAGGACTTGAGAATAATGATCAACCTTGTTATAACATCATTGCTTGGTATCAAGATTTTATGTTGCTATAACCACAGTTAAAACATCCGAAACTTAGGACTTGAGAATAATGATCAACCTTGTTATAACATCATTGCTTGGTATCAAGATTTTATGTTGCTATAACCACAGTTAAAACATCCGAAACTTAGGACTTGAGAATAATGATCAACCTTGTTATAACATCATTGCTTGGTATCAAGATTTAATGTTATAACCACAGTTAAAACATCCGAAACTTAGGACTTGAGAATAATGATCAACCTTGTTATAACATCATTGCTTGGTATCAAGATTTAATGTTATAACCACAGTTAAAACATCCGAAACTTAGGACTTGAGAATAATGATCAACCTTGTTATAACATCATTGCTTGGTATCAAGATTTTATGTTGCTATAACCACAGTTAAAACATCCGAAACTTAGGACTTGAGAATAATGATCAACCTTGTTATAACATCATTGCTTGGTATAAAGATTTTATGTTGCTATAAGCACAGTTAAAACATTCAAAACTTGAAATGAGGTTCCGCTGTAGTTGTTATTTGAAACTTCACAATTATATTTTAAGAGCTACTTGATTTATGTCCTAATCATATATATAACAACCCAATTTTTTCCCCCTATCTCAAATATAATTCAGGCAAGATAAACCCCAATTGGATTTTACACCAGAAATATCTGTCCTCATTTTAAATTAGGAATAGACTGTATTGGGGTTTAGGGGATTTCCCCCCTCAATGATGGCTTTAATTGGCTAGAAGGAAATATAATCTGCCATTTGTTTATGAGAATTGAAACAGATTTAGCTTTTTTTTTTGTACAAAAGATAATATCCTAATTGCAATGTGGGGAAATATAGTGAGGAGGGCCTGGCACATCAGTGCTGAACCCTTCTTTGGCCACTACACCATCCTGTTCTAATATTGGAATTTGTTGTTGTTGTTGTTTCTTATCCCCTTGTGTAAAGATTACACGAATTCCAAGAGTTCATGCTCCTCGAGCTGTTTTATGATGAGCAGCGGCCTCTCCCAAAGGTCCTGTTTAGTGCATCTAATGCAAGCCAAAATGTGTTCTGGAGCTGCAGGTGCCAAGCTACATTTTGGGCAAGTGGGGTAGATTTTGTTATTATTTTCTATCTTCAATGGCTTGAGATGGCCTGTTCTAAATCTTGTTAGTGTTGTTTGATGCAGGAATTTGGAATTGATATTGGAATTTAAATTATATAACTGGTACAAGGAATTCTTGATAGTTTGGGAAACTACAGTAGAACCTACCTTAGCAGACACCTCTGACCAACAAACAGTTTTTACCATCAAAATTGTCCTCCCATTGAAAATATGTTCATGCTAGCAGACATTTACAAACAACGGATGCGTTCCCAAGGCACCCTTTATTGATTTTACCTATAACAGACTTTCCTTTTAGCGGAAAATTCAGAAAATTGAAAAGTTGAACAAAGAATATATATATTTCTTTAAATTAAATTTATTTTTAATGGTATTTAGAACTAGTTTACTATAACTATTTTACTAATATGCCATAATAATAAATAAATATAAGATGCTCACATAAAGATTTTTTTTAGTTTTAACATATAAAAAAATAGCGACTCTCCGTTAAGAGGACACCTCTCTGTTAAAAGACACTTTGGCTCTGCAAATAGATGTCAGTGATGTTTGACTGATAAGGCACAATTTGGATTATAGATTATAAACACAAGGTAATAAGACCAAATAAATAAATAATGTGTGATGTTTCGGTAACAGCGTTGTTACCCTCTTCAGACAAAAGTACTGAATCAGAAAATTTAAAATCATGCTGTGGTAAAATTTTCTCATTCAGTACTTTTGTCTGAAGGTGGTTACAACGCTGTTACCGAAATGTCACACACTATTTATTTATTTGGATTTGGTCTTATTACCTTGTGTTGATGTTTGACTGTATAGATATAAATGCTTTGAGGACAGTAGGTCTATATATATAAAAATACATTATGAGGCATGTGATGATGATTTTATGGCAAGTAGCACATTCCGTACCACTTGAGCCCTCATGTACAATCTCTACCTAGGCATGTTGAGAGAGGGATAGGGTGACACAAGTCAAGTGGCGGCTGTGCGGCTCTAATGATTTGAGCAGCTATATCAGGCAGCCGGTATTGACCCAGAAAACTTCATCCACCACCTGAGCTATTTGTATCTTGGCCACTCACTATTCTATCTCCCTCTTCTATCTTTAGACTCAGCTTTTTTATAACTGGTCAGCCTAGAACTGCCACAAATTGGTGTTTGCTCCTTTTTTTCTGACTTCTTCTTCCATCTTTCTTATCTCTACTCAATCATATTAGAGTATCAAGCTTATAGAGCTTTAGACTTTTGATGGTGTCTGTTGGGAATGAGTAGAGCTCATTAATAGATGAGCCAATACAGTCAATAATGTGGCTTGAGGTTGCAGGTTGAGAATTGCATTTATTACCCAGTGGGAAAACCTTGCAACCATTCTGGAAAGTCATTGTCCGTAGATGACCAAACTTAAGTCTGGAAATCTCTATTTTGCTGTTGTTGTATAAAGTGAGATTGCAAAGTAAAAAGACCAATTAAGTAATTTATATGCAACGTTTCTCAATAGCAGCATTGTATGAAGAAGCTAATAATGTGTTGTTACCGAAATGTTAAATATAAATTACCAATTTTGATTTGTGGTCTTCTGTTGACTTGCTTAGACTCTTTGAAGAAACTGATTCCAAGAATATTAATCAAACATTATCTTTATTGATTTACAAGAAAGAGAACAAAATAAAAAAAGAAACTTATATTACATAGTGAAACTTCTTAAGGTTAGCACCTATTTACTTGTGATCTTACACACATACTCTGTGGGAATAATTAATTAATTAAACTTCAAATATATATACAACATCTTCTTACACAAGAGCTTTTATCTAGAAATCTGAATTGTACCTTATCAGTTATTAGGGGGTAGAAAGAAAGGATTCTCTGCAACTGTTAGTGCATTATTGAAATCCATGGAAAATCACATCAGAATCTTTTGATGTTAAAAACATGTATTATTAAAAAATAAAAATTGTGTGATTATATAATCCTTCCTGTTGAATCTGCATTTGTACAATTGAGGGTTGACTCTACAGTACAATAATCCTGTGAGAATGCTTAAAGAAAAAAATATGGATAACATCCTCATGATACAGAAAGTTATATAACAAGCAATAATTGTTGTTTTGCCAAAGGAAATGGTGAATTTTGTCTTTTTTTTTTTTAAAGGAGATTGAGTTAATTTTGGTCACACTTAGTTATCTTGTGTGTCTTCAATAAAGGTCATTGTAATATGATAAGGTACAATTTGGATTAGAGATTATAAACACAAGGTAATAAGACCAAATCCAAATAAATAAATAATGTGTGACATTTCTGTAACTGTGTTACAGAAAATTCACACATTATTCATTTATTTGGATATGGTCTTATTACCTTGTGTCACTGTAATATCTTTCAGAATTATTGTCTGGATCCTTATATACATGCTAAAAGCTACAACTTTGTCGATGAGTGTAAAAATCTAGATTGTTTTATATGTGTATATGGTAGTGTATGTTTACACGTTGTTTGCCCCCTCCTTACAGTACCATCTGGTGCTATTGAAAGTTATACAGGTGCAGGGTTTCTTCATATTTATCACCCTTGCCTGGATAGCAGACCAGCTACTTTTTACCCTGTATATTCATGCAAATGAGAATCTTCCTATTGTAACACTCTCTATTCCCGCTAGTGTGTAATTAACAAAGAATATACTTTTGTTGAACATTGAGAATAACCAGGTTGGTGTTTCAATGAAGAGAGCTAACACCCACTACTACCCCACTCTCAGTATGTGTTGGTTTAGAGTGTTAAATAGAAGGGAGTGTGTTCAAAGTGATGTTTTCAGAGGAACACCTGTATGAGGATAGCCGGAGAGAGTCAGAGGAGGAGGAGACCACCAGCCATGTCTCCAGCCACGGAGGGGAGGCCAGTACTCTAGCTAAGCTGGTGTTTGCCATCCTACTGGTGGCCATCTTGGCCGGCATCGGGGCTGTATTTATAGCCCTGCACCAAGCCGGCCACTCTCGTGAGTTCCTGCCAACTCTACTGCCGCTGCTGCTTTTGTTATTGGATATTGAGATTTGATGTCTCACATCCTAATTCTTAGTACCATTTGGATTATATATTAGGTAACAACACCAAATTAATAAAATGTGGGTGACATTTCAATGACAATGCTGTACCAAAATGTTGCACACCTTTTATTAATATATATTTAGCCTTCATAAGGTATTATGGCCCATATCCAAATAAATAAAAGCCACACTATTTGGATTTGGTCTTAATGTTTCTGATCTATAATCCAAATTATACCAAACCATTAGATTTGGTTTTATTATGTTTCTCAGCCATGAATTCTCCAACCTCTCACATGCATCCCCCCTGACTTAAATGTTTGCTCCATTGGTGTGAAACAACTTTGATATACACAGCTTCCCTTTATTAACAATCCCTGGTCCCACTTTTTTTAAATTACCACTTCTCTCTTCATTAATATTACATTAATACTAAAGTCTCCAACCTGAATTCTTTAATGGAGATTATTTTATTGTACTTCCAAAGCCCCTGTGTTGTTGTTTTTTTCCCAGACAGCTGGAAACTTGTGTACATGGCTCCAGGAGTCCAGGTTTCACAGAGTTAGTAATAATTTTTTTCTTTATTATTTTACTCAGGTTATTTTTTAATTTAAAATATGATTGGAAAGTTTGAAAAAAAAGAAGGGTTGAAGCCTTATAAAAAATGAGCTAAAGTTTCATTCACAACCCTGGATACATTCAAAGATATATTTGCTGAGAAACAACCTTGTTTTTTTAAATTATTATTATTTCTAGTACATGTTGTACAGGCCATGATAATCATGGTGGGTAGAAGTTGGTGACTGCTTTTACTGTAAGTGCACTACATACCTACACATGTGAAAAGCAGTTCAACTTTCCCACTTACAAGTATGCCAGAGCCCTGTTTGGCGACTTGCATTGTTGGACTTTGCAAGATTCGGGGACCCATTGGAGCATTTTTTTAATTAGAAAAAGTGTCCAATGTGGGATTCGATCCCCGATCGTAGTGGTCAAAAGCCAACAGTTTAAACCATTCATCCACCAACTCCTCATCCTTGTTTTAAACCTAGATAGACACCTTTATACCAGTTTATCCCATATGTATCTGATACTATATACATTTTGGATTCTGGATAAGATAGAGAGAATCCTTACTTTTGTCTGAAGATTTTAACAACACTCTTACTGATCTGTCAACTAAAATTACTCTTTAAGATTTTGTAGTACTACTTGGAGACCTCATGTATTTGTACCAGCTTCTAAAGAAGCTTTTTTCAACTTTATTTATTTAAAGCTACTCCATTACCAGTTTTTATAATAATTTAACAAAGCTGTTTAAATGGATGAAACCATTGTTGCACTACCTTACAATGCAATATATTAAAGTCCCTTACTAGAGCAAATAGTGTTGCATATTGGCTGCAATAGAAACTTAACTGACTTCTCTACTTAAAGTAATACTTGTAATTTGGCCACTCGCAGGCAAATCTTCTAGTTGGCAGAGAATCTGTTCAGGAAATAACATCTCAGTAATAAAGTCTATGGTGGAAAACACCCTAAATTTTAATTATAGGACAATAAAGTTCCATCTATATACTAGAAAATGAAATATTTAAACATGAAAGTTTATTTTTACAAATAAATCAAATTTCTACTGTCCTTACTCCAATCAAAAAATTGGCTTGGTCCCTATTGTCTACAGAAGAGCATTGCTCGATGCAAATATTTATATGTAATTCTACTGTCCTAAAAGCTTATGTCCATAGCATACTTGAAAACCATTTTAAACACAAGGTAATAAGACCAAATCTGAATAAATAAATAGTGTGTGACGTTTCGGTAACAGCGTTGTTACCATAATGTCATACACTATTTATTTGGTCTTATTACCTTGTGTTTATAATCTATAATCCTAATTATGCCTTATCAATTTAAAACCATTTATAAAATTTCACCTTTCAATGTTTCATATAAAAGCAGAATTGTCCAATACAGTATTAGAGCTCTAAAAAGCGGTCTGGTAGATTAAATTGTTGAAACCGCTGGGAGGGTTCATCACCGATGAGCCAAGCCCCCCCCCCCAAAAAAAATTGTTTTCATTGCAGTAAAGACAGTAGAAATTAAATTTATTTGTAAAAATAAACTTTCGTTCTTAAATATTTTATTTTCTCACCCGAAAATTTGTAAAATAGGTACCTAACTTAACTCTTGCAACCAAGCTACCATTTTCTATACTTCCTAAAAACAGCCTCTTTGTATGATGAGGCACAATTTAAATTATAGATTAGAAACACAAGGTAATAAGATTCCAAATAAATAAATAGAGTGTGACATTTCGGTGTTATAGAAATGTCACACTTTATTTATTTATTTGGATTTGGTCTTATTACCTTGAGCCTCTTT
>CP092885.1:41411306-41425249 GCA_030710605.1 Cordylochernes scorpioides | reverse complement strand
AATCTTTTGTTTGGAATCCTAGACAGGAGATTAAACTTGCTGGGATTCACATTTTTGATAGGTCTTGCTTCTATCCTTAAAGAGAAACTTTTTGAGGTGACTTGTTCTTGATTGTGAGAAAAGTGTATTGTCTCTTTCATATATGCCTTGATTTTTTCCTTTTTTTTTTTTCATTATTTTTTTTTTTAATTCTGTAATAAATACTTTGTATTTCTAATCTATATTCCAAATTGTACCTTATCAACCTTTGTAAGAATTATGTTCCCTTCTTTAATAGTTGCTGCCTTATACTTTTAGATAAGTGGCTTTCCTATTCATCATTTCTAATCCAAATTGAACCTTATCAAGTGATCAGGTGTTGCTGACTGAGACTTAGATACGCCTTGACACTATCCTTAAAGACCAGGTGGTTGAAATGGCCAACTTGTTTGTTCCCACGTTGTGTCAAACTTGGAGAGACAAGTTTATAAATAAACTTGGAGTGTTTGAAGTAGGTCACTTTCTCCCAGGGGCCAGGGATTGACCAAGTGGGGGAAGAGGGGCCTTGTCCTAGCCCCACCCACGGTGGCTGTGGTAGAGGACCATTTTTCTCCCTCGGATGTACCAATAGTGGATGTACATGTGTTGTAAAAATATTATTTTTTCAACCAACTTTTTTTTTTTTTAAAGCTATGTTTAGGAAAGACCAGAAATAGTTTTTTTAAACCGTCTTATATCAGAAATCTACTGTATGAAGAATGTGTTGCAATAGAGTAGAATCCTGTTATAACAGTCTCTTTTACAGAGGGCAGACGGAAAGTTTTGTATTATTTAAAGGTAATGCTATTAGCATCAGCCTCACTTGATTATTTAAACTTCTCCTCCCTAGCACGATACCTCATTCTGAAACATGCGAAGTGTTCTCTAATAGTTTGTCCTTGTTTCATTTTTTTATTTGCTTTAATTTTCAAAAAAATATACTTGTTAAAGAAGTTTTAAAAGTTTAAATTGGACCATTAATCTGAAGCAACAAGAAAACTTTGCCATGTGGAAGGCTCTTGAACCACAGTACCATAGCCAGGTGATTCAAGAAATTTGGCTTAGGGGACAGAAATCTTGAAGATAACCCAAGAACTGGCAGAGGCTGTAAACAATAATGATGCTCTGTGCCAAACTGTGGAGACAAATCCAACACTCTGATAAATATCTGACTAGCACGTCACAAACCTCCGTGGTTTGTTGCTTTCACAAACTAGGCAAAGCCAACTTTGTACCTCACAAGTTGACACAAACTCAAGGGTAAACCACCAAGTGGAAGTACTAGCCACTATGTCTGATGTACATTTCATAAGGAGAATTGCTAAAGTGGTTCTATTATTGTAATCCTAACACCCAAAACAGAAGTTGAGCCCAGGATTGAGTACAATGATTAATATATCATAACAGCATCACTTGGTATCACGATTTTATGTTGCTATAAGCACAGTTAAAACATCCGAACTTAGGACTTGAGAATAATGATCAACCTTGTTATAACATCATTGCTTGGTATCAAGATTTAATGTTATAACCACAGTTAAAACATCCGAAACTTAGGACTTGAGAATAATGATCAACCTTGTTATAACATCATTGCTTGGTATCAAGATTTTATGTTGCTATAAGCACAGTTAAAACATTCAAAACTTGAAATGAGGTTCCGCTGTAGTTGTTATTTGAAACTTCACAATTATATTTTAAGAGCTACTTGATTTATGTCCTAATCATATATATAACAACCCAATTTTTTCCCCCTATCTCAAATATAATTCAGGCAAGATAAACCCCAATTGGATTTTACACCAGAAATATCTGTCCTCATTTTAAATTAGGAATAGACTGTATTGGGGTTTAGGGGATTTCCCCCCTCAATGATGGCTTTAATTGGCTAGAAGGAAATATAATCTGCCATTTGTTTATGAGAATTGAAACAGATTTAGCTTTTTTTTTTTTTTTACAAAAGATAATATCCTGATTGCAATGTGGGGAAATATAGTGAGGAGGGCCTGGCACATCAGTGCTGAACCCTTCTTTGGCCTCTACACCATCCTGTTCTAATATTGGAATTTAAATTATATAACTGGTACAAGGAATTCTTGATAGTTTGTGAAACTACAGTAGAACATACCTTAGCAGACACCTCTGACCAACGAACAGTTTTTACCACCAAAATTGTCCTCCCATTGAAAATATGTTCATGCTAGCAGACATTTACAAACAACGGATGCGTTCCCAAGGCACTCTTTATTAATTTTACCTATAACAGACTTTCCTTTTAGCGGAAAATTCAGAAAATTGAAAAGTTGAACAAAGAATATATGTATTTCTTTAAATTAATTGATAAGGCACAATTTGGATTATAGATTATAAACACAAGGTAATAAGACCAAATCCAAATAAATAAATAGTGTGTGACGTTTTGGTAACAGCGTTGTTACCATCTTCAGACAAAAGTGCTGAAGTTTTTGTCTGAAGATGGTATCAACGCTGTTACCGAAACGTCACACACTACTTATTTATTTGGATTTGGTCTTATTACCTTGTGTTTTCTTTAAATTAAATGTATTTTCAATGTTTAATGGTATTTATAACTAGTTTACTATAACCATTTTACTAAATGTTAAACAGGGATATAATATGCCATAATAATAAATAAATATAAGATGCTCTTAAAGATTTTTTTTTAGTTTTAACATATAAAAAAATAGCGACTCTCCGTTAAGAGGACACCTCTCTGTTAAAAGACACTTTGGCTCTGCAAATAGATGTCAGTGAAGTTTGACTGATAAGGCACAATTTGCATTATAGATTATAAACACAAGGTAATAAGACCAAATCCAAATAAATAAATAGTGTGTGATGTTTCGGTAACAGCGTTGTTACCATCTTCAGACAAAAGTACTGAATGAGAAAATTTAAAATCATGCTGTGGTAAAATTTTCTCATTCAGTACTTTTGTCTGAAGATGGTTACAACGCTGTTACCGAAACGTCACACACTATTTATTTATTTGGATTTGGTCTTATTACCTTGTGTTGATGTTTGACTGTATAGATATAAATGCTTTGAGGACAGTAGGTCTATATAAAAATACATTATCAGGTATGTGATGATGATTTTATGGCAAGTGCACATTCCGTACCACTTGAGCCCTCATGTACAATCTCTACCTAGGCATGTTGAGAGAGGGATAGGGTGACAAAAGTCAAGTGGGCGGCTGTGCGGCTCTAATGATTTGAGCAGCTATATCAGGCTGCCGGTATTGACCCAGAAAACTTCATCCACCACCTGAGCTATTTGTATCTTGGCCACTCACTATTCTATCTCCCTCTTCTATCTTTAGACTCAGCTTTTTTATAACTGGTCAGCCTAGAACTGCCACAAATTGATGTTTGCTCCTTTTTTGCTGTCTTCCTCTTCTTTCTTATCTCTACTCAATCATATTAGAGTATCAAGCTTATAGAGCTTGAGACTTTTGATGGTGTCTGCTGGGAATGAGTAGAGCTCATTAATAGATGATCCAATACAGTCAATAATATGGTTTGAGGTTGCAGGTTGAGAATTGCATTTAGTACACAGTGGGAAAACCTTGCAACCATTCTGGAAAGTCATTGTCTAAGATGACCAAACTTTAAGTCTGGAGATCTCTATTTTGCTGTTGTTGTATAAAGTGAGATTGCAAAGCAAAAAGACCAATTAAGTAATTTATATGTGATGTTTCTCTCAGTAACAGCATTGTCTGAAGATGCTAATAATGTGCTGTTATCGAAATATTGAATATAAATTACCAATATCGATTTGTGGACTTCTTACACAGGAGCTTTCATCTATAAATCTGAATTGTACCTCATCAGTTATTGGGGGGAATAGAAGGAAAGGATTCTGCAATCATAGTGCATTATTGAAATCCATGGAAATATTTTGATTTTAAAAACATGTATTATTAAAAAATAAAGATGTGTGATTATATAATCCTTCCTGTTAAATCTGCATTTGTACAATGAGGGTTGGCTCTACAAAGAAAAATACAGATAACACCCTCATTGATAGGCAAAATTATAAATTTATAAAACAAGTAAAAATTGTTATTTTGTCAAAGGAAATGATGAATATACCTATTACACTCATGGACAAAACTTAAGGAAGTGGAAAGTATGATGTCTGCTAGTTGTCTATTTTTTTTATGGAGACAGAGGCAATTTTGTTCACATTTGGTTATCTTGTGTGTCTTCAATAAAAGTCACTGTGTATCAGAGCTATTGCCTGAATCCCGATATACATGCTAAAATCTTCAACTTCCTCAAGTTTTGTCCATGAGTGTATATATCTTGATTGTTTATATGTATATATGGTAGTGTGTGTGTTGTTCACACATCATTTGCCCCCTCCAGTGTTAACAGTACCATTTGGTGCTATTGAGAGTTATACAGATGCAGAGTTTCTTCATATTTATCACCCTTGCATGGATAGCATACCAGCTGCTTTTTACCATGCTTATTGCCCTGTATATTCATGCCAATGAGAATCTTCCTGTTGTATCTAGAGGTAACCTTTTCTATTCCCACTAGTGTGTAATTAACAAAGAATATACTTTTGTCAAACATTGAGAATAACCAGGTTGGTGTTTCAATAAAGAGAGCTAACACCCACTACTACCCCACTCTCAGTATGTGTTGGTTTAGAGTGTTAAATAGAAGGGAGTGTGTTCAAAGTGATGTTTTCAGAGGAGCACCTGTATGAGGATAGTCGGAGAGAGTCAGAGGAGGAGGAGACCACCAGCCATGTCTCCAGCCACGGAGGGGAGGCCAGTACTCTAGCTAAGCTGGTGTTTGCCATCCTACTGGTGGCCATCTTGGCCGGCATCGGAGCTGTATTTATAGCCCTGCACCAAGCCGGCCACTCTCGTGAGTTCCTGCCAACTCTACTGCCGCTTTTGTTATTGGATATTGAGATTTGATGTTCCACAACCTAGTTCTCAGTACCATTTGGATTATAGATTAGAAATATAAGGTAACAACACCAAATCTCCTATGTGGGTGACATTTCAGTGACAATGCTGTACCAAAATGTTGCACACCTTTTATTAATATAGATTTAGCCTTCATAATGGCCTATATCCAAATAAATAAAAGCCACACTATTTGGATTTGGTCTTAATGCCTTGTGTTTCTGATCTATAATCCAAATTTAACCTAACCATTAGATTTGGTTTTAAACACAAGGTAATAAGACCAAATCCAAATAAATAAATTGGTCTTATTACCTTGTGTTTATAATCTATAATCCAAATTGTGCCTTATCAATCAATTAGATTTGGTTTTTTTATGTTTTTAATTCTCAGCCATGAATTCTCCAACCTCTCACATACATCCCCCCTGACTTAAATGTTTGCTCCATTGGTGTGAAACAACTTTGATATACACAGCTTCCCTTTATTAACAATCCCTGGTCCCACTTTTTTAATTATTTTTTTTAATTACCACTTCTTCATTAATATTACATTAATACTAAAGTCTCCAACCTGAATTCCTTAATGGAGATTATTTTATTGTACTTCCAAAGCCCCTGTGTTGTTGTTTTTTTTCCCAGACAGCTGGAAACTTGTGTACATGGCTCCAGGAGTCCAGGTTTCACAGAGTTAGTAGTAATTTTTTTTCTTTATTATTTTACTCAGGTTGTTTTTTAATTTAAAATATGATTGGAAAGTTTGAAAAACAATGTTTGAAACCTTAGTGAAAGTTTCATTCACAACCCTGGATACATTCAAAGATATATTTGCTGAGAAACATCCTTGTTTTTTAAAATTATTATTATTTCTAGTACACATGGTACAGGCCATGATAATCATGGTCGATAGTAGTTGGCGACAGATTTTACTGTAAGTGCATTACATGTCTACACATTTGGAAAGCAGTTCAACTTTCCCATTTACAAGTATGCCAGAGCCCTGTTTGGCGACTTACATTGTTGGACTTTGCAAGATTTGGGGCCCTTGGAGCATTTTTTTTTTTTTATTAGAAAAAAGTGTCCAATGCGGGATTCTATCGTAGCGGTAGAAACCCAATGATTTAGACCACTGACTCCTCATCCTTTTTTCAAACCTAGATAGCCACCTTTATATAGCAGTTTATCTCATATGATATAAGGTACATTTTGGATTCTGGATAAGAGAGAGAGAATTCTTCTTTTGTCTGAAGATTCTAACAACACTCTTACTGATCTGTCAACTAAAATTACTCTTTGAGATTTTGTAGTGCTACTTGTAGACCCTCATGTATTTGTACCAGCTTCTAAAGAAGCTTTATTCAACTTTATTTATTCAAACCTACTCCATTACCAGTTTTTATAATGATTTAACAAAGCTGTTTAAATATATGAAACCATTGTTGCACTGCACTATAATGCAATATATTAAAGTACTAGAGCAAATAGTGTTGCATATTGGCTGCAAACTGCACAACTTAACTGACTTCTCTGCCTAAAGTAATACTTGTAATTTGGTCAATCACAGGTAAATCTAGTTGGCAGAGAATCTGTTCAGGAAATAACATCTCAGTAATAAAGTCTATGGTGGAAAACACACCCTTCATTTTAATTATAGGACAATAATATTCCATCTTTATACAAGAAAATGAAATATTTAAGCATGAAAGTTTCATTTTTACAAATAAATCAAATTTCTACTGTCCTTACTCTAATAAAAAAAATTGGCTTTGTCCCTATTGTCTACAGAAGAGCATTGCTTGATGCAAATATTTATATTTAATTCTGCTGACCTAAAAGCTTATGTCCATAGCATACTTGAAAACCATTTATAAAATTTCACCTTTCAATGTTTCATATAAAAGCAGAATTGTCCAATACAGTATTAGAACTCTAAAAAGCTGTCTGGTAGATTAAATTGTCAAAATTGCTGAGAGGGTTCACCACTGATGAGCCAAGCCCCCCCCCTCCCAATATTTTTTTTCATTGCAGTAAAGACAGTAGAAATTTAATTTATTTGTAAAAAGAAACTTTCATTCTTAAATATTTTATTTTCTCAGCCAAAAATTTGTAAAATAGGTACCTATCTTGACTTTTGCAACCAAGGTACCATTTTCTATACTTCCTAAAAACAGCCTCTTTGTATGATGAGGCACAATTTAAATTATATATTAGAAAAACAAAGTATTAAGATCAAATCCAAATAAATAAATAGAGTGTGACATTTCTATAACACCAAAATGTCACACTTTATTTATTTATTTGGATTTGGTCTTATTACCTTGAGCCTCTTTGTACATTTAGGTCTTAAATGATGTATCAATAATACTGTGGGATTTCTCTGCATAGATTCCACTTTATCCATTGCTCTTTTAGGATCCTTCACATTTTTTATGTATAGTCTTTATACAGATAGATCAATGTGCTTTAAAAATATATATTTTACAAAAAAGTAGGTTTTATAGGTTCTTCTTTTGAAATTCTTTCGTTTTTAACCCGTTCTCCACTCCCGAATATGTTTTAAGCCTAGATATTACTGTGATCTGAGGTGATAATAAATCATAAAAAGTTATCTTTAATGGATATCCTCACACCCCAGCACTAGTCTTCTTCTTCTTTCTTATCTCCACTTAATCATATTAGGATATCAAGCTTGACAACCATCATGACTGGGTGAAGTAGAATGCGTCTGCCTTTGTCATTAAGACTGGGAGCACTACTCACTGGCAGGCTGACTTAGCTCCAAAAGAAATGGCCGCCTCTGACATTAGGAACAGACGCCATGTGTAGCCGCTCCTAACATGGAGTACAAACGTTGCTCATCCTGTATCCCTGGATTAGGAGCCCTTACAGGGTACTATCAGCCGGGCCAGCTGTACCCAGGTTTTTTAGTGAGCTTGTTACTGCTCCCCCTCCTCCTTTTTCATCCGGGCTTGGGACCGGCAAAGGCGGAGTTCTCGTGCACTAGTGACGATAAGGAATGATCCAAAACTGGTATTGTCACGATCATTCTTTATCTCCATGGCAGTAAAGTTTTTTATCAAGGTGATAAACATAAAGTGATAAAAGGGAGAGGTGCCTCTGTAGATACATGAATATCATCTACACTCCTGGACACAACTTGAGGAAATTTCATATTTTAATGTTGCCGGTCATCTATATATATTTTTTAACAGGTAATTTTAAACACAAGGTAATAAGACCAAATCCAAATAAATAAATAGTGTGTGACGTTTCGGTAACAGCGTTGTTACCATCTTCAGACAAAAGTACTGAATGGCACAATTTGGATTATAGATTATAAACACAGGGTAATAAGACCAAATCCAAATAAATAAATAGTGTGTGACGTTTCGGTAACAGCGTTGTTACCATCTTCAGACAAAAGTACTGAATGGCACAATTTGGATTATAGATTATAAACACAAGGTAATAAGACCAAATAAATAAATAGTGTGTGACGTTTCGGTAACAGCGTTGTTACCATCTTCAGACAAAAGTACTGAATGGCACAATTTGGATTATAGATTATAAACACAAGGTAATAAGACCAAATCCAAATAAATAAATAGTGTGTGACGTTTCGGTAACAGCGTTGTTACCATCTTCAGACAAAAGTACTGAATGGCACGATTTGGATTATAGATTATAAACACAAGGTAATAAGACCAAATCCAAATAAATAAATAAATAGTGTGTGACGTTTCGGTAACAGCGTTGTTACCATCTTCAGACAAAAGTACTGAATGGCACAATTTGGATTATAGATTATAAACACAAGGTAATAAGACCAAATCCAACATTCAGTACTTTTGTCTGAAGATGGTAACAACGCTGTTACCGAAATGTCACACACTATTTATTTTATTTGGATTTGGTCTTATTACCTTGTGTTTATAATCTATAATCAAAATTGTGCCTTATCAACAGGTAATTTTGTTCACACTTGGGTATCTCATGTGTCTTCAATAAAGGTCACTATAATATCTTTAAAGTTATTGTCTGAATCTCAATATACATGCTGAAAGGTACAACTTCCTTAAGTTTTGTCCATGAGTGTATATTCCAAATTGTATATACCTCCTTAAAGCCTTTATGTGTTTGGCAGGATCAATTGAGTCCATAGAAGATCATCTCCATTCACCAGGTGATGTCCCACTATATGAAATTTTCCTAGGTGTTGTGTGTGTTAACTTCATATTGTGTTCTCCTACAGAAGCTCTCCATTCTGAAGAAGCCATTACTCTTTCTACAGAGAAGTTAGAATCCTCTGAGGTAACCATTTTACCTTTCTTTCTCTCTTTTAAATAAGGTCCTTGTTGACACCCAAACCTTGTTTGGGTTCCAATCAGTAAACAAAAGGTTTTTACTGAGCTGTTCTAATTATACTTTTCTATCTCACACAGCCTTTATTAAGACATTCTGTCTTATACAGATGATTCTCCTGTTAGAAATGAATCTAAAAAGAAATGAGAAGCAGGGGAAAAAATTGAATCCTCGCTCAGAAAAGAGAAAAAGAAGAAAAGGAAAGAATATCTATGTACAAAAGACTATATACATCGTTTTTTCGTGCATAGAACACAGTGAAGAAGTAGATTATTGAGTAAATGGTTGCATCTTGTGAAGAAAAAAAATATTTCCACACAGTTCAGTTTCTTTGTTAGGTATTTTTTTCCTCCTTGCAGTTTTGAAAAAATTAAAGTACTTTAAAATAGCTGACCTATTATCCATCAAGTCTGAAAGAAAGGAATACAGCGAAAAGTGTGGATGGGCAGCTCTACAGCAAAAAAATTTCTCTTTCCATAGTGAGAGTATATTGTTAAATCTTCTCTACATTTATTTTTAGTAATTATGTATACTTGCTAAAATGGGGAAATGAACAACTCAATATTTATTATTAATAATATACAGTAAAATCTCCATGAGAGGACACTCACGCTAGAGGACACCTTACTGCAAAGGACAGTTTTCATATGCAAAATTACCATTTTTACTATTTAGTAACTCTCTTGTATGAGGACACCTCTCCCTAAAGGACACTTTGGCTCTGCAATTAGGTGTCCAGGGAGGTTCTACTGTATATTAATATGATGCATTAGCGTATGCCATCTCTCTCTCTCTCTCTCTCTGTTATAAGAAATGTAACTTTTTTGGAGCATATGATTCTTTTTTATTTAAAAACAAATTTTCTACTGCCCTTAGTGCAATGATTAAATAATGGGAAGGCTCATCAATGGTGAATCCTCCCAGCGGTTTCGCCAGTTTAATCTACCATGGGCCAGGCCCACCTATTATTGTATCATTGCAGTAAAGGCAATAGAAAATGGTTTTAAATCAAATAGAACCATATGTGTAGAAAATAGTTTACATTTCTTATATTCATATATATGTATGTACTATCCATTCTCCTCTTCTGATCAAAAGGGCTGAAGCCTCTGTGATATGTCTTCTCCACTCCTCTCTTATAAGTTAGGATTACTGTCAGCTCAAGGAGCATGAACTCTTGCAATTTGTGTAATCTTTACACAAGAGGATAAGAAACAACAACAACAGGATAACTGTCTGAAGGATGGGATCTGGTATTTATATAGATGTGTGTTGAAATCTACCTGGTTCTGAGGATCCTCCAATCTGGACTAGAGGTCAGGTTCAGGAGAGCATCTCAATGATATGTTGCTATATTGTCATCCCATTGAATCCATGCAAAAGCACCCCTTAACAGAAGCTAAATGTCCCAGGAGGAAGAGATACAGCTGGTGATTGAAGAAGCCCCAGAGTCCAACTCCTCGCCATATGGTAAGTCCCAGTGTTCCAGTTGCCAGCTAGGACTGAACACTTGCCTCCTGCAGCATCCGAGGAAGAGCAGCCACCAGTACAAAGTGAGGTCCATTGGGTCCAAGAGCCACTTCCCCCCCCTGGCGGAGGAAGAGCCTGCACCGCCGTATGAGAAGTCCGATATCACCAACGAGGATGATCTTGTTATAAAACAAGAGTTAGATGACTTAGACCAATTACTAGAAACGGTATGTTGCTTTGGTTCATATTTCTGTTCTCCCTCATCTATCTTCTACTCTTCTCTCTGTGGGCATCCTTACTTGTCAGGACATTGCTCCAGCAGACTTTTCCTGGGTGGCTGTTACTTGACTGAAGTGTGCTGGGAACATGCTTCCTTGTCAGGACATTTCTCCAGTAGACTTTTCCTGGGCTAGCTGTTACTTGACTGAAGTGTGCTGGGAACATGCTTCCTTGTCAGGACATTGCTCCAGTAGACTTTTCCTGGGCTGGCTGTTACTTGACTGAAGTGTGCTGGGAACATGCTTCTTTGTCAGGACATTTCTCCAGCAGACTTTTCCTTGGCTGGCTGTTACTTGACTGAAGTGTGCTGGGAACATGCTTCCTTGTCAGGACATTTCTCCAGCAGACTTTTCCTGGGCTGGCTGTTACTTGACTGAAGTGTGCTGGGAACATGCTTCCTTATCAGGACATTGCTCCAGTTGACTTTTCCTGGGCTGGCTGTTACTTGACTGAAGTGTGCTGGGAACATGCTTCCTTGTCAGGACATTGCTCCACTAGACTTTTCCTATGTAATGGGCTGGCTGTTACTTGACTGAAGTGTACTGGGAACATTCTTCCTTGTCAGGACATTGCTCCAGTAGACTTTTCCTATGTAATGGGCTAGCTGGTACTTGACTGAAGTGTGCTGGGAACATTCTTCCTTGTCAGGACATTGCTCCAGTAGACTTTTCCTATGTAATGGGTTAGCTGGTACTTGACTGAAGTGTGCTGGGAACATGCTTCCTTGTCAGGACATTGCTCCAGTTGACTTTTCCTATGTAAAGGGCTAGCTGTTGCTTGACTGAAGTGTGCTGGGAACATTCTTCCTTGTCAGGACATTGCTTCAGTAGACTTTTCCTATGTAATGGGCTAGCTGTTACTTGACTGAAGTGTACTGTGAACATTCTTCCTTGTCAGGACATTGCTTGAGTAGACTTTTCCTATGTAAAGGGCTAGCTGTTACTTGACTGGAGTGTACTGGGAACATTCTTCCTTGTCAGGACATTGCTCCAGCAGACTTGTCCAGGGCTGACTGTAACTTGACTGAAGTGTACTGGGAACATTCTTCCTTGTCAGGACATTTCTCCAGCAGACTTGTCCAGGGCTGACTGTTACTTGACTGAAGTGTACTGGGAACATTCTTCCTTGTCAGGACATTGCTCCAGCAGACTTGTCCAGGGCTGACTGTTACTTGACTGAAGTGTACTGGGAACATTCTTCCTTGTCAGGACATTGCTCCAGTAGACTTGTCCTGGGCTGGCTTACTTGGACAATGCTTCAGTGTCAGCAAGACACTATGTGAGATACGCTGGCTATTACTTGACTCTGATGTGCAGTAATGGTTATTTCTTCCTTGAAAGGGCAATATTCCTGTTTTATCAGACAGACATTTGACCTTAGTGGGGACTGGCTGTTACTGAACTATGTAATTGAGAGAAATGTGTGCTGTAAATATTTCATGCTATGTGCATCTCTTGTCTTTGTATCACTCTAAGGAGAGATAGTGTCTGTAATGAAGTGTGATGTCAGTTATCCCATGTTCAGTCATAATTTAATGTATGTGCTTCTACCTTTGTGATTTGCTCAGAAATAATATGGTGTGAACATTTTTTTTTTTTTTTTTTTTTCAATTCAAATTCACTTGGTTCATAGCTTTTTTAGGAAGGTGGGAATAGAAGTGAAATTAAAAATATTGATGTTCGTGTTTTGTTTTTACTGAAATTTATGGGATGTATATATCCAAAATAATGAAAGTATAAATAATTTCAGATGTTTTTTTTTTTTTTTTCAAATCACAAATTTTTGTCGTGAATTTGATCCCTTTTTGAACATTAAATTCCATGTATAGCCTTTTTTCAAGTTAAAAATTAGTTTTTGTGCCACAAATTGATAAAGAAGAAGCAAAATCTCTCTCAAAAAAATATTTATTTCTTTTTTATTATTTTTCTTTTTCATAGATCTCCAGGTACTCCTATTTTATATAATTATAGTCTATATTTTTACCTGCTACAATTTATATTAGAGTTATCTCTAATACTATGGTCATGTTGGTTCAAATAATGTCTTGTTGCTCGTATATTTCAAGAGCTGTGTTGAGTTTAAATTGTGGAGATACCACACACACACAGATTTATAAAATAAAAGGTACAGTACAATCTGTCACCTGAGGTATCAACTTTAGATTTTTCCTCAGTTCTTGATCATGTCTTGGTCTCCAATATTGCCTTGCCTAACATATATTCAAAATATTTCTTCTTTCTTATCTCCACACAATCATATTACTGTATCAAGCTTGTAAAGTTGACAATCATCATAATTGGGTGAAGTAGAATGCGTCTGCCTTTGTCATTAAGACTGGGAGCACTACTCAGTGGCAGGCCGACTTAGCTCCAAAAGAAATGGCCGCCTCTGAAATGAGGAACAGATGCCATGTGCAGCCTCTCCTAACATGGAGTGCAAACGCTGCTTATCCTGTATCCCTGGATTAGGAGCCCTTACAGGGTACTATCAGCCGGGCCAGCTGAACCCAGGTTTTTTAGTGAGCTTGTTACTGCTCCCCCTCCTCCTTTTTCATCCGGGCTTGGGACCGGCAAAGGCAGAGTTTTCAAAATATTTGATATGGTAAAATATTTTAATTATAGATTAGAAAGGGAACAAGAGACCAAATAAATAAATTGTATTGGTCATTTTGGATAATATTGTTGTTACCGAAATGTCTCACACAATTTATTTGGATTTGGTTTTGCCCCTTTCTAATATATAATCAAAATTTTAACATATCAAAAAAGTGTAAATCAAATATATACTTTCTAAATGCCCCAGTGAATGATAAGGCATAATTTGGATTATAGATTATAAACACAAGGTAATAAGACCAAATCCATTTG
>CP092885.1:41383367-41411206 GCA_030710605.1 Cordylochernes scorpioides | reverse complement strand
CGAGCTGGAGCTTCTGCGTTGTTCAAATTCTTGAAGACGGCTGAAGAGAAGAGGAGGCTATATACATAATCTAATTGATGTAAATAATTATATGCAAATAATCTATGTCTGGATTAGAATGACGAATCCTGTATGGGACTTTGATTCCAATAAAAGGCCTGTTGCTGCTGTTGTATATAGTCACAGTGTAGAAAATACTATACTATACCTACTACTTATATCTCTGTATTCTTAGTTCTCTTCTCTTCAATTACTCTGTAAACTGGCGAATCCTATATAGGACGAGAGGTCCTCAATAAAGGCTTTTTGTTGTTGTATTAATCATATATATTGAATCAATAATTCCTTCTCTAAACTTTAATAACGAACCACTTGATGAGGAAAGAGTTTCTTTAATATACAATATCACAAGCTTTCGGGCACAATCACCCTTCTACTGGTGTAAAACGAGACAAAACATTAGTGGCAATCAGCTATGTATATATATACAAAAAGTAAGAAAATAAGACAGATATGTAAAATTGTGCCAGAGAAATTAACATAATATTGGAGGATTATTCATAGAAGTTAAGCAAAGCAAGTAATTATACATATATCGTTGTTCATACTTAGTTTCTGTAATAGCCATGTATTATATGTATAATTACTTGTTTTGCTTAACTTTTATGAATGATCCTCCAATATTATGTTAATTTCTCTGGCACAATTTTACATATCTGTCTTATTTTCTTACTTTTTGTATATATATACATAGCTGATTGCCACTAATGTTTTGTCTCATTTTACACCAGTAGAAGGGTGATTGTGCCCGAAAGCTTGTGATATTGTATATTAAAGAAACTCTTTCCTCATCAAGTGGTTCGTTATTAAAATCATATATATGTAAATAATACTAGAACAGCACAATAGTCCTTTGGACTTCGTGCTTTTGTAACAGTAAAAAAAAAAAAAAAAAAAATAGGATTCAAAATAAGCATCCACCTCAGGAGAGTGGCAGAAAGTTACTGAAATGTTGGAAGTTAAATACAAGTACTTGTAAATTATTGGTTAATGTCGCTATATCTTTTCTTAATCAACTTCCAGCCAACAAATAATCTTTAGAACTATTGAATTATAATCTGTTAAATTTGGTAATATTTGAAAGGGAAGTGGTTGGGATTTCAAAAATTGGTTGAATAAAGTAAGTGTTGAATTATAGCCTGTGTGTGGAATTAAAAAGGTTATACTCTATTATGAAAAAATAGTACAAATATGATATTGTACTGGGATAAGGTGCATAAATTATGAAAAAGGCATCATTCACATTTTACCCCCCGTTTTCCTACATTGGTTATTTTGTGGAGTTTAGTAAACTTGTCCCCTCTCTTTTCTAAAAGTTGGACTTATTCACAGACATTCATAACCTAAACTAATCTAATCTACCTAACTTAATCAAACCTTATCATCCCTCATCATGGCAGCCACTCAGAAAGGGAAAACCAGTTTACCAACCTGCTTGTGTAAAAGATACAGTCCAACTTCTTTAATTCAACACCCCAAGGGATCAGATCACTCTGATAAACAGAGACTAGCTGAGTAATATAAATGATAATTTTAGCAATGAAAACTGTCCTTTGTAGAGAGGTGTCCTTTAGCAGAAGTGATGGAGGTTTTACTGCATTAGAGTACAGATACATAGTCATTTTTATATATAACTAGACGAATGTCTAGTTATTGACTTAAATAAATGCATATATTAGTTAATAACTATAGCCTATTTGCTTTATCTGTCTATGTACTGTTGGCTTCCGTAGGCGTCTCTTACTGGGAAAAAGAAAGAGAGGATTCCATTTAGTTATTAACTAATATATGCATTTATTTAAGGAGCGACCCGCTCCAACACAATAGTTACAAACACCAAAAAGCGAGTGGGGGGGGCATGATGGGGGGGGCAAAGGTGGCGTGATCGCAGCTAACCAATAGGAGAGCGCCATTCCAAAAAAAAAAAAGCAAACGGTGACAGAGATGAAGAATTAAGAACGCATGACGCTCGTAACTGTATATATAATAATGCTCTTATTTTGCCTTGTTACCTAGTATAATTTCACGCTTTATTAATACTTAAACTTTAGAGAAACCATCTCATTGAGAGAACTTGCATCAGTACTGGTGTTGCTGCAGCTCCATGCTATTTCCTCTGGCCTCAAGGCCTACTGCGCGGATCAAGGCAGCCGGGCAGTTGAGACGTGCCGTAGGGCCTGTGGAGGCCATGGGTTCCTTCTAGCCAGTGGCCTGCCCCGTCTCTATGCCACCACAGTGGCGGCCTGCACGTATGAAGGGGAGAACACTGTACTCTTCCTCCAGACTGCGCGGTATATTATCAAGATCCTGCGCAAGCAGCAAGCCATTGCGGAAGATTCCTCTTTCCAATACCTCCTCCAACCTATGCCGAACTGTGTTCCCCTCTCAGGTTCAGCAGATCTTCCCACTCTGATTCGGCTCTTCCGGTGTGCTGCCTACCAGTAAGTTGTTGCCTAGTGTTGCGCAACTTGTGTTCTCAGCAGGCGTTACTGTTGTGATGTTCAGGCAGATCCATGCGGCCGCCCAGTCACTACAGAAGCGAATTGATGAAGGAGTCATTCCCGATCTGGCTTGGAACAGTTGCCAGATTGGACTGATAAAAGCTGCCCAGGTACACTTGGAACACTTTGCTGGAAGTTTGCTTTTCACTTGTAGATGTATATTCATATACAGTTTTTCTCTCTTAAAATAGAAGCATCTTTTTTTCTCCAAATATCTTCTTGATCTTTTTATTGATAATTTGGATTATCTATATATATAAAAATGAATGTCTGTCTGTCTGTGTGTGTGTGTGTCCTCTATGGATTCAAAAACCATACATCCAATCGCCGTGAAATTTTGGGATATTATGAGGTGTATCCCCGGAAAGGTTTACGAAAAAAAATTTCTTGAATATCTTGAATATCCTTAGAGTTATTTGCAGATTTGTATATTTAACTCGCAAGCAGCGCTACCATTGAGACGGAGATAGGCTTAGTTTGCTGCTCCTGATGACCTTGGGTCATCGTGTGAGTCGCAGCATGATGCTACAAAAACACTCTCTCTGGGGATTTTACAGCGTCGACAACCTGTAAGATTGCCTCTCTCATATATTATACTTTAAACATCTGCTTAATTAAAGCATTTTTCATTTGAAAGAGACTGCTCTCTTAACCCCCTTTAGACAACATTAAATGATATCCCGTGTCGATGATTTTGTAATGTATAGAATTAGGAAAGACAAAATTCAGGATGACACGGCTCACAGGGAACGGTAAAAAATGTTCACTTTATCGAGGAAATACAAAATTCGGGATGACACGGCACACAGGGACCGGGAAAAAATGATCACCTTATCGAGAGATTCACGACCATGATTTTATTCAACTTATCGAGTATTTTTCAAGGGACCGGGAAAATATGTTCACTAGATAAAACGATTATTTTGTAATATACAAAATTAGGAAATACAAAATTCAGGATGACACGGCACAAGGGACCGGGAAAAAATGATCACTTTATCGAGAGATTCAAATTTACGAGTTTCAAATCATCAAAATATATCTTTCTTTTTTTATATGTTTATAGAGAATTGTTTTAACAAATGTTCGTTATACAAACCTTTACTCGGGTAAAACCCGGGCGAAGCCGGGCACATCCGCTAGTCTATATATATAAAAATGAATGTATGTGTGTCTGTTTGTTTGTTTGTCCTTTATGCCTGACCAAACCACTCATTGGAACGCCATGAAACTTTGGGAAGTTATTTAGTATAGTACTGGGAAGGTTTCTAGCAAATAAAATTTTTGAAATAACTTTTCGCCTAGAAATAATCAAGATAAATATTCTAATTTATCTGTTATAATTCAACAATCTGCTCTAAATATTATCATGATGATACGATGATTTTGTAATGTAGAAAATTAGGAAAGACAAAATTCAGGATGACACGGCAATTTATTTGAGACAAGAATAATGATACAATTCAAAGGCAAGATACTATTCCTTTAACTTCCAATTACCGAAGGAACCAATTAATATTGATTTTATTCAACTTATCGAGTATTTTTCAAGGGACCGGGAAAAAAATGTTCACTTTATCGAGAGATTCGTTAAACAAACCTTTACTCGGGTAAAACCCGGGCGAAGCCGGGTACATCCATACAAGAATAATGATACAATTCCAAGGCAAGATACTATTCCTTTAACTTCCAATTACCGAGGGAACCAATTAATATTGATTTTATTCAACTTATCGAGTATTTTTCAAGGGACCGGGAAAAAAAATGTTCACTTTATCGAGAGATTCGTTAGACAAACTTTTACTCGGGTAAAACCCGGGCGAAGCCGGGTACGTCCGCTAGTAGATTATAAACACAAGGTAATAAGACCAAATCCAAATAAATATTGTGTGATGTTTCGGTAACAGCGTTGTTACACAATATATATTTATTTGGATATGGTCTTATTACCTTGTGTTTGAACTTTTTAAATAACTATATTTCAAGAAAGGATTTTTATGGGTAAAAAATAAATAGAAAAATTTAGAGTTTTGTCTTGTAAATCCTGTTAAGAGCCCTTACTTGATGGATGTATAGTATGTAGTATGACTGGATATGTGTAGACATCTTGCTGATGTTTGGCAGGCCCACATCCAGTACTACATTGCTGCCAAGTACGCGGACTGGGTGGAGAACAGTCAGGTATCAGACAACCTACGGACTGTGCTACGCCGACTCTGCCTCAACTACCTCCTCTATGTGGTGTTGGACTCCTCCGGACCTTTCCTTCAGGTTGGTACTCAGCATTGTCAACACTGTAAACTATTACATCTAAACTTGAGATACCTCTTATTTAGTACTTTTGTCTGAAGGCAGTAACACAACTCTCTTAAAGAAACATGTATAATTTATTTGCAGTATAATCTCTTTAATTCAATCGACTTTGATTCAACAGTTTTTCAAATTTCAAATGTCAATAGTTGATTAAATTAAAGTAAATAGGCAGATTTGGATTTGAAAGCTGTTGAATTAAAGTAAGCAATCAATTCAAGGTAATAAGACTAAATGCAAATAAATAAATAGTGTGTGACGTTTCTGTAACAGTGTTGTTACCAGCTTCAGACAAAAGTGCTGAATGTGTAAATTCTTAAGCAATCAATTAAAGTAAATGTTGAATACAAGAGGTTATACTGTATATGTTTGTAGCACCAAAGCTGTGTGAGTTGTCCAACCTCCCTGATGTAACAAACCACACTGTGCCACAGGCCGGACTAACCAAAGAAGAACTAGCCCAGATCCAGAACCAGGAGGGTGTACTCCTAGAGGAGCTACGGCCTGATGCCGTGGCCTTGGTGGATGCCTTTGACTTCCATGACCTGGCCTTGAACAGTGCTCTGGGCTCCTTTGACGGCCGCGTGTACGAGCGGCTGTACAACCTGGCGCTGGAGGCTCCACTCAACAAGACTCAGGTAGCTCTTTCCTTCCTCCCAGATTGGCCGAGTTTCTTGGGAGATTTGGTTTCACATGTTGATTTTCTTCCTTGGCCTTTACACCTTGATTGTTAGACTTTCTTCTTCTTTCTTATCTCCACTAAATCATATTAGGGTATCAAGCTTTTAGAGCTTGAGACTTTTGATGTTGTCTGCTGGGGATGAGTAGAGCTCATCAATCGATGAGTCAATACAGTCAATGATGTAGTTTGTGTTTGCAGGTTGAGAATTGCACTTAGTACATAGTGGGAAAACCTGTTTGAAAATGGTTGATTTGACATGTAATTAATGAATATCAGAGTAGTTTCTCTCTCAGTGGAACCTATACAGTGGAACCTCTCATGGGAGACCACCTATAAAATATGGTTACTCCTGGTCTCTCTTCGAGGGGCTCTTATTGGAGGTTGGATTAGGTCGGCAGGCCGACTTAGCTTCAATTAGAAATGGCTGCCTCTGACACGAAGAACAGACTCCAGGTATATCCATTCCTAACATTGAGTACAGATGCTGCTCATCCTGTATCGCTGGATCAGGAGCCCTCACAGGATATTATCAGCTGGACCAGCTGATCCCAAGTTTTTTAGCGAGCTTGTTACTGCTCCCCTTCCTCCTTTTTCACCAGGGCTTGTGACCGGCAAAGGTTGAGTTAAATCATTTACATCTGTTGTTGTTGTTTCTTATCCCCATGTGTAAAGATTACACTAATTCAATGAGTTTATGCTTCTCAAGCTGTTTGATGATAAACAGTGGCCTCTCCCAAAGGTCCTGCTTAGTGCATTTAATGCAAGCCAAAATGTGTTCTGGAGCTGCAGTCAAGCTACATTTTGGGCAAGTGGGGTAGATTCTGTTGTTATTTTCTATCTTCAATGGTTTGAGATGGCCTGTTCTAAATTTTGTTAGTGTTGTTTGATGACAGCATCATTTACATCTACATCTTTTTGGACAATCCTTTTTTTTGCTTATCTCTAGTACACGTGGTACAGGCCAAGGTAATCATGGTGGGTAGGAGTAGGCGACTGCTTATACTGTAAGTGCACCACATGTTTACACATGTGAAAAGCAGTTTGACTTTGCACTTACAAATGTGCCAGAGCCTCGTTTTGTTACTTGCACTCGCTGGTGGGGTTGGACTTTTGCAAGAATTGGGGGTCATTGGAGCATTTTTTTTTTAGGACAGTCCTTGTTAAGTTTGCTCCTGCAGTGTACTAGAGCCGGAGAATTGTGACAGCATATCTAACAAGCAAAAAGGATAAAAAGAATCCTGTTAACCACATGTGTGTTGGCAGGTCCACGAGTCCTACTTCAAATACCTCCACCAGTACAAGTCTAAGTTGTAGTATTATTATTACCTATAGCTTATACAACTCCTATACTCCCATATTGTTGTTGGTGACTAATTTTATTTTTTTGATTTTTTTACACAAATATTTTTTTATAAATCTTTTTTTATTTTTTTTTTTTAGAGATCAAAAACCAATCATTTAAAATCTCTCTATATAATAATTATATTAAAAATCATAAATATTGGCAAAAGGTAAATCAAATCCAGTTAGAAGTAATCTTTATGTGAAGTGACTATAAGAGCATTGTTGTGTGCCTCAGATATCATAGATACAATTGTCTCAGGAGTGTAGCAATGCTGTTACAGAAGTATCACTTATAGAAGCAACATATATAGGCTCCTCAAGCATATCCATAAATATATCATTATTAATATATCTTTATATTTAGTCTTTTTACCCATGTATATATATACTTTAGGTAACTTAAAAAAAAACTATCATTTCTACTCCAAAAGTATCTTTAATGCATAAAATTTGACAAGCTTTCAGGTATGCATCTTTGTTGTCTTTCTGTTGAAGAACCAAGCTCAGAAAGCTTATCAACAGATTATAAAAGCGCAATATGTTTATATATTTATAATAAAGAAACACATATTTTTTTACAATCACAAGCCGCATTATATTGTATTATAAATTACATATTTTCTTATCTTGCAATTCCTATTTATATTGAGATTTATGGGGGGAACCATTATTAATATTTACTAAAGATACTTTTTGTGTAAAAGTGATGTTTTTTTCATAAAGTTATCCATGGTGTAAAAGTCAAATAGATGAAATACTTTATATAATCTCAAATAGTGATATATATATATGTCTGAAAAGTTTTTAAAGAAAGTTTCTAAACAAAAATATATGAGTTATAAAGATTCAAAGTTGTTAAGTATACAGTTAGCCTATAATGACAGAATTTAAAGTTTTTGCGCAACCAAAGCATCCATTCATCTATTTATCGCAAGCATCGTAAAAGTCAACGTCTCCAATGGAGTAAAGTTGTTCCTATTTCCACATGGTTCACATATCATTGAGTCTGTTCCAGAACATTGTCTCTTTACTCTGGCTGTTTTATAAGAAATATGTTCGATGATCAACTATTTCCACATCTCATTAATTCTGTTCCAGAACATTGTCTCCTTACTCTGGCTGTTTTATAAGAAATATGTTCTATGATCAACTATTTCCACATCTCATTAATTCTGTTCCAGAACATTGTCTCCTTACTCTGGCTGTTTTATAAGAAATATGTTCTATGATCAACTATTTCCACATCTCATTAATTCTGTACCAGAACATTCTATCTTGATGTGTCTCCTTTTTTTTTTTCTTATCCCTAGTACACATGGTACAGGCCATGATAATCATGGTGGGTAGAAGTAGGCAACTGCTTTTATTGTAAGGTCATCACATGTGAAAAGTAGTTTGACTTGCAACTTATAAATGTGCTAGACCCCCATTTTGGTTATTTTGCAAGAATAGGAGGCCATTGGAGCATTTTTTATAAATCGGACAAAAAGTGCCTCCTTATTTTGGCTGTTTTCTAAGAAATATGTTCCACAATCAAGAATAGAAGTTAGAATATACAATAGCTCTTCTCAGGTGTTATCTTTTTAAAACTCTTTAAAAATCATATTTATCTATATATTATTGATCTTTTTATTATTTATATTTTAGATTTTTTTTTTTAGAGAGAAATATTCCTCACTCGAATATATATTTTTAATAACCTTTGTCTTCTTTTTTTAATGAAAACTTATTTTTATAGATGCTCTTATATTGTGTCTGTATATATAAATGTTGTTGTGGATATTTAGTTTTCTTCAATAATTATGGTGCAATGAGATAGACATTCTGTATTTTAGACTTTGATAGGGCAACCAGGATTAAGTTAGTGAAATCTGTGAGCCTTTAAATTTGAGTTTCAACTATTATTTTAAACAAATGGAAAAAAAAAAAAGAAAACAATATTATTTTTTTTTCTATTAAATCAAGAATAATTAGTAAAAACAAAAAAAAATATATATTTTTATTTAGACTTTTAATTGTGTGATCAGTTTAAAATTGAGTTGAAAACTTTAAAATTCTTGTTCTTCAATAAAATTTTGGTCTTGACTATTATATATATATTTGTTGACTGTGGTTATCATACTCAAATTGTAAACCTAAGGTAAGAAAATAAGACCTAATCCAAATAATTTATTAGTGTGTGATGTTTCGGCAACAACATTGTCACCATCATCAGACAAAAGAATAAATAACTAAAAATGACTTTTTTTAGTCATTTATTCTTTTGTCTGATGATGGTAACAATGTTGTTGCCGAAACATAACACACTAATAAATTATTTGGATTAGGTCTTATTTTCTTTTATTATAATCTCTAATCCAAATTGTGCTTTATCATTCAAAAAGACTTGTAAGAAGACATGCTTCATAATAATATCTTAATTATATATTTTGATTGTTAACCATGTGAGGTTCTATTGCTAACCTTGATTTAGAATTTCCAGTTGTGTGGAACAAAGTACACTTAAGTTTGATAGAGACATGATTCAGCTCTGTGTTTGACTAACAGACAGATTTTCCAAGACAGGTTTTTTTTAACTGAACATACCTCTAAAAAACAAGATGATATTTTCATAAAGGTTTGTTCATCAATCTTTATTTACATGATGGTAGAGATTCTGTTAAATATGAGGATTGAAAACTTTTAAAAAAGATATATTTTTATAAATATCACAATTTTTTACCAAATATATTTATTTTGAATATATTGTATGTTGATTTTATTTCATTAAAAATTTGGAATCTTTGCAATTAAATATATTTATATAACTTTTTTTTTTTGAATGTTTAATCATATATATAAAAGAAAGCACACAAACATTGAATAGATTCTTGTTTTAAGAACACTTTAAGAGAATTTTTTATATTATTTATTTATCTTTTTATTATATACTTCAGATAATGAATATTTTTAAATTTATGAGCCTTCTTACGGAGAGTTTGGTTTCCTTTTTATTAAATTTTTAATATATACAGTTAAACCTGTTTATAGCGCCCACTCTTGGGGCTCACCAAAATAGGGTGCTATAGACAGGTCACTTTTAATGTAAATCGCATTGTACTACGTATTTAAAATCGGGTGCTATAGAGAGGGAGGCGCTATTTAGAGGGGGCGCTATAGACAGGTTTAACTGTATTATATATTATTGATATATATGTATGTTTTATTTTTTTCCATATTATATTTTGTGAATATTCCAAAATATATACATTAGGCTCCGTCTAAAAGCCTGGCTAAACACCGGTTCTCTTATGACTTCACAGGGACTCTGATGAAAGACCACCACCTCGAGGAGAGTCCTGGTTTAACTATAATTTTAGACTATGGACTTTCATGGGAGATATCTCTATATCAATATAGATTTATTTAAAATTAACCTTAGTTTTATTATATAGTAGAAAGTAGGCTTAGTACTTCAGTAGGGATGTGCAAACATTAATCCCAATTATCATTTCTATAGCTCCAGAACCTCTGTGCTTTGATAATAACACCCCACTTCCATGAAAGGACTCTCATGCTAGAGGACACCTTCTCTAAAGGACAGTTTTTATTTCTAAAATCAGCATTTTGACTTATTAACAGCTCTTTGGTAAGAGGAAACCTCTCTTTCTAGAGAACATTTTGTCTCTGCAACCAGGTGTTGTCCTTTAAAGAAAGATATTTCTACTGTAATTCAATATCTACTTAGCATATTTAGATGGGGGTTCTGACTATAGTGTAACCAATATTTATAGAAACTATGTTACAATATAAGATAGCACTTTTTGGATGATCTACAAAAAATGATTATTCTAGTAATATTAATAGTTGTAAATGTAGATGCTAATGATTAATTGTGAAAATGTTAAAATAAGTGATGAGATACAATTTGGATTATAGATTATAAACACAAGGTAATAAGACCAAATCCAAATATATAAATAATGTGTGATGTTTTGGTGTAACGGTGTTGTTACTATCTTCAGACAAAAGTACTGAATGACTTTTGTCTTAAGATAGTAACAACGTTGTTACCGAAACGTCACACATTATTTATTTATTTGGTCTTATATTACCTTGTGTTTTTTAAAATAAATATTCACATGGGCACCTAAAACCAATATATATATATAAATATAAATATATTTAATTACGAAAAAATTATATTAATGAGAGAGTGAGAGAAATTTATTATTAAGATAAAATTTAATATGGTTTAAACTGACTGTTGTTCTGCCTAATAAGCAAACCTTCATTTAGTTGTTACACAAGGTAATAAGACCAAATAAATGAATAGTGTGAGATGTTTAAGTAACAGCATTGTTACCATCAAAAGTACTGAATGTAGTGTTTATAATCTATAATCCAAATTGTGCCTTATCAGTAATAAGACCAAATCCAAATAAATGAATAGTGTGTGACAATTCGGTAACAGCATTGTCACCATCAAAAGTACTGAATAAATAACACTGTTACAGAAATGTCACACACACTATATTTATATTTTTTTATTTGGCCTTATTATGTTTCTAATCTATAATCCAAATTTTTCCTTATCATTTTGTTGTTAATAAAGTTTGTTGTTTTAACCATATATATTTGTTAATTGGGAAAAAACGTTTCCACCAATTAATAGAAGTTGACTGTATATTTTTAAAGAGTTTATATTTTAATATATTCTTCTGTGAATTTTGGAACCAAACTAACATGAAATGAATGGATGTTATGACTTTGTATCACTGTGTATATGAAAGTAACTGCATTGATAGCTGGGCTATCACACCTATTGTGGTACAGTAGAACCTCCATGAGAGGACACCTCTCTATAAAGAACAGTTTTCATTTGCAAAATTACCATTTTTACTATTTAACAACTCTCCGGTAAATGGACACCTCTCCCTAAAGGACACTTTGGCTCTTCAATTAGGTGTCCTTTACAGGGAGGTTCTACTGTACCACCACATATTTTGTAAGAAAAGGTTATTGTAAAACAATACTGTTGTTGCTAGAATCCATTGCTATAATTATTTCTATGACAATTTTGGAAACTCTCACCACTTAACTCATTGTTACTTAAAATTCCACACACTCACTTATTTATATATACTCACTGAAATATTTTTATACAAATAAAATTTTCTAATTTTTTCTGGAGTACTTGTCTTCTTTTTTTATTATCCTTTGTGTCATTACACAATGTCATGGAGACTAAGGTATATTGTTTAGGATCAGTTGTGGTACAAGTCGTACTTAGTGCCTCCCATGTATGAAAGTAGATGGTCTGGGGTTGTCTCCTCCTTTTTACAGATGATGCATGTTGGGAAGATCCTAACTCCATCTTCAATTAAAGCAGAACCTGGTGTGTATAATATATATATACAGTAGAACCTCCATGAGAGGACACCTCTCTATAAAGGACAGTTTTCATTTGCAAAAATACCATTTCTACTATTTAGCAACTCTCCGGTAAGAGGACACCTCTCTCTAAAGGACATTTTGGCTCTGCTATTAGGTGTCCTTTACAGGGAGGTTCTAATGTGGATGGTAATATAAGGTGGGGTAATGAGCGATCACAAGTTGGAAGAGGAACCCAGGCAACCAGAGGGAGACAGAACTGACACGGCCGGGCGGCCACTTGTGTCGCATCCAATCTCCCAACTGTCTTAAACAAGCCTCAAGGATCGCCCCCTTAGAATGTTGCTGGTATCTCAAGTGGCCGGGCTTTACTCTCCTTCTGGGTTGCCTATAGGTTGGCCTTATTGGAAGAATATATTGTGAACCCCATTGGGACGGGACTTTTGGTTCACTATAGCCACGGTTTGGGTATTTAATTTTTTTTGAGGATATAATTAAAGGGCATGCGCAAAAAAAAAAAAATGGCTACCTCTTAATATTGGCTGCTTTTTCCCCCTTAAAATAAAAACAAAATCATGTGAAAATATTGCCTTTTTGATCAGTTCCTCTGATAATTTAATTAGTATAAATGCAACCTGCCCCCCATATGTCAAAAAAATCCAAGAAAAGTATACCTTATTTATAAAAATTAAATAAAAACTTTATTAATAATATTTTAAAAGGTATAAAAATATATTTTATATAAATATTATTATATTACAATATACAGTAAAACCCCGCTAATACGAACCCTGGATATAACGAACCTTCCCTTATAACGAACCCACGCCGATTCCCAATTCCATTTCCATTGAAAATACCATCGTTATAACGAACTTTGCGATTTTTAGAATAACGAACTACCCCTATAACGAACCTATTTTCGGTCCCAAAATAATAAAATCTATTTAAAATACTATTCTTATAACGAACTTAGAATTGTAATTTAAAAAAAAAAAATTAAAACAACCAAATTTTGAGCATGTTTCAGCTCGCGGATTGCGATTTCAAAACAATAAATTTAGCGGCATTGTTTGTTTTGAATTTTGCACTTTATTTTTGCTGTATGTTGTATAAATTTTAACACATTATACTTTTTATTAAATATAATATATTTTCATCCATTAAATTTGAAATATAAAAATACAAATGGCTTCCAAAATGAAGAAAACAAAGGCATTTTAAAAACAAAAGCGTTATTTCTTTAAAAAAAAAAGGCCATTTTCAGAACTTTTCAAAGTGAAACAACACAGGCAAAATGTTAAGAACATATTAAAATAAGAGAATATAACTTTTCTATTATAAAAGATAAAATATAAAGCTATTAAAAATTGTTACAAAGAGGAATCAACCTCAACTTTTGCCGCGATCGCGATCGTACGTTTTAGGGCTAAAAAAAAAATCCAAATAAATGGTCCCGTGATCAAACAAAAACTATTTTTATGCCATTAACTATGGTGATTTTAAAGTCAGCAATGTTTTGCATGACAGGTTTAAAAAAAAACGAAATCTAGACTTAGAAGAATATGTGGGAAAATGAAATGGAAGAAAAACACCAACTTTATTTGAATGGTGCAATGCTTGAAGAATGCTTTGAAGCAACAAGGTGTTAGAGCCATTTTTCCAAGTAAACAATGTATTATATAATGTGATAATGATGTTTTAAAATCATTTTATATCTTTGAATATATATTTAATAAAACTTTGCCTAGGATTTGTCTTGATTTTTAAATTAGACATAGAGGTACATGTATGTTAATGATAAGAAGAACCTATCATCTAATGATTTCTATTATTATTCAGTATTAATGTAAGGAAATTGGTCAATTAAGAGAATTAAAACAAAGTGACCACTATTAAGAGGAAGCCTCTTCCAGTGTGTATGGCTGTCCTTTAATTATACGGTCTAAAATTTTTGAAAAGTAAAAAAAATGGCCAAACCGTGGCTATAGTGAACCGTGGCTATAGTGAACCAAAAGCTCTGTCCCATTGGGGTTCACTATAGAGGGGTTTTACTGTAGGATACAAAGGCTTACTTGAAGAAGTCTGTTATTTTTTTCTGCTTTAACATATTCCTCAAAAATTTGGTTTCATATCTAGCAAAGAAATCTTCATTTTTTAAAATGAAGCCTAGCTTGTACTAACCACGTATACAAGGCTTCTTCTAAAAGTGTATAATGACACTGACAATAGCGGCAATAGTTGGGATTGATTCCTCTTTGTAGCATTTTTTTTTATAGTCTTCTTTTTTGCCATATCGTAGAAATGCTACTTTTGCTCATTTTCATTTTCTTCCGAAGTTCCGCTTACGATGTACCACTCTCAATAGCTTTTATGATGGTTAATTTATTTTCAAGTGATATCTTGGTACGAGCGACTTTTTCTTTGGCACTTCCATTATCTTTTAAAACTGGTTTTAATAATTTAATCATGTTTTAAGGAATTTTCCTAATGTAGAGTTAAGAAATTTAGTTTTCAATAAGGCATGAAAAATTTATAAAAGTGTGCAGTATAAAAATAGAACGTGAATAAAAACACACAATGTCGCTAAATTCTTTGTTTTGAATTGCGATCTGTGAGCTAGAGCTCACACAAAATTTTAATTAGTTTTGAAAATTATAATTTTGGAATTTTAGAATTAAAAGTTCGTTATAAGCATGGTATTTTTGATAGAATTTAATATTTTGGGACCAAAATTGGGTTTGTTATAGCGATAGTTCGCTAGTTTGAAAAGTGAAAAGTTTGTTATAGCGATGGTAATTTTAATGGAATGGAATTGGGATTTTCGATGGGTTCGTTATAAGGGAAGGTTCGTTATATCCATGGTTCGTCTTAGCAGGGTTTTACTGTATGTACCAATAGAGGGACCTTTCCATAAAAAAATGCATTGAAACAATACAATTTGGTTCATTCCAGTATACTGAATGTTACGGTAGTGATGGAAAAATATGCCAAAACACCAGTTTTAAAAAATTTCAGACAAAATCAACCTGTATACAGTAGAAAATTCCTTAGAAAACCTCCCTAAAAGGGCAGCTTCCATTTGATAGCATCCTATAAGAGGAAAATTGGCCCAATTTGCCAAAAAGGTTTTTAAGCTGGAGAAGCAATAAGGCCAATTTCTAGGTCAGACTACAGCATGAAGTTACAGGAGGATGGTATTCATGTATTAAAAGAAGCACCTCTCTACATATGTATTGTTGTGACTCAATCTTTATCACCACCTTCAAGTTTATACTGGGGTAATAGTGCATTGTTCTAATGTATATTTAAAGGGAGAGGTGCCACCTTGTGGTATATAATACTATCCTCAGTCCACATTAAGTCATCAGCAATATTCAATTGCATGATCTGTCCATTTAGTATGTTTGTTGTTAGCATCCATCAAGTCATGTACATACTAACCTCATTGATCAACAATTCTGTTACTGAAACGTCACACGCTAGTTATTTATTTGGATTTAGACTTATTGAGTTTATAATCTATAATCCAAATTTTGCCTTATCATCTATCATTATTGTAAACAACTTGAAGATTTATGTGCCAAGTTTCACGATAATCCACCAGTTCTTTCAGAGTGCAATACTATCTATTTGCACTAGTGTATAATAGAAGTGAATGACAACAATACAGATTATTTCATATATATAAATGGACTTTATGAGACAAAAAATGACTTCAACATTACATGAGGCTCTCTCTCTCTCTAGATAGGGGAAAGTGTCCTTTTCTGGGCGGCTGTGAGCTCGGGGTGCCAGAAGTCCACAATCAGCACCAGGCGCATGGAGGGACCGTGGTGCCACACCTCGTGCTCAAAGGAGTCGTCGAAGAGAAGGACCTTTCCTTCCTGCCAGTGTCTGGAGCAGAACACACAAGAGTTGATGTTTGAAAGATTTATATATCATTTTGGGTACTTTACAATAAGCATCATCACACTTCTTTATCTCAACAATCATAGTTTTGTACAAGGTACATTGACCAAGTTGAGTGTTGGCAGATAGAAGAGCGGGGTTGGTCTGGTACAGTTGGAAGCTATTGATGCACCTTTTTAATCAGAAAAATAGTGTCCAATGTGAGAATGGAAATGGATTGTGGTTATTGAAAATCGACAGTGCATAACAATATGCTACCAAACCCTCCTTTAGTGTTGGGAGGGAAACTATAGAAACAGGTCTACAAGAAAATTAAACCAAATTCAAATAAATTAATAGTGTGTGACGTTTAGTTGACAGCGTTGTTACCATCAACAGACAACGCTGTTACCGAAACGTTGCACATTATTAATTTATTTAGATTAGATCTTATTTTATTGTAGTTCTAATCTATAATCCAAATAGTGTTTTATCATATAGGAACAGGTGTTGGTGGCATAAGGGGGATGAGTTGTCAATTTTCAACCAGGGATTCAATCCCCATTTCTTAAAAATAGAAAATGACACAAAAATTAACTAACGTTTAGCCAGACTGAAATTAGGTAATCTGGAGTCCCCAGTGTTTATAAAGAAGGAGCAAAACCTTCCTCAGATGAACAAAATTCAAAAGTGAAGAGGCCACCACTTCCCAGCATATGTTATTAGTGTCCAGCATTCTAGCTGATCAATCTTTAAAAGGGGCAGGCATGTCTCCACATCCAATACACCTCCAAGAAAAAAATAAATATTGTGCACAATGTCGGCGTATTACATCTGTGACTTGTGGCTACTTAGGTTATCAAACCAATGCAGCTGTATGACACCTAAATTGCCTAAGAGAAAACAAAACCAAATACGTGGTACAAACAATGCGGCCAGTGCTTGCGCCAGGAAAATGTGACACTTTAAGCCACCATCAAGGCACTAGCAGTACTATGCTACTGTATATGCTAAGTATTCACTGACTACAGCAACATTTCTGTAATCCATATTTACTGATAAAGTTGCATTTAATCAACATTTAACTATGATTATTGTCAAAATTTGATGTGTGTGGTTACAATAAAATTAATTATTTGATAGATGCAGGTTGGCACAAGAAAACATGGTCAAATTATCATTAGTCGCACAATGAAAGAAAAAAAAGATTCCCAATTAACACTAGTTCATATCACGTATTAGCAGCGCCAAAGGACACAACTTTAGTTTTTATTTAAAAAAAGGGCATCTCCTTATCATTCAACTGAAAGTTGCTGATGGCTTGTAGCATCTATCTGAATAAATATCAACTATTCATTGATTTTTAATTTATCCCAGAATTGGCCAAATGTGAAATTGTACTAGGATAAGGTACAATCCCAGTACAATTTCACATTTGTACTATTTTTTTCACATTTAGTTTTTATACTAATTAGTAAAGAGCATATTTTAAATAGAGACATTTCAGTGTGAAGGGCTATAGAAAACATGGGACAAATATTATGTTTAGATGAGGGCCAGAATTGAGACCTGGTTGTGTTGGCGACGCGGAGGGCGATCTCCTCCCCAGGGGGCACCACCAGTCCCAGGTGGGCTCGCAGCCGGCAGTTGGTAGGGCCGGTGTGGGCCCAGACATGGGTCCCGGGATTCATCAGGCTGAACTTTACCTGGCCCCGCTTGCACCGCGCAGCGTCCGGCATGAACTCTATCAGGGTGCAGGTCTTGGGGGCCTTTTGGCAGTTCTTGGTCAGCTTCATTCCTAGCCATACAACAGACATTGGCTTAAATTGACAATTCTGTTTTTACATGCTCAGAAGTAGACAGCATCAAACAACACTAACCAGATTTAGAACAGGCCATCTCAAGGCATCGATGATAGAAAATAATAACAAAATCTACCACATTTTCCCAAAATGTAGCTTGGCACCTGCAGCTCTAGAACACATTTTGGCTTGCATTTGATGCACTAAACAGGACCTTTGGGAGAGGTCAATGCTTATCATAAAACAGCTCGAGGAACATGAACTCATGGAGAATTCGTGTAATCTTTACACAAGGGGATAAGAAACAACGACAACAGAATTATAGACCTGTCCTAGGCTGGCTTAATATAGAAGTCAATATACAGTTGGGCCTCATCACTAAAACATCTCTTGGGGCCAAGAGATTTCATGTTATTATAACTATGAGGAAAGCAAATAAGACTTGAAATTTGGGAGACCTTAGGAATATTTAATAATAAATAACCTTACTCAACCAATAGTTTATTTTAACTCCAGCCATTTCAGTGACATCCTGCCACTCTCTTCAGGGAAAGGAATGACTGAAACATTAGTGGTTGAATAAACCATTGGTTGATGTGGCTATCTTTTTCTCCGAATCAACTTCCAACCAACAAATAATCTTCAAAAATAACCTTTCTGTTTATATGAGAAAATTCCATTTGAAGCTTGCCTTTTAAAGTAGCTGCTACTTTGATATATCAGCCCAAAACCAAAAAAAGTAAAATGGAATGTACAAAATGTGAAACAAACAAGTGGGGAGAGGAAAAAAAAAACTACCTCCACACTTTGGGGGAAAAAGAAGAGTGTAGTTATGGTGGAGGATGTCCCATGAATGTAAATAATTCAAACCAAACACCCCGGCTGCCACTATGAGATGGTCAGTAGAGGGCTGTTCTTCTAGGTAGTTTGTGATACTACCACTGAAGAATACAACCTACTCCTTTTACAAAAACTATCAGAATCCTTAAATTCCAAAGAACTTCTTTTAATGATCTATAACACCTTTCTGGGAATAAATTTTAAGAACTGAGGAAATGTTGCACACACAGCATCCTATCTCTTAATAAAGAACCATCAAGACACTAATTGGTATAATTCTAACAACTTAAATCTATGATATTCTACTATCTCCAGGAGCCTCCATGGTTCATCAGGTAATCTCTCATGATAGGTTGTTGTTCTGCTGTATGAAGTCCTTCCCAAAAGTAGCAGCCAATAATCACCTTAGTTGCTATATAACAAGAAGCATGAGAGAAAGGGGTTAAAGCATGACTTTTATTTCAATATTAGTAAAATCAGTCATCTGAGTCGCCTGTTTAAATGATAGTGAAATAAAAGACATGCTTTTTTCACCTTCTTCCTTTAAGCTTCTCGTTAGACAAGAATTGAGGGATGAGAATGATTATCATGACATTCTTTGAGAATTTCTTCTTGAAATGAAACCTGAACAACTGCTTTTAGAACTACATTATGTTTCACCATAATAAGATCTTGATGAATATGAGAATTCTTTACAAAGCTGAGATCCGCATTTTGTTGGTGTAGTCTAAGATTGGGGATTGATATATGAAATGAGACCGGTGATCTTGACAATACATCGACATGGGTTTGTTTTGATCCTGATCTGTGAACTATTTTCATTGACTTAGTTGACAATTCAACAATCCTTCTTAGAAATTTCACTTCTGGTTTCTTTATGTTGAAGAGCCATTTTAGAGCTGAATGATTTCTAATAACTTTAAATGTGTTGTTCTCAAGATAAACTTCAAAGTATTCAACAGATTGAACTACAGCAAAGCAGTTGAGTGAACCAACCTCGGGCAAAGAGCTCCAGCTGCTTCCAGTCTCCAGTGTCCTGGAGACCTTCAGTCTCAGGCCGGAACCTGGACTGGTCCTGTGAGAGCAGAGCTAGAGCTTCATCCCTTATCTCCTTCCAGCGTGACTCTAGAATCCTGAAACTTTCCCGGTAGGTAGTGGTCATGGGGTCCCACCACGGTTGGGCCTTCAGCCCCTGGACGTTGTACAGGGACCGTTGGTACACTGAGTTGAAGACCCCTTGTTCCACTCCTTCCTGGTACACCTCCATGGCCTGCAGCACACCACCACTTCTGTACATGGTGTGGCAAGTAAACAAGTACTACCCCTCATTCCACTCCACTATATGTGTGCCTAACTGACCCGGTTGATGAACCTCAGCAAGGGTCCCTCTCCAGGGATACGGAGGAGCTGCGTCTGTACTCATGTTAGAGTCACCAGCAAGGATGTCTGCTTCCATGTTAGGAATGGCCTCAAATTACAGGCAAAGTCAGACTTTCACCATAGTTTGCCTGGATCATGGTGCCATGATCAACGAAAGCTACATCCCATTCCATGAAAGAACTCAAGGAATTCGTGCAATCTTTGCACAAAGGGATAAGAAACAATAACAACAACATGTGTGGCTTCTATTTACAGACAATGAATGTATTTTATAAACTCCACGAGAGACCATCTAAATAATCTCATAAGATACATTTGGTCTTTCCTGGAAATGGTCATTCATCAGAGATAAGATAAATGGGTTATGGGTCATTTTATAAGTGTGGCTCCGGCCACTCAGGGAATATTTTACAAAAATGTGCAACTATTTTAAAAATATCTTTTTTTGGGAAGGGAAGAGGTCAGGAGCAATTAACAAGACATTATTATTTTGATATTGTTTAGGAAGGCTTCAAACTTTACGGCAATGTGTGTTAATGATATAGAAAACACATATGATTTAGGTACAATATGTATTATATATTAGAAACACAAGGTAATAAGACTAAATTCAAAAAAATAGTATGTGACATTTGGGTAGCTATGTTGTTACCTTGTGTTTCTAGAGAAAACACAAAATTTAATCAAATATTCAAAGAATACTTCATTTGATGTTCCAAATCATGTATGACACCAAACAATGATTGCATGCAGTATATAAGGTAACCCCATAGAATTTTCAGGACAACAGTCTCTGTATGTGCATGTACACAGCATACATGTGTTATGATTGATCCGGCAACACTGCCGACTCGACTTGTAAACACTCTTAGATATATAACCAGGTTATAATAAATAGATGTTAATAAATAAATACTTAGTTCAGTTGCATTCTGCGTGATCAAATAGACACAAGAACAACATAAACGACAACATGCACAAAGCCTTTTAATAGGGCCATCAGTCCATTACAGGGTTCTTCTGATCATAATTAGAGTTATGATAAAGCACAAATTGGTTTAAAGATTATAGCTACAAGAAAATAAGACCTAATCCTAATCCGCTGTTACCAAAACGTCACAAACTATTAATTTAATTGGATTAGGTCTTATTTTCTTGTATCTATAATTAGAGTTGGAAAGAAAGCTTTCTAGGAATTCAACAAATCTGTAGAGTCCTTTCTTTCCATAGCATTTTATGGAAGTTCTATATATTTAAAACCTCTTGTCTATCTAACTTGATGGCAAGGAATACAGTAAGAAGTATGAATAGCCAATCCGAAAGAGAGAGAATAAAACTATCTTTTCATCTTGAGAGGAGAACATTCAGACATATAATGTGCCTCAATTCAGCTCTTTGTGCAGAGTACACACATGTTTACAAGATTCCCACCACAAGAGAAGAAGGTACCTGGGAGTTGTGACCGGTGCGAGCCAGGGCGTCCCCCAGATGGAAGTAGAAGCGGCCGTCCACCACTCCCGGCTCCCGAGTAGCCAGTCCCTTCTGCAGCAGGCTGATGGCCTCTTTATACTCCTGGTCCTCTGTCTTCAGTATGAAACCCAGGTGGACCAGAGCAAATCCATCTTCTGGCCTCTCCTTCAGCACCTGCAGCAATAAATACTTCCTTTGTGAATATACCTCATTACACAGTTGAATCTTTATGAGAGGACACCTCTCTACAAAGAACAGTTTTCAGTTTTCATAATCAAATTTATTATTTACACTTATGAAGACAAAACTTAAGAAAGTTTTACCTTTTATCTAGTATATTAGGATTCAGACAATAACTCTGAAATATATTTGATACACTGTGACCTTTATTGAAGACACACAAGATAACCAAGTGTGAAAAAAAATGCCTCTGTCTCCTTAAAAAATAGATGACCAGTATCATTAAAGACTTTCCACTTTCTTAGGTTTTGTCCACGAGTGTAGTAACTCTCTGGTAAGAGGATACCTCTCCCTAAAGGACACTTTAACTCTGCAACTAGGTGTTGTCCTTTACAGAGAGGTTCTAGTGTAACAGCAACTTGGTTCTAACATCAAACAGTCCAACAATTCAACACACCAAGAGATCTGTAAATTTTCGGTTGAATTAAAGCTAGTTAAGATATAGGATTATCAATTCATTATAACATTCACTGCACATTTTGTTGTCAACACGGCATTGAACTAAAGTTGGTTAAATTAAAGTATATAGGCTGAGTGTGGGATTCACAAAAGTGGTTGAATCATAGTGTTAATTCATAGTTGGTCGAGTTAAAGAGGTTATACTGTAATTCTAAGGCCTCAAGTTCAAAGTCCCAATTATTTTAACCATGGTTTTATAACAACGGAAAATCTTGTTTCTAAGTAATACTAGAATTAGGATCTAATTTATCAATCATCCAATTTTCTGCATAACTGATACCTTTGTACCACACTACTAAGCATTAAATAAATTGGAGGCAGGAAGATGGGGGAGAAAGTGCACACACACTCCAAAGACAAAAATACAATTAAACCTCCCATTACTGGCCCATCTGATGAGCAGTCAACTAATTCGCCGATGACAACCTTTGAGATAGATTAGAACCAACCTCCCTTAAGAGACCAACCAAAAGAGAGAGAGGGACTTCCTGAGCATTCATTGGACCAGGATATTCTAATTTCCAAAAGTGATCATTGAGGGAGGTAGTCAGATGAGAAGTTAATGAGAGATTTTCATCATCATTATGGCCATCTTGGAACACCAATTTTTACCCTGTTCTAAACAATTCTCTTCATAATTCCCAATTCCAGACAATCCTCCCTTGGTATACCTCTTCCTTCATTCACTCCAAAGTTCAATAAGATGAATAGTCAATCTTATGATGGTCCCTAGGGAACACATGTCCATGAGAGATTTTTTTTTTCTGCCAAATAACATCTTTATTCTCAAAATGTAGTTTGACGCCTGCAGTTACAAAACACATTTTGACTCTTATTTGCTGCACAAAACAGGAATTTGGGAGAGGCCGTTGCTTGAGCAGCATGGACTTATGGAATTTGTGTAATCTTTGCATAAGGGGATAAGAAACAACAATAGGAGAGACTGGGAGAGTAACCATATTTTTTATGACTTGGTCTCTCGTTGGAGGTTCTACTTGAGTCATACCCAGGATTAGAAAGAAGGTTCAGAGAATTCCAAGAAGACAAGTGACTGCATATAGGCCAAGGAGAGTACCTGCTTTAAGATGGTCTTGGCCCGTTTCCCCTGGCCCATCATGAGGTAGCTCACAGCCAGCTGGTTCTGGAGGGAGAGGACATATGGCAGTCTGGCCACCAGTTTGGTCTGGAGCTGGACGGCCCGCCCCATCTGGCCTGTACCCACACTCTCTAACTGAGGAACTACTCATATACCTACAGCTACAAGAAAATTAGACCTAATAAAAAAAAGTGTGTTTGGAATTCATTTTTTTCAGCTCATAGGAAGAATAACTTCTTAGGTCCATTGGTGTCTATCAAAAAGGATAAACCACATAATATTGTAGCTATAATCCAAATTGTGCCTTATCAACTAGTAATACAGTAATTTTCCATGAGAGATTGGCTAGAAACATGGCTAAACCTAGTAAAACGAAAATTGCAATTATACCGCGAATGTTTCTTTTAAACAAAAATCGAAATCTATTTTAAAGAGAAATAGCGATTATTTCTAACCCTAAGGATGAAGTATGATAGGATGAATTGTGAAGAGTAATGACAAACTGAAAAGTAAAAGTGTCCAGGGGCGGGAACCTAGCCTCTCTTGGAGGTAGTCTCTTATCAGAGTTTGTCAGGCCAAGTCATGAGAAGCCATTCACAGCGTGAAAAATTGTTTCAATGAACGACCACTTCCAGGATACACTGGGTTCAGCTATGTTTTTAGAAGGTCTGTCAAAGAGATTCTACTGTATACATTTCTGAAGTAAATATTTCTCTGATCTAATCCACTATACAATGAGAGTCCAGTTATGGATGATCTCTCATAAAGATCCTGCTATAGTATAGTATCCAGTGAAGAGAGAATGGTTGCAAGGTTTTCCCACTATGTACCAAGTGCAATTCTCAGCCTGCAACCCCAAGACATATTATTGACTGTATTGACTCATCCATTAATGAGCTCTACTCTTCCCCGGCAGACACCATCAAAAATCTCAAGCTTTACAAGCTTGATACCTTAGTGTGATTGAGTGGAGATAAGAAAGAAGAAGATCCAGTGAAGATATATCAACATTGCTTTATTTTATACAAATGTTTTGTCAGCAGTTCTATGTTTTCCTCTCTCTGAGTTGCTGTAATGTTGAGACCGAATTAAAAGGTTGATATCGTTTTGAAAATAGAGCAATCCATAAATAAATCTTTAATTAAAAAAAGCATATACAGTAAAACCCCTCTATAGTGAACCCCAATGGGACAGAGCTTTTGGTTCACTATAGCCACGGTTCACTATAGCCACGGTTTGGCCATTTTTTTTACTTTTCAAAATTTTTAGACCGTATAATTAAAGGACAGCCATACACACTGGAAGAGGCTTCCTCTTAATAGTGGTCACTTTGTTTTAATTCCCTTTATTGACCAATTTCCTTACATTAATACTGAATAATAATAGAAATCATTAGATGATAGGTTCTTCTTATCATTAACATACATGTACCTCTATGTCTAATTTAAAAATCAAGACAAATCCTAGGCAAAGTTTTATTAAATATATATTCAAATATATAAAATGATTTTAAAACATCATTATCACATTATATAATACATTGTTTACTTGGAAAAATGGCTCTAACACCTTGTTGCTTCAAAGCATTTTCAAGCATTGCACCATTCAAATAAAGTTGGTGTTTTTCTTCCATTTCATTTTCCCACATATTCTTCTAGGTCTAGATTTTGTTTTTTTTAAACTTGTCATGCAAAACATTGCTGACTTTAAAATCACCATAGTTAATGGCATAAAAATAGTTTTATTTGATCACGGGACCATTTATTTGGATTTTTTTTTTTAGCCCTAAAACGTACGATCGTGATCGCGGCAAAAGTTGAGGTTGATTCCTCTTTGTAACAATTTTTAATAGCTTTATATTTTATCTTTTATAATAGAAAAGTTATATTCTCTTATTTTAATATGTTCTTAACATTTTGCCTGTGTTGTTTCACTTTGAAAAGTTCTGAAAATGGCCTTTTTTTTTTTTTTTTTTTAAAGAAATAACGCTTTTGTTTTTAAAATGCCTTTGTTTTCTTCATTTTGGAAGCCATTTGTATTTTTATATTTCAAATTTAATGGATGAAAATATATTCTATTTAATAAAAAGTATAATGTGTTAAAATTTATACAACATACAGCAAAAATAAAAGTGCAAAATTCAAAACAAACAATGCCGCTAAATTTATTGTTTTGAAATCGTGATCCACGAGCTGAAACATGCTTAAAAATTTGGTTGTTTTAATTTTTTTTTTTAAATCACAATTCTAAGTTCGTTATAAGCATAGTATTTTAAATAGATTTTATCATTTTGGGACTGAAAATAGGTTCGTTATAGGGGTAGTTTGTTATTCTAAAAATCGCAAAGTTCGTTATAACGATGGTATTTTCAATGAATGGAATTGGGAATCGGCGTGGGTTCGTTATAAGGGAAGGTTCATTATATCCAGGGTTCGTATTAGCGGGGTTTTACTGTATTGGATCAAATTGGTAGAATAAATGATATTTTGATCCAATATATGCCTTTTTAATTAAAAGGTTAATATGTAACTAACTTCCTTCTCCAGTAGAGTTCCCCATGAGAGACATCTTAACACCAAGGCTAATCTCAGTGTCTCTTATAAACTTTGGTGACACTTTACTTCCAAGTGGATATATCAGCAAACTTTAAAGACAGAGTATGAGAGAATTATCATTTTTTAATATTGCATTTTTCTCTCACTCTCTCTGGGACATTTAAGGGAAGTGTTGAATTATAGCTGGTTAAATTGAATAGGCTGATTGAGATTGAGAAAAAATATTTCGATTAAAAATGGTGATTTAATAGGGAAATGGTTGAGATTTGAAAAATTGGTTGCATTTAAAAAAGTGTTGAATTATAATCAGATGAATATTAAAGTTGGATTGTATATAATAAGTAACAGTGTGATCGAAATATTTATATAAAAAAAAGGTACAATTTTGATTATAGATTAGAAACAAAAGATAACAAGACCAAATCCAATTAAATAAATAAATGTGTGACAGTGCTGTTACCGAAATGTCACACATCATTTATTTGGATTTGTTCCTGTTAACAGCGTGATCTTTATAAAATAAAAGGGGTTTACGAACCAAGGAAGCGGAGATTCTCCACCGTACGGTTAGCTGCTTTCAACACGAGGGCTTGGGGCACTCCTGGCATCTCTGTCAGTTTCTGGAAGGTGGTCACTGCCTGTTCGAGGAGGGCGTTGCTGCGCCGTGCCTCCGCCAACTTGCTCAGGGCCTCACCCAGGACGTAGTTGGCTCGGGGACTAGCGGACAACTTCCTAGCGGCAATGGCGGCCTTCTCGGGGGACTTGGGGAACATGCGGAGAGAGAGAGCAAGGTTTCACTACCAGGGTGTGGTCCACTACCATCACCACACAGTGCGGCAGTGGAGAGAGGGGGATGTCAGTAAGCAGTAGGAGGAGAGAAGAGAGGTTAGAGAGGCAAGCAGAGAATTGATGTGATGATGGAGGAGGTACAAAATAAACTACTCTGAGGTTAGAAAACACAACATTCCATAGTAAACTATTTAGATTAATTGGGGGGAACCACTAAAACCACACTAGATCTTCAGGGCCTTTATCCTCCTGACAACACAAGGGGTAACACAGACAGCTGGCATACGAGGAGCACCCAAACTATACACATTATCTGGAGACATAGAATAACACATAGAGAGAATTATACTTGGTGAAACTTCCCATAGGCAAACACCTTTGTATGATTAAAAAGTATATATATTTGATATAAAAAATACAAGAGACCATCTTTATGAAAGGCCTGGAATATTCTTTTTTTTTAATGAGTTTTTTAGGCAGGGTATAGCTCTTATTAAAAATAAGAGAAAAAAGGTACAAAAGTGAAATTGATGCCTTTCCTTTATATCTCTTTTATTTTTGGAAATGGTGCGAAAACTTTCGAGCAAGTCATCAGGCAATAGAGATATGACATTATAATTATATATTCTCTAACTTTTACTTTAGGAATTACTGGGGGAACTGGTTATTTTTGGTATTGAAAATCTCTTGTGTGGGGAGGTGGTCCCTCACTGGAAGTTCAGTTCAAGTCAGGTTTGATTTATTTTACATTCAGTAAAACCTTGCTATGATCAAAATGAAGAAGAGAATTGTAGAGGTCTTTCACTTTGGTCACTTATGGATGTGAGAGCTGGACTCTCAGAATTGAAGCCTTTGAAATGTGGACATGGAGAAAGCTACTCAGAATGGCATGGACAGAGATAAAAGGTAAAATGTTTCAATCTTAAATGAAATTAATCCGGCTTGATCTTTAGAATTCCAAATATGCAAACAAAGACAGACCTACTTCGGATATATATTGAGTGAAGGTAATAAGATTTTTCGGATAATAAATAAGATAATTGGATC
>CP092885.1:41208738-41383267 GCA_030710605.1 Cordylochernes scorpioides | reverse complement strand
GTACATTTAGGTCTTAAATGATTTATCGATAATACTGTGGGATTTCTCTGCCTAGATTCCACTTTGTCCATTGCTCTTTTAGGATCCTTCAAATTTTTTATGTATAGTCTTTATACAGATAGATCAATGTGCTTAAAAAAATTAATATTTTACAAAAAAATAGGTTTTATAGGTTCTTCTTTTGAAATTCTTTAGTTTTTAACCCGTTCTCCACTCCCGAATATGTTTTAAGCCTAGATATCACTGTGATCTGAGGTGATAATATATCATAAAAAGTTATCTTTAATGGATATCCTCACACCCCAGCACTAGTCTTCTTCTTCTTTCTTATCTCCACTTAATCATATTAGGATATCAAGCTTGACAACCATCATGACTGGGTGAAGTAGAATGCGTCTGCCTTTGTCATTAAGACTGGGAGCACTACTCAGTGGCAGGCCGACTTAGCTCCAAAAGAAATGGCCGCCTCTGACATGAGGAACAGACGCCATGTGTAGCTGCTCCTAACATGGAGTACAAACACTGCTCATCCTGTATCCCTGGAGCCCTTACAGGGTACTATCAGCCGGGCCAGCTGAACCCAGGTTTTTTAGTGAGCTTGTTACTGCTCCCCCTCCTCCTTTTTCATCCGGGCTTGGGACCGGCAAAGGTGGAGTTCTCGTGCACTAGTGATGATAAGAAATGATCCAAAACTGGTATTGTCACGCTCATTCTTTATCTCCACGGCAGTAAAGTTTTTTATTAAGGTGATAAACATAAAGTGATGAAAGGGAGAGGTGCCTCTGTAGATACATCAATATCATCTACACTCCTGGACACAACTTGAGGAAATTTCATATTTTGATGTTGCCGGTCATCTATTCTTTTTTTTTCAACAGGTAATTTTAAACACAAGGTAATAAGACCAAACCCAAATAAATAAATAGTGTATGACGTTTCGGTAACAGCGTTGTTACCATCTTCAGACAAAAGTACTGAATGGCACAATTTGGATTATAGATTATAAACACAAGGTAATAAGACCAAATCCTAATAAATAAATAGTGTGTGACGTTTCGGTAACAGCGTTGTTACCATCTTCAGACAAAAGTACTGAATGGCACAATTTGGATTATAGATTATAAACACAAGGTAATAAGACCAAATCCTAATAAATAAATAGTGTATGACGTTTTGGTAACAGCGTTGTTACCATCTTCAGACAAAAGTACTGAATGGCACAATTTGGATTATAGATTATAAACACAAGGTAATAAGATCAAATCTAACATTCAGTACTTTTGTCTGAAGATGGTAACAACGCTGTTACCGAAACGTCACACACTATTTATTTATTTGGATTTGGTCTTATTACCTTGTGTTTATAATCTATAATCCAAATTGTGCCTTATCAACAGGTAATTTTGTTCACACTTGGGTATCTCATGTGTCTTCAATAAAGGTCACTATAATATCTTTAGAGTTATTGTCTGAATCTCAATATACGTGCTGAAAGGTACAACTTCCTTAAGTTTTGTCCATGAGTGTATATTCCAAATTGTATATACCTTCTTAGAGCCTTTATGTGTTTGGCAGGATCAATTGAGTCCATAGAAGATCATCTCCATTCACCAGGTAACGACCCACTATATGAAATTTTCCTAGGTGTCGTGTATGTTAACTTCATATTGTGTTCTCCTTACAGAAGCTCTCCATTCTGAAGAAGCTATTGCTCTTTCTACAGAGAAGTTAGAATCCTCTGAGGTAACCATTTTACCTTTCTATCTTTTAAATAAGGTCCTTGTTGACACCCAAACCTTGTTTGGGTTCCAATCAGTAAACAAAAGGTTCTTACTGAGCGCTGTTCTAATTATATTGTTCTATCTCACTCACACAGCCTTTATTAAGACATTCTGTCTTATACAGATGATTCTCCTGCTAGAAATGAATCTAAAAAGAAATGAGAAGCAGGGGAAAAAATTGAATCCTCGCTCAGAAAAGAGAAAAAGAAGAAAAGGAAAGAATATCTATGTACAAAAGACTATATACATCGTTTTTCGTGCATAGAACACAGTGAAGAAGTAGATTATTGAGTAAACTAGACGAATGGCCCGGGCAACGCCCGTGTTTTACCCGAGTGCGTATATATTTTAAAAACGTTTTAATTCAAATACTATTTGTTACAATTATAAATTGGCGCCATGGATGTCACTCTTGTGAAACGTCCCGTTCCAAACTGTGTGTTTTTAAAATGTTTTAATTAAAATACTATTCGTTACAATTATAAATTGGCGCCGTGGATGTCTCTCTTGTGAAACGTCCCGCCCCAAACTGTGTGTGTCTTGAAAATATAAAAATAAAAATGTGAATTTTCATAAAGATTTCATCATGTCGATTTTTTTTTTGCATTTCACCTACTAAATCGATAGAGATAATTACATTTGCAACATGAACTTAGGTATATTGACTAAATAGAAAACTGCATAGTAATAAAGATAATTTTTTAAAGGCACCATATAGTTTTTTTTTCAATAAAATCGAAACAAAAATTAACGATAAATAACGATAATTGCCTTAAAAAGAAATTGCCTTAAAAAAAATAAACATTCGCGGTGATTTTGTCTTGCATTCGTTTATACAATTATTATATACGAATGACGTGCTTAAATGCTTTTATTCAAATACTATTCGTTACAATTATAAATTGGCGCCGTGGATGTCATTCTTGTATAATATATAAATGAGTTTTAAAAATTGTAAAAAAAAAAAAAAAAATGCATCGGCCGGGAATCGAACCCGGGCCGCCCGCGTGGCAGGCGAGCATTCTACCACTGAACCACCGATGGTTATGAAAAATCCCATCCGTGAGCTTCAAACAGACAGAATAAGGCAAATATATAAGTAGATAGTTGCATCTTGTGAAGAAAAAAAATATTTCCACACATTTCAGTTACTTTGTTAGGTCTTTTTTTCCTCCTTGCAGTCTTGAAAAAATTAAAGAACTTTAAAATAGCTGACCCCCATTATCCATCAAGTCTGAAAGAAAGGAATACAGCGAAAAGTGTGGATGAGCAACTCTACAGCAAAAATTTATTTTTCCATAGTGAGAGGATATTGTTCAATCTTCTCTACATTTATTTTTAGTAATTATGTACATTTGCTAAAATGGGGAAATGGACATAATGCCTCTCAATATTTATTATTATTCATATACAGTGAGAGAGAGGACACTCATGCTAGAGGACACCTTACTACAAAGGATAGTTTTCATTTGCAAAATGACCATTTTTACTATTTAGAAACTCTCCAGTAAGAGGACACCTCTCCCTAAAGGACACTTTGGCTCTGCAATTAGGTGTCCAGGGAGGTTCTACTGTATATTAATATGATGCATTAGCGTATGCCATCTCTCTCTCTCTGTTATAAGAAGTGTAAACTATTTTTGATGCATATCATTCTTTTTTTATTAAAAACAATTTTCTACTGCCCTTAGTGCAATGGTTAAATAATGGGAAGGGCCTGGCTTATCAATGGTGAACCCTCCCAGCGGTTTCGCCAGTTTAATCTACCATGGGCCAGGCCCACCTATTATTGTATCATTGCAGTAAAGGCAATAGAAAATGGTTTTAAATCAAATAGAACCATATGTGTAGAAAATAGTTTACATTTCTTATATTCATATATATGTATGTACTATCCATTCTCCTCTTCTGATCAAAAGGGCTGAAGCCTCTGTGATGTGTCCTCCACTCCTCTCTTGTAAGTTAGGACAACTGACTGAAGGATGGGACCTGATATGGATATAGATGTATGTTGAAATCTACCTGGTTCTGAGGATCCTCCAATCTGGAGTAGAGGTCAGGTTTAGGAGGGAATCTCAATGAGATGTTACTGTGTTGCCATCCTATTGAATCCATGCAAAAGCACCCCTTAACAGAAGCTAAATGTCCCAGGAGGAAGAGATACAGCTGGTGATTGAAGAAGCCCCAGAGTCCAACTCCTCGCCATATGGTAAGTCCCAGTGTTCCAGCTGCCAGCTAGGACTGAACACTTGCCTCCTGCAGCATCCGAGGAAGAGCAGCCACCAGTACAAAGTGAGGTCCACTGGGTCCAAGAGCCACTTCCCCCCCTGGCGGAGGAAGAGCCTGCACCGCCGTATGAGAAGTCCGATATCACCAACGAGGATGATCTTGTTATAAAACAAGAGTTAGATGACTTAGACCAATTACTAGAAACGGTATGTTGCTTTGGTTCATATTTCTGTTCTCCCTCATCTATCTTCTACTCTTCTCTCTGTGGGCATCCTTACTTGTCAGGACATTGCTCCAGCAGACTTTTCCTGGGCTGGCTGTTACTTGACTGAAGTGTACTGGGAACATTCTTCCTTGTCAGGACATTGCTCCAGTAGACTTTTCCTATGTAAAGGGCTAGCTGTTGCTTGACTGAAGTGTACTGGGAACATTCTTCCTTGTCAGGACATTGCTCCAGTAGACTTTTCCTATGTAAAGGGCTAGCTGTTGCTTGACTGAAGTGTACTGGGAACATTCTTCCTTGTCAGGACATTGCTCCAGTAGACTTCCTATGTAAAGGGCTTGACTGAAGTGTACTGGGAACATTCTTCCTTGTCGGGACATTGCTCCAGTAGACTTTTCCTGGGCTGACTGTTACTTGACTGAAGTGTACTGGGAACATTCTTCCTTGTCAGGACATTGCTCCAGTAGACTTTTCCTATGTAAAGGGCTAGCTGTTGCTTGACTGAAGTGTACTGGGAACATTCTTCCTTGTCAGGACATTGCTCCAGTAGACTTCCTATGTAAAGGGCTAGCTGTTACTTGACTGAAGTGTACTGGGAACATTCTTCCTTGTCAGGACATTGCTCCAGTAGACTTTTCCTGGGCTGACTGTTACTTGACTGAAGTGTACTGGGAACATTCTTCCTTGTCAGGACATTGCTCTAGTAGACATTTCCTCTGTAATGGGCTAGCTGTTACTTGACTGAAGTGTGCTGGGAACATGCTTCCTTGTCAGGACATTGCTCCAGTAGACTTTTCCTGGGCTGGCTGTTACTTGACTGAAGTGTACTGGGAACATTCTTCCTTGTCAGGACATTGCTCCAGTAGACATTTCCTCTGTAATGGGCTAGCTGTTACTTGACTGAAGTGTACTGGGAACATTCTTCCTTGTCAGGACATTGCTCCAACAAACTTGTCCTGGGCTGGCTTACTTGGACAATGCTTCAGTGTCAGCAAGACACTATGTGATATGCTGGCTTTTACTTGACTCTGATGTGCAGAAATGGTTATTTCTTCCTTGAAAGGGCAATATTCCTGTTTTATCAGACAGACATTTGACCTTAGTGGGGACTGCCTGTTACTGAACTTTGTAATTGAGAGAAATGTGTGCTGTAAATATTTCATGCTATGTGCATCTCTTGTCTTTGTATCACTCTAAGTAGAGATAGTGTCTGTAATGAAATGTGATGTCAGTTATCCCATGGTCAGTCATATTTTAATGTATGTGCTTCTACCTTTGTGATTTGCTCAGAAATAACATGGTGTGAACATGTTTTCTCTTTTTTTTTTTTTCAATTCAAATTCACTTGGTTCATAGCTTTTTCAGGAAGGTGGGATTAGAAGTGAAATTAAAAATATTGATGTTCGTGTTTTTTTTTTGTTTGTTTTTACTGAAATTTATGGGATGTATATATATCCAAAAATAATGAAAGGATAAATAATTTCTGATGTTTTTTTTTTTTTTTTTTTTTCAAATCACAAATTTTTGTCGTGAATTTGATCCCTTTTTGAACATTAAATTCCATGTATAGCCTTTTTTTCAAGTTAAAAATTAGTTTTTGTGCCACAAATTGATAAAAAAGAAGCACAATCTCTCAAAAAAAAAATTATTTTATTTTTATTTTTTTATTTTTCACAGATTTCCAGGTACTCCTATTTTAAATAATTATAGTCTATATTTTTACCTGCTACAATTTATATTAAAGTTATCCCTAATACTATAGTCATGGTGGTTCAAATAATGTCTTATAGTGTTGTTTGTATATTTCAAGATCTGTGTTGAGTTTAAATTGTGGATACCACACACACACACACAGATTTATAAAATAAAAAGTACAGTACAATCTGTCACCTGTCTAGCTATCAACTTTTGATTTTTCCTCAGCTCTTGATCATGTCCTGGTCTCCAATATTGCCTTGCCTAACGTATCTTCAAAATATTTGATATGGTAAAATATTTGAATTATAGATTAGAAAGGGAACAAGACCAAATAAATACATTGTATTGGTCTTCTTCTTCTTCTTTCTTATCTCCACTCAATCACACTAAGGTATCAAGCTTGTAAAGCTTGAGATTTTGATGGTGTCTGCCGGGGAAGAGTAGAGCTCATCAATGGATGAGTCAATACAGTCAAATTGTATTGGTCATTTTGGATAACATTGTTGTTACCGAAATGTCTCACACAATTTATTTGATTTGGATTTGGTCTTGCCCCTTTCTAATATATAATCAAAATTTTAACATATAAAAAAAATGTGAATCAAATATATACTTTCTGAATGCCCCTGTGAATGATAAGGCATAATTTGGATTATAGATTATAAACATAAGGTAATAAGACCAAATCCATTTGGATCCAATTATCTTATTTATTATCCGAAAAATCTTATTCTCTTCACTCAATATATGTCCGAAGTAGGTCTGTCTTTGTTTGCATATTTGAAATTCTAAAGATCAAGCCGGATTAATTTCATTTAAGATTGAAACATTTTACCTTTTATCTCTGTCCATGCCATTCTGAGTAACTTTCTCCATGTCCACATTTCAAAGGCTTCACTTCTTTCTTCAATTCTGAGAGTCCAGCTCTCACATCCATAAGTGACCAAAGTGAAAGACCTCTACAATTCTCTTCTTCATCTTGAACGAAACGAGGTTTTACTTGATGTAAAATAAATCAAAACTGACTTGAACTGAACTTCCAGTGAGTGGCCACCTCCACACAACGAGATTTCCAATACCAAAAATAACCAGTTCCCCCAGTAATTCCTAAAGTAAAAGTTGGAGAATATATAATTATAATGTCATATCTCTATTGCCTGATGACTTGCTCGAAAGTTTTCGCACCATTTCCAAAAAAAAAAAAAAAAAAGAGATATAAAAAAAAGGCATCAATTTCACTTTTGTACTTTTTTCTCCTATTTTTAATAAGAGCTATACCCTGCCTAAAAAAAAACTCATAAAAAAAAAAATAATAATAATATTCCAGGCCTTTCATAGAGATGATGGTCTCTTGTATTTTTATATCAAATATATATATTTTTTAATCATACAAAGGTGTTTGCCTATGGGAAGTTTCACCAAGTATAATTCTCTCTGTGTGTTATTCTATGTCTCCAGATAATGTATAGTTTGGGTGCTCCTCGTATGGCAGCTGTCTGTGTTACCCCTTGTGTTGTCAGGAGGATAAAGGCCCTGAAGATCTAGTGTGGTTTTAGTGGTTTCCCCCAATTAATCTAAATAGTTTACTATGGAATGTTGTGTTTTCTAACCTCAGAGTAGTTTATTTTGTACCTCCTCCATCATCACATCAATTCTTTGCCTGCTTCATCTTCTCTAACCTCTCTTCTCTCCTCCTACTGCTTACTGACATCCCCCTCTCTCCACTGCCGCACTGTGTGGTGATGGTAGTGGACCACACCCTGGTAGTGAAACCTTGCTCTCTCTCTCCGCATGTTCCCCCAAGTCCCCCGAGAAGGCCGCCATTGCCGCTAGGAAGTTGTCCGCTAGTCCCCGAGCCAACTACGTCCTCGGGGAGGCCCTGAGCAAGTTGGCAGAGGCACGGCGCAGCAACGCCCTCCTCGAACAGGCAGTGACCACCTTCCAGAAACTGACAGAGATGCCAGGAGTGCCCCAAGCTCTCGTGTTGAAAGCAGCTAACCGTACGGTGGAGAATCTCCGCTTCCTTGGTTCGTAAACCCCCTTTTTATATGGATCATGCTGTTAACAGGAACAAATTCAAATAAATTATATGTGACTTTTTCGTTATTTAATATTAATATATGTTAATTTAATATTAATATTAATTTCGTTATATTAACTATTTCGTTACTTCCACTGTCACACATTTATTTATTTAATTGGATTTGATCTTATCTTGTGTTTCTAATCTTTAATCAAAATTGTACCTTATCGAACACACTGTTAATTTATAATACAATATAATGCGGCCTATGATTGTAGACGACATTTGAAAATTATCCTAGATTTTTCATTCGAAAGAAACACATGCAGGATAATTTTCAAATGTCGTTCTATACTGTTAATTATTATATACAATCCAACTTTAATATTCATCTCATTATAATTCAACACTTTTTTAAATGCAACCCATTTTTCAAATCTCAGCCATTTCCCTATCAAATCGTCATTTTTAATTCAATTATTTTTTCACAATCTCAATCAGCCTATTCAATTTAACCAGCTATAATTCAACACTTCCCTTAAATGCCCTAGAGAGAGTGAGAGAAAAATGCAATATTAAAAAAATGATAATTCTCTCATACTCTGCTTTTAAAGTTTGATTGCTGATAGATCCACTTGGAAGTAAAGTGTCACCAAAGTTTATAAGAGACTGAGATTATCCTTGGTGTTAAGATGTCTCTCATGGGGAACTCTACTGGAGAAAAGGAAGTTAGTTACATATTAACCTTTTAATTAAAAAGGCATATATTGGATCAAAATATCATTTATTCTACCAATTTGATCCAATATATACTTTTTTAATTAAAGATTTATTTATGGATTGCTCTATTTTCAAAACGATATCAACCTTTTAAATTTGGTCCCAACATTTCAGCAAATCAGAGAGAGGAAAACATAGAACTGCTGACAACACATTTGTATAAAATAAAGCAATGTTGATATCTTCACTGGATCTTCTTCTCTTCTTCTTTCTTATCTCCACTCAATCACATTAAGGTATCAAGCTTGTAAAGCTTGAGATTTTTGATGGTGTCTGCCGGGGAAGAGTAGAGCTCATCAATGGATGAGTCAATACAGTCAATAATATGTCTTGGGGTTGCATGCTGAGAATTGCACTTGGTACATAGTGGGAAAACCCTGCAACCATTCTCTCTTCACTGGATACTATACTATAGCAGGATCTTTATGAGAGATCATCCATAACTGGACTCTCATTGCATAGTGGATTAGATCAGAGAAATATTTATCTCAGAAATGTATACAGTAGAATCTCCCATGACGGACCTTCTAAAAACATGACTGAACCCAGTGTATCCTGGAAGTGGTCGTTCATTGAAACAATTTTTCAGTTGTGAAAGGCTTCTCATGACTTGGCCTGACAAACTCTGATAAGAGACTACCTCCAAGAAAGACCAAGATTTAGCCATGTTTGTAGCCAGTCTCTCATGTAAAATTACTGTATTACTAGTTGATAAAGCACAATTTGGATTATGCATTATAGCTACAAGATTATGTGGTTTATATCATTTTTGATAGACTTCAAAAGGACCTAAGAAGTTATTCTTCCTATGAGCTGAAAAAAATGAATTCCAAACACACTATTATTATTATTTTTTTTTTATTAGGTCTAATTTTCTTGTAGCTGTAGGTATATGAGTAGTTCCTCAGTTAGCCTGTGGGTGCAGGCCAGATGGGGCGGGCCGTCCAGCTCCAGACCAAGCTGGTGGCCAGACTGCCAGATGTCCTCTCCCTCCAGAACCAGCTGGCTGTGAGCTACCTCATGATGGGCCAGGGGAAACGGGCCAAGACCATCTTAAAGCAGGTACTCTCCTTGACCTATATGAAGTCACTTGTCTTCTTGGAATTCTCTGAACCTTCTTTCTAATCCTGGGTATAACCCAAGTAGAACCTCCAACGAGAGACCAAGTCATAAAAAATATGGTTACTCTCCCAGTCTCTCCTATTGTTGTTTCTTATCCCCTTATGCAAAGATTACACAAATTCCATGAATCCATGCTGCCCATGCAACGGCCTCTCCCAAATTCCTGTTTTGTGCAGCAAATATAAGTCAAAATGTGTTTTGTAACTGCAGGCGCCAAACTACATTTTGAGAATAAAGATGTTATTTGGCAGAAAAAAAAATCTCTCATGGACATGTGTTCCCTAGGGACCATCATAAGATTGACTATGCACCTTATTGAACTTTGGAGTGAATGAAGGAAGAGGTATACCAAGGGAGGATTGTCTGGAATTGGAAATTATGAAGAGAATTGTTTAGAACAGGGTAAAAATTGGTGTTCCAAGATGGCCATAATGATGATGAAAATCTCTCATTAACTTCTCATCTGACTACCTCCCTCAATGATCACTTTTGGAAATTAAAATATCCTGGTCCAATGAATGCTCAGGAAGTCCCTCCCTCTCTCTTTTGGTTGGTCTCTTAAGGGAGGTTGGTTCTAATCTATCTCAAAGGTTGTCATCAGCGAGTTAGTTGACTGCTCATCAGATGGGCCAGTAATGGGAAGTTTAATTGTATTTTTGTCTTTGGAGTGTATGTGCACTTTCTCCCCCATCTTCCTGCCTCCAATTTATTTAATGCTTAGTAGTGTGGTACAAAGGTATCAGTTATACATAAAATTGGATGATTGATAAATTAGATCCTAATTCTAGTATTACTTAGAAACAAGATTTTCCGTTGTTATAAAACCATGGTATAAATAATTGGGACTTTGAACTTGAGGCCTTAGAATTACAGTATAACCTCTTTAACTCGACCAACTATGAATTAACACTATGATTCAACCATTTTTGTGAATCCCACACTCAGCCTATATACTTTAATTTGACCAACTTTAGTTCAACGCCCCTTAACAGTTATCAACAAAATGTGCAGTGATAATTAAAATGAATTGATTATCATAACTGACTTTAATTCAACCGAAAATTCACAGATCGCTTTTGGTGTGTTGAATTTTTGGACTGTTTGATGCTAGAACCAAGTTGCTGTTACAATAGAACCTCTCTGTAAAGGACAACACCTAGTTGCAGAGTTAAAGCGTCCTTTAGGGAGAGGTATCCTTTTACCAGAGAGTTACTACACTCGTGGACAAAACCTAAGAAAGTGGAAAGTCTCTGATGATGCTGGTCATCTATTTTTTTAAGGAGGTAATTTTGTTCACACTTGGTTATCTCGTGTCTTCATTAAAGTTCACAGTGTATCAAATATCTTTCAGAGTTATTGTCTTAATCCTAATATACTAGATAAAAGGTAAAACTTCCTTAAGTTTTGTCTCCATGAGTGTAAATAATAAATTTGAATATGAAAGCTGTTCTTTGTAGAGAGGTGTCCTCTTATAAAGATTTAACAGTCAAACGAGGTATATTAACAAAGGAAGTATTTATTGCTGCAGGTGCTGAAGGAGAGGCCAGAAGATGGGTTTGCCCTGGTCCACCTGGGCTTCATACTGAAGACAGAGGACCAGGAGTATAAAGAGGCCATCAGCCTGCTGCAGAAGGGACTGGCCACTCGGGAGCCGGGGGTGGTGGATGGCCGCTTCTACTTCCATCTGGGGGACGCCCTGGCTCGCACTGGTCACAATTCCCAGGTACCTTCTTCTCTTGGGGTGGGAATCTTGTAAACATGTGTGTACTCTGCATGAAGAGCTGAATTGGGGCACATTATATGTCTTAATGTTCTCTCAAGATGAAAAGATAGTTTTATTCTCTCTCTTTCGAATTGGCCATTCACGCTTCTTACTGTATTCCTTGCCATCAAGTTAGATAGACAAGAGGTTTTAAATATATAGAACTTCCATAAAATGCTATGGAAAGAAAGGACTCCACAGATTAGTTGAATTCCAGGAAAGCTTTCTTTCCAACTCTAATTATAGATACAAGAAAATAAGACCTAATCCAATTAAATTAATAGTTTGTGGCGTTTTGGTAACAGCGGATTAGGATTAGGTCTTATTTTCTTGTAGCTATAATATTTTAAACCAATTTGTGCTTTATCATAACTCTAATTATGATCAGAAGAACCCTGTAAAGGACTGGTGACCCTATTAAAAGGCTTTGTGCGTGTATGCTGTGTACATGCACATACAGAGACTGTTGTCCTGAAAATTCTATGGGGTTACCTTATATACTGAATGCAGTCATTGTTTGGTGTCATACATGATTTGGAACATCAAATGGAGTATTCTTGGAATATTTGTTTAAATTTTGTGTTTTCTCTAGAAACACAAGGTAACAACATAGCTACCTAAATGTCACATACTATTTTTTTTAATTTAGTCTTATTACCTTGTGTTTCTAATCTATAATCCATATTGTACCTAATCATTTGTGTTTTCTATATCATTAACACACATTGCCTGGAAGTTCGAAGCCTTCCTAAACAATATCAAAATAATAATGGCTTGTTAATTGCTCCTGAACTCTTCCCTTCCCAAAAAATATATTTTACAAATAGTTGCACATTTTTGTAAAATATTCCCTGAGTGGCCGGAGCCACACTTATAAAATGACTCATAACCCATTTATCTTATCTCTGATGAATGACCATTTCCAGGAAAGACCAAATGTATCTTATGAGATTATTTAGATGGTCTCTCGTGGAGTTTATGAAATACATTCATTGTCTGTAAATAGAAGCCACACATGTTATTGTTATTGTTTCTTATCTCTTTGTGCAAAGATTACACAAATTCCATGAGTTCTTTCATGGAATGGGGTGCAGCTTTCGTTGATCATGGCACCATGATCCAGGCATACTATGGTGAAAGTCTGACTTTGCCTGTAATTTGAGGCCATTCCTAACATGGAAGCAGACATCCTTGCTGGTGACTCTAACATGAGTACAGACACAGCTCCTCCGTATCCCTGGAGAGGGACCCTTTCTGAAGTTCATCAACTGGGTCAGTTAGGCACACATATAGTGGAGTGGAATGAGGGGTAGTACTTGTTTACTGCCACACCATGTACAGAAGTGGTGGTGTGCTGCAGGCCATGGAGGTGTACCAGGAAGGAGTGGAACAAGGGGTCTTCAACTCAGTGTACCAACGGTCCCTGTACAACGTCCAGGGGCTGAAGGCCCAACCATGGTGGGACCCCATGACCACTACCTACCGGGAAAGTTTCAGGCTCCTAGAGTCACGCTGGAAGGAGATAAGGGATGAAGCTCTAGCTCTGCTCTCACAGGACCAGTCCAGGTTCCGACCTGAGACTGAAGGTCTCCAGGACACTGGAGACTGGAAGCAGCTGGAGCTCTTTGCCCGAGGTTGGTTCACTCAACTGCTTTGCTGTAGTTCAATCTGTTGAATACTTTGGAGATTTATCTTGAGAACAACACATTTAAAGTTATTACAGATCATTCAGCTCTAGAATGGCTCTTCAACATAAAGAAACCAAAAGTGAAATTTCTAAGATGGATTGTTGAATTGTCGACTAAGTCAATGAAAATAGTTCTCAGATCAGGATCAAAACAAACACATGTCGATGCATTGCCAAGATCACCAGTCTCATTTCACATATCAATCCCCAATCTTAGACTACAACAACAAAATGGGGATCTCAGCTTTGTAAATAATATAATATTCATCAAGATATTATTATGGTGAAACATAATGGAGTTCTAAAAGCAGTTGTTCCGGAATCATTTCAAGAAGAAATTCTCAAGGAATGTCATGATAATTATTCTCATCCCTCAATTCTTGTCTAACGAGAAGTTTAAAGGAAGAAGGTGAAAAAAGCATGTCTTTTATTTCACTATCATTTAAACAGGGGACTCAGATGGCTGATTTTACTAATATTGAAGTAAAAGATATGCTTTAGCCCCTTTCTCTCATGCTTCTTGTTATACATCAACTAAGGTGATTATTGGCTGCTACTTGTGGGAAGGAATTCATACAGCAGAACAACAACCTATCATGAGAGATTACCTGATGAACCATGGAGGCTCCTGGAGATAGTAGAATATCATAAATGGATTTAAGTTGTCAGAATTGTACCAATTAATGTCTTGATGGTTCTTTACTAAGAGATAGGATGCTGTGTGTGTGACATTTCCTCAATTCTTAAAATTTATTCCAAGAAAGGTGTTATAGATCATCCAAAGAAGTTCTTTGGAATTTAAGGATTCTGATAGTTTTTGTAAAAGGTCTTCCTCAGCTTGTATTCTACAGTGCCAGCCTTAGTGGTAGTAGCACAAACCACCTAGAAGAAAAGCCCTCTACTGACCATCTCATAGTGGCAGCCGGGGTGTTTGGTTTGAATTATTTACATTCATGGGACATCCACCATAACTACACTCTTCTTTTTCCCCAAAGTGTGGAGGTAGTTTTTTTTTCCTCCTCCCCACTTGTTTGTTTCACTTTTTGAACGTTCCATTTTACTTATTTTTTGGTTTTTGGCTGATATATCAAAGTAGCAGCTACTTCAAAAGGCAAGCTTCAAATGGAATTTTCTTATATAAATAGTAGGGTTATTTATTATTAAATATTCCTAAGGTCCCAAATTTGAATTCTTATTTGCTTTACTCATAGTTATAATAACATAAAATCTCTTGGCCCCAAAAGATGTTGTATCAGTGATGAGACCCAAGTGTATATTGACTTCTATATTGAGCCAGCCTAGAACAGGTCTATAATTCTGTTGTTGTTATTGTTGCTTGTGTAAATATTACACAAATTCCATGAGTTTATGCTCCTCAAGTGGTTTTATGATAAGCAGCTGCCTCTCCCAAAGGTCCTGTTTAGTGCATCTAATGCAAGCCAAAATGTGTTCTGGAGCTGCAGGTGCCAAGCTACATTTTGGGAAAATGTGGTGGATTTTGTTGTTATTTTCTATCTTTAATGGCTTGAGATGACCTGTTCTAAATCTATTAGTGTTGTTTGATGCTGTCCATTTCTGAGCATGTAAAAACAGAATTGTCAATTTAAGCCAATGTCTGTTGTTTGGCTAGGAATGAAGCTGACCAAGAACTGCCAAAAGGCCCCCAAGACCTGCACCCTGATAGAGTTCATGCCGGATGCTGCGCGGTGCAAGCGGGGCCAGGTGAAGTTCAGCCTGATGAATCCCGGGACCCATGTCTGGGCCCACACCGGCCCCACCAACTGCCGGCTGCGAGCCCACCTGGGACTGGTGGTGCCCCCTGGGGAGGAGATCGCCCTCCGCGTCGCCAACACAACCAGGTCTCTATACTGGCCCTCATCTAAACCTAATATTTGTCCCTTGTCTTCTATAGCTCTTCACACTGAAATGTCTCTATTTAAAATATGCTCTTTACTACCTTATTGCAATGATAAAGTAATAGGAGGGCCTGGCTCGTCAGTCATGAACCCTTCCAGTGGCTTCCCCAGTTTATTCTACCATATCGATGTAATATTGCTCATTTTTCTGTTTTCTTTTTATACCAATACTGAAGCTATTACTCTTGGAAGGGGTATTTTAAATGAACTTATGTACATAAGCTTTGAAGACCGAGTAGAAATACATATATTTATAAATATATAATATTTTTCTAGCATTGCTCTTCCGCAAATTGAAAATGAGTCTTTTTAAAAGCCTTTTTCATTCAAAAATAAATGTGCAACAATTATAACAGAATGGAAGATAGAGGAAATATCAATGATATTTATAGATATGCTTTTAATTATATCCAAAAAAAAATTGGATTTTTCCACACTTCTAATTCTAAGAATAAATATATTTTAGATTTCTTAGAAAAATTTCTTCTTATCTGCTATCTTTTTTTACACAGTCTTGAAAAAAAGCAACTATTTAAAACATGCTGAGGTAAATTTCTCATTCAGCACTTTTGTCTGGAGGAGGACTCTCTCAAGATGGAGGAACCTCCCTTCCTGAGAACAGTCTTTTATATTTTATCACCAAATTGTAAATAATCACATTTATCTTTGTTTAATTTAACTTTGATTGTTGTAACAATTAACTAAGAGTATCAATAAAATATTTTAATTGTTCAAAAAAAAAAATTGTCTAAAGATAGTAACAACGCTGTTACCGAAACGTCATACACTATTTATTTATTTGGTCGTATTACCTTGTGTTTATAATCCAAACTGTGCCTTATCATAATACGTGTGTTCTGCTCCAGACACTGGCAGGAAGGAAAGGTCCTTCTCTTCGACGACTCCTTTGAGCACGAGGTGTGGCACCACGGTCCCTCCATGCGCCTGGTGCTGATTGTGGACTTCTGGCACCCCGAGCTCACAGCCGCCCAGAAAAGGACACTTTCCCCTATCTAGAGAGAGAGAGAGCCTCATGTAATGTTGAAGTCATTTTTTGTCTCATAAAGTCCATTTATATATATGAAATAATCTGTATTGTTGTTGTCATTTACTTCTTTTTTACACTCTCTGTGTTGTTTGTGCTGAAATACCACTTTTTTTTTTTTTTTTTGCTTATCCCTAGTACACGTGGTACAGGCCATGGTAATCATGGTGGGTAGTTAGCGACTGCTTTTTACTGTAAGCGCACCACATGTCTACACATGTGAAAGCAGTTCGACTTTGCACTTACAAATGTGCCAGAGCCCCGTTTGGTTACTTGCACTCGCTGGTGGGGTTGGACTTTTGCAAGAATCGGGGGGGGGGCCATTGGAGCATTTTTTTTTTTAAACAGAAAAAAGTGTCCAATGCGGGGATCGAACCCGGGTCGTAGTGGTGGTAAACCAATGAAATACCACTAGTTGAAATAGCTGCATGAAAATAAGACCTAATCCAAATAAATTAATGGTGTGTGGCATTGTTACCAAAATGTCATTCACTTAATTCATATGCATTAGAAGATCTCCTCCGTACCATCAAAACCCAATGCCTGCAGGAATGGAAATCTGATGCTGCACATGACTGGTACAGAGCAGGAGGGACAAGCACCGGTTCTGTCCTCCCAAGAGAACAACAGTCTTTGATTTCCAGACTTAAGTCTGGTCATCTACGGACAATGACTTTCCAGAATGGTTGCAAGGTTTTCCCACTATGTACTAAGTGCAATTCTCAGCCTGCAACCCCAAGACATATTATTGACTCATCCATTGATGAGCTCTACTCTTTCCCGGCAGACACCATCAAAAATCTCAAGCTTTACAAGCTTGATACCTTAGTGTGATTGAGTGGAGATAAGAAAGAAGAAGAAGAAGATATGCATTAGATCCTATTTTCTTGTAACTATAATCTATAATCCAAATTGTGCTTTATCACTAGTGGAAATAGTGTTGCACCCAGAAAGAACTGGTGGAAAATCACGAAACTTTGGCATAAATGTTCAGGTTATTTACAACAATGATAGATGATAAGGGACAATTTGGATTATAGATTATAAATACAAGGTAATAAGACCAAATAAATAAATAGTGTGCGACATTTCGGTAACAATGCTGTTACTGAATCGTCACACACTATTTATTTATTTGGATTTAGTCTCATTACCTTGTGTTAATAATGATAGATGTTCTGAAGATAGCTTTCTTCAAGAATTGTGATAATAATATATATTTGACTAAATATTTTAAGAATAATTGCAAAAGTAGAAACATAATTTATCATTCAGGAGAATTGTACCAAGTTTTTTTTTTTTTTTTTTTTTATTCTCATTCTTTTGACAATTCTGGAAGGAAGTTTTAGCTGTCTCCAGAGCACCCTATCATTATTGCAAATAACCTGTACATTTCTGCCAAGTTTCATGAATTATTTATTTTTTTAGATTTTTAGCACACACACACACACACATCTCTCCAAAATATAATGATTCATTCCATGCCATGATGGTTTATTTGAGCCAAATTTTATCTTTTACCTAAACTCCTTCAGGGTTCCACACTTTCTAGTAGTATCAGAAATATGAACTACTTTTGACATGTATGATTTTAAAAAATTAATTAGATTTCTACTGCCTTTACTAAAATAATGGAGTGGGCCTGGCATTATCAGTGGTAAACCCTTTCTACTAGTGTAGTTTATTACAATCCTCTTTTTTTGGAACTCTCGATGGTTTAACAAAAATATCCCAATTATCAATGGCTATTGACCCACTCTTAATCCTACCAAAATTTACTATATATCTAGGTTCTTTTTAGTCTTCTTTTATTCAAAATTTTTATTGTACAATCTAATTTGGCAATAGAATAGCTTTATATTACATTGGTTGGTAACCTGATGGTATTCACTGTCAATTTTATACAACCAGGATCCTATATTGAATGCACTGAATTATACACTTTTTTTCCTAAAAAAATTGCTTTGGTGGCAACTGATTCTTGTAAAAGTCTAACAAAATTCACTCCACTTTCCCAAAATGTAGCTTGGCACCTGCAGCTCCAGAACACATTTTGACTTGCATTAGATCTACTAAACAGGAACTTTGGGAGAGATCGCTGTTTATCATAAAAAAGCTCAAGGAGCATGAACTCATGGAATTTGTGTAATCTTTACATAAGTGAATAAGAAACAACAACAAGTCTAATCTCCCCAGTGAGAGAATACAAGTGACCAAACAGATCTGTCTCCTGCGTCACTACATGTGATATAGTCAATACACACAATAACCTTTCTATAGTGGGGGTCGGTGGAAGGATGGTCTAAACAGTTGGTTTTTGACTGCTATGACCCGGGTTTGATATCCGCATTGGACACTTTTTTCTGTTCAAAAAAAAAAATACTCCAATGGCCCCGATTCTTGCAAAAGTCCAACCCCACCAACGAGTGCAAGTAACCAAACGGGCTCTGGTACATATGTAAGTACAAAGTCGAACTGCTTTTCACATGTTTAGACATGTGATGCACTTACAGTAAAAGCAGTCGCCTTCTTTTATCTACCATGATTATCATGGCCTGTACCACGTGTTCTAGGAATAAGCAAAAAAAACAAACTTTCTATAGTGAACTCCAAATATGTTGTATTAGAGGGTACATTAGTATGTATATGACTTGATGGATTCTAACAACAAACCTCCTGATCCTGAATATTACTGATGACTTACTGTGGACTGAGGAGAGTATTATATACCACAAGGTGGCACCTCTCCCTTTATACATTAGAACAATGCACTATTACCCCAGTAAAAACTTGAAGGTGGTTGTTGGATTCAAATGTAAATATTCCTTTATTCATTTACTTGCATTTGTTTTATTCATTTGGTTTTCATTAATTTATTTGTTCATTTAATCAGTGAGTTTTATTTTTGTTGCTTGGCACTGTTGGTTTTTTTGTTTACATTATCTCCTCCCATTGTTGGGAGGCATTGTAATCTATTCGTGGTTAATAAAACCTATTCTATTCTTTGTAAAGTATTCATTCATTCATTCTTCTTAAAATCAAATCTAAATAAACTACAAAAGAATCTGAATCTACAAAAAAAAACGAACAGTGGTGATAACGAATGAATCCCAACACAATACATATGTAAAGAGAGCAGTGCTTCTTTTACTCCATGAATACCATCCTCCTGTAACTTCATGCTGTAGTCTGGCCTAGAAATTGGCCCTACTGCTTCACCAGCTTAAAAACCTTTTTGGCAAATTGGGCCAATTTCAGAACTCTCATAGGATGCTACCAAATTGAAGCTGCCCTGTTTAGAGATGTTTGCTAAGGAATTTTCTACTCTATACAGGTTGGCTTTTGTCTGAAATTTTTTAAAACTGGTGTTTTGGCATATTTTTCCATCACTACCATAACATTCAGTATACTGGAATGAACCAAAATGTTTTGTTCAATACATTTTTTTATGGAAAGGTCCCTCTATTGGTACATATGTCATAATATATATTCTTCCAATAAGGCCAACCTATAGGCAACCCAGAAGGAGGGTAAAGCCCTGCCACTTGAGACACCAGCAACATTCTAAGGGGCGACCCTTGAGGCTTGTTAGTTATCACCTCGGGACTTTTAAGACAGTTGGGAGATTGGATGCAACACAAGTGGCCGCCCAGCCAGTTCTGTCTCCCTCTGGTTGCCTGGGTTCCTCTTCCAACTTGTGGTGTGCTCATTACTCCACCATCTATTACCACCCACAGTAGAACCTCCCTGTAAAGGACACCTAATCGCAGAGCCAAAGTGTCCTTTACTTAGAGGTGTCCTCTTACCTAATTTTGCAAATGAAAACTGTCCTTTAAAGAGAGCTGTCCTCTAGCATAAGTTTCCGCTCATAGAGGTTCTACTGTATATATATATATATATCTATATATATAAAAATCAATGTTTGTTTGTTTGTATGTCCGGTATACAAATTCGCAGTAGTTCACTAATTCAAACCAAAATTTCCATACATAGGTAAAAAAATACGGGGAAGACGATAGGCTATTTTAAAAAATATATAAATCAATTATTAAAACTATATATTCAAATTATTCTACTTAGCTCGCGAACAGCGCCCTCTATCAAAGATTAGATTAAATTATGGTGATGCAAACAAATAGATAATGCTAATAACAAACAATTATTTTAAAAAATCTTATCTAAATATATATCACTCGGGTAGATATGCACATGGGTCAATCCCGGGGCGAAGCCCGGGTCACCCGTCTAGTATATTATATGCACCAGTTTCTGCTTTATTTGAAGGCAGAGTTAGGATCTTCCCAACATGCACCATCTGTAAAAAGGAGGAGACAACCCCAGACCATCTAGTCTCATACATGGGAGTCCACGACTTATACCACAACCAATCCTAAACAATATACCATAGTCTCCAAGACATTGTGTAATGACACAAAGAATAATAAAAAAAGAAGACAAGTACTCCAGAAAAAAGTAGAAAATTTTATTTGTATAAAAATATTTCAGTGAGTATATATAAATAAGTGAGTGTGTGGAATTTAAAGTAACAATGAGTTAAGTGGTGAGAGTTTCCAAAATTGTCATAGAAATTATAATAGCAAGGGAATATAGCAACAACAAGAAGCATTGTTTTACAATAACCTTTTCTTACAAAATATGTGGTGGTACAGTAGAACCTTCCTGTAAAGGACACCTAATTGAAGAGCCAAAGTGTCCTTTAGGGAGAGGTGTCCATTTACTGGAGAGTTGCTAAATTGTAAAAATGGTAATTTTGCAAATGAAAACTGTCCTTTATAGAGAGGTGTCCTCTCATGGAGGTTCTACTGTACCACAATAGGTGTGATAAGCCCAGCTATCAATGCAGTTACTTTCATATACACAGTTATACAAAGTCATAACATCCATTCATTTCATGTTAGTTTGGTTCCAAAATTCACAGAAGAAAAAATATTAAAATGTAAACTCTTTAAAAATATACAGTCAACTTCCATTAATTTGTGGAAACATTTTTCCCAATTAACAAATATATATGGTTAAAACAACAAACTTTATTAACAACAAAATGATAAGGAACAATTTGGATTATAGATTAGAAACCTAATAAGACCAAATAAATAGTGTGTGACATTTCTGTTAGTGTTTTTTATTCAGTACTTTTGATGGTAACAATGCTGTTACTTAAACATCACACACTATTCATTTATTTGGATTTGGTCTTATTACCTTGTGTAACAACTAAATGAAGGTTTGCTTATTAGGCAGAACAACAGTCAGTAACCATATTAAATTTTAACTTGATAATAAAGTCATCTCTTTCTCTCATTTTTTAATATATTTTTTTCATAATTATATAAATATATTTTGGTTTTGTGGGTGCCCGTTTGAACATTTAATTTAACAAACACAAGGTAATAAACCAAATTCAAATAAATAAATAGTATGTGATATTTTTTACTGAAAGACTTTTGTCTGAAGATAGTAACAACACTGTTAGCAAAACGTCACACACTATTTATTTGGATTTGGTCTTATTACTTTGTGTTTAAAATCTATAACTTATCTTATCACTTATTTTTAAAATTTTCACAATTAATCATTAGCATCTACATTTACAACTATTAATATTACTAGAATGATCATTTTTTGTAGATCATCCAAAAAGTGCTAGCTTATATTGTAACATAGTTTCTATAAATATTGGTTACACTATAGTCAGAACCCCCATCTAAATATGCTTAAGTTGATACTGATAGTAGAACTATCTTTCTTTAAAGGACAACAGCTGGTTGCAGAGACAAAATGTTCTCTAGAGAGAGATGTCCTCTTACTAAAGAGCTGTTAAAATTAGTAAAAATGGTAATTTTATAAATAAAAATTGTCCTTTAGAGAAGGTGTCCTCTATCATGAGAGTTCTCTCATGGAAGTGGGGTGTTATTATCAAAGCACAGGAGGTTCTGGAGCTATAGAAATTAATAATTGGGATTAATGTTTGCACATCCCTACTGAAGTACTAAGCCTACTTTCTACTATATAATAAAACTAAGGTTAATTTTAAATAAATCTATATTGATATATCTCCCATGAAAGTCCATAGTCTAAAATTATAGTTAAACTAGGATTCTCCTCGAGGTGGTGGTCTTTCATCAGAGTCCCTGTGAAGTCAGGCCAAGTCATGATAAGAAAACCGGTGTTTAGCCAGGCTTTTAGGCTGAGCCTACTGTATATATTTTGAAATATTCGCAAAAATAAAATATAGAAAAAAAAACATACATATATATCAATAATATATAATACAAATACAATTAAACCTGTCTATAGCGTCCCCTCTAAATAGCGCCTCCCTCTCTATAGCGTCCGATTTTAAATACGTAGTACAATGCGATTTATATAAAAAGTGACCTGTCTATAGCACCTTATTTTGGTGAGCCCCAAGAGTGGGCGCTATAGACAGGTTTAACTGTATATATTAAAAATATAATAAAGGAAACCAAACTCTCCGTAAGGAGGCTCATAAATTGAAAAATATTTGTTTAATTTAGTTAGAATATTTATGTTTATATAAAGGTTTAATATAATTTTTCTATGATTGTGTAAATATTCATTGAATTTATCATCACCTTTTTTGTTTACAAAAAAAAATGTTATATGAAAAATAAAGTAATGTAATTGAACGAAATGGTTGCCCTCATGTTTACTGATCCAATGTTTTAATAATCTAAGGTTTATGTTGTAAGAAAATTATACATTGAGAAGAATTATACAATATTCATTATCTTAAGTATATTTAGAATGCGATATAAAATAATAAAAATATATATTAATAATAAAAAAAGTATCTTAAAGTGTTCTTAAAACAAGAATCTATTCAATGTTTGTGTGCTTTCTTTTATATATATGATTAAACATTCAAAAAAAAAGTTATATAAATATATTTAATTGCAAAGATTCCAAATTTTTAATGAAATAAAATCAACATAAAATATATTAAAAATAAATATATTTGGTAAAAATTGTTATATTTTTATAAAAATATATATTTTTTTAAAAGTTCAATCCTCATATTTAACAGAATCTCCTCCATTATATATATAAAGATTGGTGAACAAACCTTTATGAAAATATCATCTAGTTATTTAGAGGTATGTTCAGTTAAAACCTGCCTTGGAAAATCTGTCTGTTAGTCAAACACAGAGCTGAATCATATCTCTATCAAACTTTGTTTCACAACTGGAAATTCTAAATCAAGGTTAGCAATAGAGCCTCACATGGTTAACAATCAAAATATATAATTAAGATATTAATATGATGCATGTCTTACAAGTATTTTTGAATGATAAAGCACAATTTGGATTATAAATTATAATAAAAGAAAATAAGACCTAATCCAAATAATTTATTAGTGTGTGATGTTTCGGCAACAACATTGTCACCATCATCAGACAAAAGAATAAATGACTAAAAAAAGTCATTTTTAGTTATTTATTCTTTTGTCTGATGATGGTGACAATGTTGTTGCCGAAACATCACACACTAATAAATTATTTGGATTAGGTCTTATTTTCTTTTATTATAAGTCTTTTTGAATGTTGAATTTTTACCTTAGGTTTAGAATTTGAGTATGATAACCACAGCCAAAAAAAAACTATAATAGTCAAGACCAAAATCTTATTGAAGAACAAGAATTTTAAAGTTTCCAACTCAATTTTAAACTGATCACACAATTAAAAGTCTAAATAAAAATATATATATTTTTTGTTTTTACTAATTACTCTTGAATTAAAAGAAAGGAAAGCAATTATTATTTTTTATTTTTTTTATGCAATTTGTTTAAAATAATAGATCAAACTCAAATTTAAAGGCTTCACAGATTTCACTAACTTAATTCTGGTTGCCCTATCAAAGTCTAAAATACAGAATGTCTATCTCATTGCACCATAATTATTGAAGAAAACAAAATATCCACAACAACATTTATATATATATACAGACACAATATAAAAGCATCTATAAAAATAAATTTTCATAAAAAAAAAGACAAAGGTTATAAAAAATATATATTCGAGTGAGGAATATTTCTAAAAAAATCTAAAATATGAATAATAAAAAGATCAATAATATATAGATAAATATGATTTTTTAAAGAGTTTTAAAAAGATAACACCTGAGAAGAGCTATGTATATTCTAACTTCTAAGTTGATTGTGAAACATATTTCTTAGAAAACAGCCAAAATAAGGAGGCACTTTTTGTCCGATTTTTAAAAAATACTCCAATGGCCTCCTATTCTTGCAAAATAACCAAAATGGGGCTCTAGCACATTTGTAAGTTGCAAGTCAAACTACTTTTCACATGTGGTGCACTTACAATAAAAGCAGTTGCCTACTTCTACCCACCATGATTATCATGGCCTGTACCATGTGTACTAGGGATAAGAAAAAAAAAAAAAACACATCAAGATAGAATGTTCTGGAACAGAATTAATGAGATGTGGAAATAGTTGATCATCGAACATATTTCTTATAAAACAGCCAGAGTAAGAAGACAGAATGTTCTGGAACAGAATTAATGATATGTGAACCATGTGGAAATAGGAACAACTTTACTCCCATTGGAGACGTTGACTTTTACAATGCTTGCGATAAATAGATGAATGGATGCTTTGGTTGCGCAAAACTTTTAATTCTATCATTATATAGGCTAACTGTATACTTAACAACTTTGAATATCTATAACTCATATATTTTTGTTTAGAAACTTTTTTAAAAAACTTTTCAGATATATAAATATATCACTATTTGAGATTATATAAAGTATTTCATCTATTTGACTTTTACACCAAGGATAACTTTATAAAAAACATCACTTTTACACAAAAAGTATCTTTAGTAAATATTAATAATGGTTCCCATAAATCTCAATATAAATAGGAATTGCAAGATAAAAATATATTATAAAAATGATTTAAAGAGACAAAGGTGCCCTCTTCCGTCAAAATAGATGTCAAAACTAGACGGGAGAGGCGACCTTTGTCTCTTTAAATCAATATCCTCCCGGCAAAATTTCCATCTATATAAAAATGATGTGTTTCTTTATTGTAAATTAATACGCACATTCAGCTTTTTATAATCTGTTTCAAAGATTTCTGAGCTTAGTTCTTCAACAGAAAGACAACAAAGATACATACTTGAAAGCTTGTTAAATTTTAGGCATTAAAGATACTTTTGGAGTAGAAATGATAGTTTTTTTGAAGTTACATAAAGTATATATATACATGGGTAAAAAGACTAAATACAAAGATATATTAATAATGATATATTTATGGATATGCTTGAGGAGCCTATATATATGTAACTTCTATATGTGACATTTCTGTAACAGCATTGTTACACTCCTGAGACAAGAGTATCTATGATATCTGAGGCACACAACAATGCTCTTATAGTCACTTCACATAAAGATTACTTCTAACTGGATTTGATTTACCTTTTGCCAATATTTATGATTTTAATATATTTATTATAATTATTATATAGAGAGATTATAAATTATTGGTTTTTGATCTCTAAAAAAAAAATAATAATAAAGAAGATTTATAAAAATTAAAAAAAAAATTGTGTGAACAAATCAAAAAAATAAAATTAGTCACCAACAACAATATGGGAGTATAGGAGTTGTATAAGCTATAGGTAATAATAATACTACAACTTGGACTTGTACTGGTGGAGGTACTTGAAGTAGGACTCGTGGACCTGCCAACACACATGTGGTCAACAGGATTCTTTTTATTCTCTTTGCTTGTTAGATATGCTAGGACATGTCACAATTCTTCGGTTCTGGTATACTTCAGGAGCAAATTTAACAAAGACTAACCTAAAAGATGTAGTTGTAAATGATGCTGTCATCAAACAACACCAACAAGATTTAAAACAGGCCATCTCAAGCCATAACAACAAAATCTACCCTACTTGCCCAAAATGTAGCTTGACTGCAGCTCCAGAACACATTTTGCCTTGCATTAGATGTACTAAACAGGACCTTTGGGAGAGGCGCTGCTTATCATAAAACAGCTCGAAGAGCATGAACTCATGAAATTCGTGTAATTTTTACACAAGGAGATAAGAAACAACAATAGATGTAGATGATTTAACTCAACCTTTGCCAGTCACAAGCCCTGATGAAAAAGGAGAAGGGGGCGCAGTAACAAGCTTGCTAAAAAACCTGGGAACAGCTGGCGTGGCTGATAGTACCCTGTAAGGGCTCCTAATCCAGCGATACAGAATGAGCAGCATCTGTACTTCATGTTAGAAATGACTATACCTGGCGTCTGTTCCTCGTGTCAGAAGCAGCTATTTCACATTGAAGCAAAGTTGGCCTGCCGACCTAATCCAACCTCCAATAAGAGACCACTTCGAAGAGAGACCAGGAGTAACCATATTTTATAGGTGGTCTCTCATGAGAGGTTCCACTGTATATCAGTATACCATCCACAGACCATTATCAATTTAAGAACTACCATAATCAAGATCCAAACAACAACAGCTCGAGGAGCATGAACTCATGGAATTTGTGTAATCTTTACACAAGGGGATAAGAAACAACAACAACATTTTCCAGCTGCTGAGATGCAAATGCAACTGTTTCCTAACCAGGTTTTATATTAGTTGACTATTTCTTTAAGCTGAAGAATTGTGTTTGAAAAAAATGAAAATATATTTTCAAAATTTGAAAAAAAAATAGAACCCCCATTTCATACTTTCATTAAACACCATCACCAAAGGCTTGCATTGATGCACTAATCAGGACCTCTGGGAGATGCCACTGCTTATCATAAAATAAGTCGGGGAGCATGATCTCATGGAATTCATGTAATCTTCGTACATGGGGATAAGAAACATCAACAACCAAAGTATCAATTGTAGACTATTTAAGCAGAATAAATAATATATTAGCTGTGGTGAGAGAGAGAGAGAAGGAACTACTCTGATATTCATTAATTACATGCCAAATCAACCATTTCCAAACAGGTTTTCCCACTATGTACTAAGTGCAATTCTCAACCTGCAAACACAAACTACATCATTGACTGTATTGACTCATCGATTGATGAGCTCTACTCATCCCCAGCAGACAACATCAAAAGTCTCAAGCTCTAAAAGCTTGATACCCTAATATGATTTAGTGGAGATAAGAAAGAAGAAGAAGAAAGTCTAACAATCAAGGTGTAAAGGCCAAGGAAGAAAGTCAACATATGAAACCAAATCTCCCAAGAATCTCAACCATGCTGGGAGGAAGAAAAGAGCTACCTGAGTCTTGTTGAGGGGAGCCTCCAGCGCCAGGTTGTACAGCCGCTCATACACGCGGCCGTCAAAGGAGCCCAGAGCACTGTTCAAGGCCAGGTCGTGGAAGTCAAAGGCATCCACCAAGGCCACGGCATCAGGCCGTAGCTCCTCTAGGAGTACGCCCTCCTGGTTCTGGATCTGGGCTAGTTCTTCTTTGGTTAGTCCGGCCTGTGGCACAGTGTGGTTTGTTACATCAGGGATGTTGAACAACTCCCACAGCTTTGGTGCTACAAACATATACAGTATAACCTCTTGTATTCAACATTTACTTTAAATTGATTGCTTAAGAATTTAAACATTCAGCACTTTTGTCTGAAGATAGTAACAACACTATTATAGAAACGTCACACACTATTTATTTATTTGCATTTGGTCTTATTACCTTGAATTGATTGCTTACTTTAATTCAACAGCTTTCAAATCCAAATCTGCCTATTTACTTTAATTTAATCAACTATTGACATTTGAAATTTGAAAAACTGTTGAATCAAAGTCGATTGAATTAAAGAGATTATACTTCAAATAAATTATACATGTTTCTTTAAGAGAGTTGTGTTACTGCCTTCAGACAAAAGTACTAAATAAGAGGTATCTCAAGTTTAGATGTAATAGTTTACAGTGTTGACAATGCTGAGTACCAACCTGAAGGAAAGGTCCGGAGGAGTCCAACACCACATAGAGGAGGTAGTTGAGGCAGAGCCGGCGTAGCACAGTCCGTAGGTTGTCTGACACCTGGCTGTTCTCCACCCAGTCCGCGTACTTGGCAGCAATGTAGTACTGGATGTGGGCCTGCCAAACATCAGCAAGATGTCTACATACATCCATCAAGTAAGGGCTCTAACAGGATTTACAAGACAAAACTCTAAATTTTTCTATTTATTTATTTATTTTTTGTTTAATTTTGATTTCTTTATTTGTTAGGATCGGAAGCCTCACAGGACTATACAACTCTATTAATAGGAATATATCCGCTCCTTTTGTTAGGTCTCTTTCAAAGAGTATAATAATTTATTTTTTTTTATTTTGTTCAAATAACTAATTTGTTTTCATTATAATCAACTTGAATTCTAAGGGTCATAGGTAAATGACCATATCTCAACCCTCAGACTAGGAGATTGTGGGAGGTCACGGTCAGACCAGAAAGCCTACAAAATCTTCTCCTCGCAAGAGGGAACGGAGAGGTATATCAGGTGAACTTTGTGCTAGATGGGGGATTTAGTTGCCAATGTCATAAAGCCAGGGGCATAGCGACAAACCTCGGGTAACCGATCTGACATCTATTTATTTTTTACCCATAAAAATCCTTTCTTGAAATACAGTTATTTAAAAAGTTCAAACACAAGGTAATAAGACCAAATCCAAATAAATAAATATTGTGTGACGTTTCGGTAACAGCGTTGTTACCATAACGTCACACAATATTTATTTATTTGGATTTGGTCTTATTACCTTGTGTTTATAATCTATAATCCAAATTGTGCCTTATCATTAAAAAGATCAAGAAGATTTTTGGAGAAAAAAAGATGCTTCTATTTTAAGAGAGAAAAACTGTATATGAATATGCATCTACAAGTGAAAAGCAAACTTCCAGCAAAGTGTTCCAAGTGTACCTGTGCAGCCTTTATTAGTCCAATCTGGCAACTGTTCCAAGCCAGGTCGGGAATGACTCCTTCATCAATTCGCTTCTGTAGTGACTGGGCGGCCGCATGAATCTGCCTGAACACCACAACAGTAACTCCTGCTGAGAACACAACAGCACCAAGTTGCGCAACACTATGCAACAACTTACTGGTAGGCAGCACACCGGAAGAGCCGAATCAGAGTAGGAAGATCTGCTGAACCTGAGAGGGGAACCCAGTTCGGCATAGGTTGGAGGAGGTATTGGAAGGAGGAATCTTCCGCAATAGCTTGCTGCTTGCGCAGGATCTTGATGATATACCGCGCAGTCTGGAGGAAGAGTACAGTGTTCTCCCCTTCATACGTGCAGGCCGCCACTGTGGTGGCATAGAGACGGGGCAGGCCACTAGCTAGAAGGAACCCATGGCCTCCACAGGCCCTACGGCATGTCTCAACTGCCCGGCTGCCTTGATCCGCGCAGTAGGCCTTGAGGCCAGAGGAAATAGCATGGAGCTGCAGCAACACCAGTACTGATGCAAGTCTCTCAATGAGATGGTTTCTCTAAAGTTTAAGTATTAATAAAGCGCGAAATTATACTAGGTAACAAGGCAAAATAAGAGTATTATCTATATATATAAAAATGAATGTTTGTATGTTTGTCTGTCTGTTGGTATGTCCGGTATACAAATTCGCAGTAGTTCACTAATTCAAACCAAAATTTCCATACATAGGTAAAAAAATATGGGGAAGACGATAGGCTATTTTAAAAAATATATAAATCAATTATTAAAACTATATATTCAAATTATTCTACTTAGCTCGCGAGCAGCGCCTCTAGCGGTGAAGATGGGAGGTAATATAAGCTGACCTAATGTACATGTAAAGTTTGGAGCGGGACGTTTCACAAGAGTGACATCCACGGTGCCAATTTATAATTGTAACGAATAGTATTTGAATCAAAACATTCAATCGGGTAAAACACGGGCGTTGCCCGGGTCCTTCGGCTAGTTATATATAAAAATGACTATGTATTTGTACTCTAATGCAGTAAAACCTCCATCACTTCTGCTAAAGGACATCTCTTTACAAAGGACAGTTTTCATTGCTAAAAATATCATTTAAATTACTCAGTTAGTCTCTGTTTACCAGAGTAATCTGAGATCCCTTGGGGTGTTGAATTAAAGAAGTTGGACTGTATCTTTTACACAAGCAGGTTAGTAAGCTGGTCTTTCCTTTCTGAAGGGCTGCCATGATGAAGGATGATAAGGTTTGATTAAATTAGCTAGATTGGGTTAGTTTAGGTTATGAATGTCTGTGACTAAGTCCAACTTAGAAAAGAAAGGGGACAAGTTTACTAAACTCCACAAAATAAACAATGTAGGAAAACGGGGGGGTAAAATGTGAAATTTGGAAGAAATTGTTTCTTCTATAATATAATAAGAGTATGAAAAAGGCATCTCCTTATCGTGCAACTGAAAGTTGCTGATGGCTTGCGCCATCTATCGGAATAAATATCAACTATTCTCATTGATTTTTAATTATTCCAGAATTGGCTAAATACCAATTCTTGATTAATCAAGAAAAGCTAACCACGGACGCGTTTTGGGCTGTTGGCCCTCATCAGCGTGGTGCAAGCTGTACCTCAACGACCAAAAAACTGGTCATTCAGGCATCCTGAAAAATCATGAAATGGGTAGTTAATCAAGAATGGGTATTTGGCCAATTCTGGAATAATTAAAAATCAATGAGAATAGTTGATATTTATTCCAATAGATGGTGCAAGTCATCAGAAACTTTCAGTTTCACTATAAGGAGATGTCTTTTTAATAATGTATGCACCTTATCCCAGTACAATATCATATTTGTACTATTTTTTCATAATAGAGTATAACCTTTTTAAATCAACAGGCTATAATTCAACACTTACTTTATTCAACTAATTTTTGAAATCCCAACAACTTCCCTTTCAAATATTACCAAATTTAACAGATTATAATTCAATAGTTCTAAAGATCATTTGTTGGCTGGAAGTTGATTAAGAAAAGATATAGCCACATCAACCAATAATTGACAAGTACTTGTATTTAACTCCAGACATTTCAGTAACTTGCTGCCACTCTCCTCAGGTGAATGCCTATCTTGAATCCTAGTTCTACTTATATAAGTAGCATTCAAAATTTACACAAGGGGATAAGAAACAACAGGATTCAAAATAATCACTCCCCTGAGTGAACTCCGCCTTTGCCGGTCCCAAGCCCGGATGAAAAAGGAGGAGGGGGAGCAGTAACAAGCTCACTAAAAAACCTGGGTTCAGCTGGTCCAGCTGATAGTACCCTGTAAGGGCTCCTAATCCAGGGATACAGGATGAGCAGCGTTTGTATTCCATGTTAGGAGCAGCTGCACATGGGGTCTGTTCCTCATGTCAGAGGCGGCCATTTCTTTTGGAGCTAAGTCGGCCTGCCACTGAGTAGTGCTCCCAGTCTTAATGACAAAGGCAGACGCATTCTACTTCACCCAGTGTGGAGATAAGAAAGAAGAAGAAGAAGACTCCCCTGAGTAGAGTGGCAGCAAGTTACTGAAACGTTGGAAGTTAAATAAATCATTGGGTGATTTGGCTATAATTCGATAGTTACAAAATATTTCAACTATTTTTCAAATCCCAATTAACCTATTTACTTTAACTGACTGTAATTCAACACCCACTTAAAGTGATGATAACAATAATCCTTTAAAATGTCCACTAAAAATGAATGTTGCGATGAATTGCTAATACTCTTAACCAACGATATTCCAATACACACAGACTTTAATTCAACTGATAATCTCTTGGTGTGTTGAATTAAAGAAGTTAGAATGTGTAGAATGAAAGAAAGAGAAATGGTGAATCAAACCTCAGGCAGGGTGGCTAAGTCCCCTTTCTCCAGGCCCTCTGAAGCATTCTTGTAGTGGGTCATGAGGGTGACAAAGGTGGCCTTGCAGGCGTGGCTGAACCCCAGCAGGGGCAGCAGCTTGTACTGCTGGGCCTGGTAGTCCAGGATCTGGACTTCTCCCTTCCTGGAACACCCCTCCATTATTACACTACATACATCACAGCATATAGGACTGGGTCCACCAAGGAAGTCTAAAAAATAGTTACCTACCAAATACGTCTAACAAAAAAAATCTACATTGGAAAAATCCACATGTTGGCTGACTACCAAGAAAATCAATAACATCCTACCAATAGGGATAAAGCACAATTTGGATTATAGATTATAGATACAAGAAAATAAGACCTAATCCTGTAACCGAAATGTCACACACTATTAATTTATTTGGATTAGGTCTTATTTTCTTGTATCCTACCAATAGGCTTCCTGCAAATCTACAAAGAAAGCCTATCAACATTCAACAAACAAGATAGACCGGTCATTTACCATGGATGTATACAGTCATCTACCGAGAAAGCCTACCTGTTATCTACCAAGAAAATCTACTCAAATTCCATCTCTTACCAAGAAAGTCTACCCCAGCTATCTACCTCTCCTAGGTCTACAACATAACTAGCAAGAAACAGACAAATGCAATAAGAGGAACCTACCCTGGAACCATCTCAGACTGCCTCCTCACTGCGCTGTAGCGTATGGCAATGGTGGCCGCTCGTGCAATGTTGAAGGCCACCATGTCAATGATCAGCACCCGCACAAACACCATGGTGCCATAGTTCAGTTTGTCACTCTTTGGTCGGATGTACTCCCCATCTGGAGTGATCTGAGAACAAACCCGCAAGACATGTCCAGTCAGATTCTAGACAGAACTTTTCATTCTTACCTTGGCATTCTTCATCAGCATGTGGTCCCTGGGGATTCTCACATGCTCCAGCTTCAGGAAGCCATTGTCAGCTGCCCGCATCCCCATCTTGGGCCCGATCTCTCCCACAGTAATGCCTACACTGGCAGGTTAGTGGCACCATCACAAAGGTCACAGAACCTGACTCACCAGGCATGGGCTGGTGGTTCTCCATGCTACGGATCTGAACCATGAATGGGTGCAGGCCATAGGACTTATCTCGAATGTACAGCTGGGCCAAAACAATGGCGTGGTTGGCTGTCTTTCCCACTGCACACACCATATCCATTCCTGCGGCTTACATGAAATACCAAAGTCCTCTTTCATCTGTTAAAATTGTAAGTTCAAAATTTACAAATACAGTAGAACCTCCCTGTAAAGGACACCTAATTGCAGAGCCAAAGTATCCTTTAGGGAGAGGTTTCCTCTTACCGGAGAGCTAGTAAATAGTAAAAATGGTAATTTTGCAAATGAAAACTGTCCTTTGTAGAGAGGCGTCCTCTAGCGTGAGTGTCCTCTCATGGAGGTTCTACTGTATCATTTCTAAATATTTAATGAAATTATATGCAGTTGTGAATCTCTCTCTAAAGTACATTCATCTCTACTTTCAAATTTTTTTAAAAGCATTCCTAGATAACATTACATGTGATAAGGTACAATTTGGATATAATAGATTATATAAATACCTTTTTTTACCTTTATTACATATGAGCAACAAATTAAATTTTAAAATGCCAGCTATTGAATAAATCTAATACTACAGTACAACTTCCTCTCTCTAAGAAACAACATCTAGTAGGAACACCATACTGGACAGTTTCAAATTAGTAAAAATTGTGATTTTAATTATGAATACAGTCCTTTGTAGAGAAGTGTCCTCAAGTAGCCTATAATAAAGGTTCTACTGCATCTTTTTGACATTAATGCTTTTTTAATGTCATTTATTCAAAAAGGAGCAATAATGACAAAAAAAGCTTTATTACAAATCTGTAACATTTAAATATAGAGAGTGAAATCTACCATAAACCATTATTGTGATGATATAGATGGCTCCAGGTGCCCAATAGAGTTATTTTGGTACTGGAACTTAGTACTTGGTATAAACATTTCAAGACTACAAACACAAGGTAATAAGACCAAATCCAAATAAATAAATAGTGTGTGACGTTTCGGTAACAGCGTTGTTACCATCTTCAGTACTTTTGTCTGAAGATGGTAACAACGCTGTTATCGAAACGTCACACACTATTTATTTATTTGGATTTGGTCTTATTACCTTGTGTTTATAATCTATAATCCAAATTGTACCTTATCAATTTCAAGACTACAATCGTATATATTATGCCTGGTCTTAAATATATATCAGCCATAAGCCCTTAAATTGGATTCAAACTTAAATCCAGTAGCCCTTAAATCATATTCAGTCTTGACTCCGGTAGTCTTAAATGTGTTTTTTTTTTTTTTAATTCAGCATGCCATGACTACAATAGGTCTTAAAAAGACAAGATAATAAGATAAATTCCAAATAAATAAATAGTATGTGATGTTTAAGTAACAGCATTGTTACCATCATCAGACAAAAGTACTTTTGTCTGAAGATGGCAACAATGCTGTTACTGAAAGGTCTAACACTAGTTATTTATTTAGATTTGGTCTTATTACTTTATGTAAATAATCTATAATTCAAACTGTGCCTTATCACAAAAGGTCTTAAATATGGCTCAATCTCTTAAATCCAGTAGGTATTTAATGAGATTTGGCCTCAAAAATCCAGTTGGTCTTATATTTGGTCTTAAATCTAGTAGGTCTTAAATTGGGAGTTGACATCAAGAGACCAGGGAGTTCCTGTGTTGTCTAATGAACCAAATTACTGCTCTCTCCTCAAGTGAGGAAGGAAAGAATCCATTCTTCTGAGAAAGACACAAAAAAGTGTCCAATTATCTTAATGGCAACTCCTCAATACAATGGCGACTAATATGGTGGTCTGGAGGGGGCTGGCTGCCAACTCTTGTGTGGCAGAGAATGGAAAAATTCCAAGTTTATATGGCTCCTAGAGGTTAGGTTAGTTTAAGTCTCATAACCTCTGGAACTGGGAACTTATAGTACAGCAATATTTTTTTCAACTTTATAAAAATTAATTATATTCGTTAAACCCACCTTCTAAATAGTCCTCTTTCCATTAAGAGAAATAGGTGAAAAGGCAGAACAGTAGAACAATCAAATAGACTTTGTTGTACTCCGGAATATCACATCAGTCCAGCTCCAGAACACATTTTGGTTTGCTTTAGATGTATTCACAGAACCTTTGGGCAGGGTTGATGCTTATCATCAAACTTGGGTTTATAGAGTGTAAAATGATGAATTTATAGAATATAAAGTGAAGGGCTTATAGAGTGTGATTTGGTGGGTTTATAGAGTGTAAAAACGATGAATTTATAGAATATAAAGTGAAGGGCTTATAGAGTGTGATTCGGTGGGTTTATAGAGTGTAAAAATGATGAATTTATAGAATATAAAGTGAAGGGCTTATAGAGTTTGATTCGGTGGGTTTATAGAGTGTAAAGTAATGAGATAATAGAGTACTGAGTGATGGATTTATAGAGTACTAAGTGGTAGGTTTATAGAGTGTAAAGTGGTGGGATTATAAAGTGCAAAGTAATGGGCTAATAGAGTACTAAGTGGTAGGTTTATAGAGTGTAAAGTGGTGGGATTATAAAGTGCAAAGTAATGGGCTAATAGAGTACTAAGTGGTAGGTTTATAGAGTGTAAAGTGGTGGGATTATAAAGTGCAAAGTAATGGGCTAATAGAGTACTGAGTGGTGGATTTATAGGGTGTAAAGTGGTGGGATTATAAAGTGCAAAGTAATGGGCTAATAGAGTACTGAGTGGTGGATTTATAGAGTGCTAAGTGGTGGGTTTATAGAGTGCAAAGTAATGAGCTAATAGAGTACTGAGTGGTGGATTTATAGAGTTTAAAGTAGTGGGTTTATAGAGTGCTAAGTGGTGGGCTTGTAGAGTGTAAAGTAATGGGCTAATAGAGTACTGAGTGGTGGATTTATAGAATGTAAAGTGGTGGGTTTATAGAGTGCTAAGTGGTGGGCTTGTAGAGTGTAAAGTATTGGGCTAATAGAGTACTGAGTGGTGGATTTATAGAATGTAAAGTGGTGGGTTTATAGAGTGCCAAGTGGTGGGCTTGTAGAGTGTAAAGTAATGGGCTAATAGAGTACTGAGTGGTGGATTTATAGAATGTAAAGTGGTGGGTTTATAGAGTGCTAAGTGGTGGGCTTGTAGAGTGTAAAGTAATGGGCTAATAGAGTACTGAATGGTGGATTTATAGAGTGCTAAGTGGTTGGTTTGTAGATTGAAAAGTGGTGGGCTTGTAGAGTGTAAAGTAATGGGCTAATAGAGTACTGAGTGGTGGATTTATAGAATGTAAAGTGGTGGGTTTATAGAGTGCTAAGTGGTGGGCTTGTAGAGTGTAAAGTAATGGGCTAATAGAGTACTAAGTGGTGGATTTATAGAGTGCTAAGTGGTTGGTTTGTAGATTGAAAAGTGGTGGGCTTGTAGAGTGTAAAGTAATGGGCTAATAGAGTACTGAGTGGTGGATTTATAGAGTGCAAAGTGGTGGGTTTATAGAGCGCAAAGTAATGGGCTAATAGAGTACTGAGTGGTGGATTTATAGAGTTGTAAGTGGTGGGTTTATAGAGTGCAAAGTAATGGGCTAATAGAGTACTGAGTGGTGGATTTATAGAGTGCTAAGTGGTGGGTTTATAGGGTGCTAAGTAATGGGTTAATATAGTACTGAGTGGTGGTAGAGTGCAAAGTGATGAGACATAAGTCCACTAGACTCTCCTTAAACAAGAAGGTGTGGTGTTGACCACATGAAATGCCAATGTTCAGTTATAGAACACATGACAGATGTCTAGACTAAGAACTTTATAACATCCATGGTAAGGAGAATCAGTAACTACCAGCACAGTAGAATCTCCATGAAAAGACACTCTTGCTAGAGGCTCATCACTGCAAAGATATCATTGTCAAAATCATCTTTTTTACTTATTATTAACTCTCCAGTATGAGGGCACATCTCCCTAAAGGACACTTTTGCTCTGCAACTAGGTGTTGCCATTTACAGGTGGATTGGCTCTCCCGTACTGACAAGAGGTGTAGAATATCAGAACAGCCACTCCTAACCTGAATATTATTTTTACATGATCACATACATACATACATATATATTAGATATAAAAGGCATATATTGGATTTAATAAAATATTTATAAATATCATTATAAAATATTATTATAAATATTTTATTAAATCCAATATATGCCTTTTATTATCTAATGAATTAAGTATGGATTGCTCTATTTTCAAAAAAAAAAAAAATATATATATATATATATATATAAATAAATAAATATGGAATACATTAAAATTCCTAAAAAATTATATAATAGAAGGCATATAATGGATCAAAGTTAATATTTATCAATATTAGGTTGGCTAAATGGAGTGGTCCATGAGGAGCTCTGAGCCTCAGAAATAGACAGCATCAAACATCACTAACAAGATTTAGAACAGGCCATCTCAAGCCTTCAAAGATAGAAAATAACAACAAAATCAACCCCACTTGCCCAAAATGTAGCTAGGAACCTGTAGCTCCCAAACACATTTTGGCTTGCATTAGATGCACTAAACAGGACCTTTGGGAGAGGCTGCTGCTTATCATAAAACAGCTTGAGGAGTATGAACTCATGGAATTTGTGTAATCTTTACACAAGAGGATAAGAAACAACAATGATTTATTTATGGATGTCTTTATATTTTTAAAAATGCTTCCAAAGTATGCATTTTATGATGATAGCAGCTCAACATTAGAACATCACTGAGAGTCAGTCATCCATCCAACCAACTATCAGCTTACCTCTCTACAATGATACTATGGCCAGTATTGTCTTCTTTCTTATCTCCACACTGGGTGAAGTAGAATGCGTCTGCCTTTGTCATTAAGACTGGGAGCACTATTCAGTGGCAGGCCGACTTAACTCCAAAAGAAATGGCCGCCTCTGACATGAGGAACAGACGCCACGTGCAGCCGCTCCTAACATGGAGTACAAACACTGCTCATTCTGTATCCCTAGATCAGGAGCCCTTACAGGGTACTATCAGCCGGGCCAACTGAGCCCAGGTTTTTTAGTGAGCTTGTTACTGCTCCCCCCTCCTCCTTTTTCATCTGGGCTTGGGACCGGCAAAGGCGGAGTTGCCAGTATTGTACACAATACTAGTCAAAGGACGACAGTACTATACAAACTCATGTGATTCTAAAATAACTATAAATATAGGTGGCTTTATCCTAATACAGAAGTGAATCATTAAAATAGATAGAGGTTGCCTGGCCGGCATTCATAGTTCTCAAAATTAAAGATACTTCAGCCAGTAAATATATTTTTTAGCTCAAGGTTTTGATAAAAAATCTTTTATCCTCATCAGGAGCAAATAAAAATTAAAGCATTTGGCAAAGCGTTAAAATTATTCTCAATATTCTCAAAAAGAATCATTTTTTATGCTTTGCCAAATACAGTATAACCTCGTTAATTCGACACACCCCAATTCGACACTCGGCGATAATTCGACCATGTTCCGATGTCCCGACCTCCGGCCTATCAAATAACAAACCGTAATTCGACAGTATCGATAATACGACAGTTCCGATAGTTCGACCATTTTAAAATTCGAATTTCGACAGTTGAATGTTATTTTACATGCAACTTTACCGCTAAACGGTATTATGGCGGCGACGATCGGCATCGGCGGGCGCCATTACGATCGCGCCTGCGCACTTTTGGTTTCTGGTTAGTTTAAGTTTCACTTTGCAGTGCCGTTACGCAATTTCGCGGATGTTATTGTTGTTTTTTTTTACGCAGGAATTTCGGCATCATGCGCTAACTAATAATAATTTTTATTTTTATTTTTAACATTGAAATATTTTAGCTATTTTTAAATTTATAAATAATTTCTTTTTAAATAAATAAATCTTTATAAAATGATCCAACAATGATTATGATAACATTTTAATTCAATATTCCATTTCTGTGCTATTATAAAAGATTTAAACACAAAATCAATAACACCTGCAGCAGCAGTGGATGCCTTTAATACACTAAAATTTATTTATTAAAAGACATTTCAGAGGAAGAAAGGCAAGCATGTTTTTTCAAAATGCCATCTGGAATACATCCTGAATTGGATTTCAGTGCAAAAACAGATATCTATAAAGGATTTTTTTAAAAGATCTTCATGATTATTTTAAAATTTTCTTTTTATATTTACCATATTTATTTCCTTTCAACTGCTATATTTTTCAATTAGAATAAAATATTATTTAATATATTTAATGTCTGTTGAGTTAATATTTGATTATATTACTGAAAAGAAACACATTGCCAATAAATTTATTTGTTACAATTATTTATGTTTCTAAAATATGTATTAATGCCATTTTGTCACTGATACTAAAAGTTAATCATGAAAATAAAATAAAAACACACAATGGTTTCAATTAATATCATTAATTTATATTACAAGGCTATTTTAAAAAAATATTATTTTAGCGAGTTAGATGATTACCTAATCATATAACCTTAATTCAACACTTCCTTTAATTCAACCGAAAGCTCTGATCCCTTGGGGTGTTGAATTAAAGAGGTTCAACTGTACTTTAAATTTTATTTGCTCTTGAAGATTTTTGTCCAAATGTTGAGATAATAAAAAGATTTACTGGCCAAAGTATCTTTAATTTTAAGAACTAAGAATAATAAATAGAACCAGTGAGTGAAATATGGATACTTATGAGAGATTGGGTAAGGAAGATGTAGGGAGGGTACTTACATCCTCCAGGCCACCATTTGATGGAGGAAAGAGAAGGGGAGTGCAGGACAAACTCCTGCGTGGTGAGGTCGTAGTCTGCGCGGGTCTCCAGCCCCCGTAGGTTGGTACCTGATCAACACACAGAGGTTTATTCTATTTGTTCTGTCTGGCACCTACATCACAATACTCTAAGGACTCCTTTAGCTCCCACAAGTATGCATTGAATGAGAATATCGCATACAGTAGAACCTCCATGAGAGGACACTCGCGCTTGAGAACACCTCTCTATAAAGGCAGTTTTCATTTGTAAAATTAACATTTTTAATATTTTGCAACTCTCCAGTAAGAGGACACCTCTCCCTAATGGACACTTTGCCTCTGCAATTAAGTGTACTTTACAGGGTGGTTCTGCAGTATTTAGACAATTGCTATATTGGGCTCTTAGGAAGTTTAAGCTACAAATGCCCATCTTGAACCTCATGTTGGTGTCTTCATAGATCTACTTTAGAAGTCAAACTCTGATGGAACCTAATCATAAAGACCTCATTAATAAGTGCAATGTATTATAACATCATAATTCTAAGTTCCAATTTTAAGTCCAAGTTGTTTTAACCATGGTTACACAAAAATTCATGGTCTCAAGTGTTGTTGATATGGTAACCACACCGTTAGCGAAACATCACACACTATTTATTTATTAGGATTTGGTCTTATTACCTTATGCTTCTAATCTATAATACTTTTGTCTGAAGATGGTAACAACGCTGTTGCCAAAACATCATACATTATTTATTTATTAGGATTTGGTCTTATTACCTTATGCTTCTAATCTATAATACTTTTGTCTGAAGATGGTAACAACGCTGTTGCCAAAACATCATACATTATTTATTTATTAGGATTTGGTCTTATTACCTTATGCTTCTAATCTATAATACTTTTGTCTGAAGATGGTAACAACACTGTTACCAAAACATCATACACTATTTACGAGGGTTGTCCGTTAAATAAGTTCCACAGAGGTTTTTCATACAGAAAAACAGGTTTATTTGCCCTGAACTATACATTTTCGAAAATGTCAGACTTTTTTTCATTTTTCTACATATTCCCCGTTTCGTTCGACGCATTTTTGCATTCGGGACACCCACTTATGGAACCCAGAGTCAAAGACTCTGCCGCCTGGCAGCGTAGAAAGCCTAAAACCGCTTCTTCCAAACTCGTCATCGTCCTGGAATTGGGTTCCACCCAGGTTTTTCTTCAACTCGGGGAAGAAATGGAAGTCACTAGGAGCTACGTCCGGGCTGTAAGGTGGGTGTGACACCAATTCCCATCCAAATTCTTCGATGAGGGCAGTGGTTTGATGGGCGGTGTGCGGCCGAGCGTTGTCGTGGTGGAAACGCACCCCTTTGGTTAACATCCCTCTCCTCTTGTTCTGAATCACGCGTCGAATGTTTCAAGATCTCACAGTACCAGTTGGAATTGATTGTTGTACCCCGACGCATAAAGTCACACAACAATAGGCCCTTTCGGCCCCAAAAGACGGTAGCGATAAGTTTCCCGGCAGAAAGTGTTTGTTTAAACTTTAGAGGTTTCGGCGAAGAAGTGTGCTTCCACTGCTTGGATTGCTCCTTTGTCTCCGGTGTGGTGTAGTGTACTCAGGTAACATCACCAGTAACGATCGAATCCAAGAATTCCTCTCCGTCAGTTTTGAGGCAATCGAGAAATTTCTGGGCCGCATCAACCCACTGCCGTTTATGGTCTTCAGTCAGCATTTTCGGAACCCATATTGCGCAGACCTTTGAATACCCTAAATGTTCACGCAAATTCTTGTCGATGGTGGTTTTACTGACATCAGGAACCAAATCGCTGAGCTTCCGCACAGTAACCCGTCAATCTTCAAGCATTGTCGCTTCGACTTTGGCAATGGTTTCGTCCGAAACCGATGGCCGTCCAGCACGCGGTTCATCGTGGACGTCTGTTCGGTCGTTTTTAAATTCTCTGACTCATCTGCGCACCATCCCGGAACTCATACACCCTTCTCCATACACTTGACAGAGTTCAGTATGAATGTCCTTCGCCGAATTCTTCTTTGCGGCCAAAAAGCGAATTACTGACCGTAATTCACAGCTGGCGGGAGACACGAGGGGAAGCTCCATCACTAACGGCTGCTCAGCCAAAACTAAGCTTACCAGCGACGTGTCCTTGGTGTGAAATTGGAGTGGGGAGAACAAGCTACGAGCCCGTGCAGTCGGCTCGAGCCTAAAAGCGATCCTCATGAGAGTGGTGCCCCGTGGAACTTATTTAACGGACAACCCTCGTATTTATTAGGATTTGGTCTTATTACCTTATGCTTCTAATATATAATACTTTTGTCTGAAGATGGTAACAACACTGTTACCAAAACATCATACACTATTTATTTATTAGGATTTGGTCTTGTTACCTTATGCTTCTAATCTATAATACTTTTGTCTGAAGATGGTAACAACACTGTTACCAAAACATCATACACTATTTATTTATTAGGATTTGGTCTTATTACCTTATGCTTCTAATCTATAATACTTTTGTCTGAAGATGGTAACAACGCTGTTGCCAAAACATCATACACTATTTATTTATTAGGATTTGGTCTTATTACCTTATGCTTCTAATCTATAATACTTTTGTCTGAAGATGGTAACAACGCTGTTGCCAAAACAGCATACATTATTTATTTATTAGGATTTGGTCTTATTACCTTTTATTTATAATCTATAAATCCAAATTGTGCCTTAGCCACATTGGTATCCATTCCTATTATGAATTACAGTACTCTCTCTCTCTCTAATTCAACTCACTATAACTCAATGTTTACTACTAATTCAAATCAACCAATTTTTCACTTACCAATCTCTCAGCCTATTTACTTTAACCGGCTTTAATTCAACCAAAAATTCTGATTCTTTCAAATGCTGAATCAAAGAAGTTGATAAACATCTGCATATATGTCCTTTATTTCAATTTAAAAATAAAAAACAAGTTATTGTCTATAGTTACAAAAATATATAAAGGTACAAGAAAATAAGACCTAATCCAAATATTTTAATAGTGTGTGACGTTTCAGTAATAGCATTGTTACCATCTTCAGACAAAAGAATAAAATAAAATTTTATTATTTTGTCTGATGATGGTAACAATGCTGTTACTGAAATGTCACACACTGTTAAAATATTTGGATTAGGTCTTATTTTCTTGTAATCTATAATCCATATTGTGCTTTATCAAAAATATAAAGGCTTTTATCATTTTCATTTATTAATAATTGATAATTAAAATACATTTTAAAAAAAAGCTTTTATTTAAATGCACTAAAAAAGAAAAAAAAAGAAAATATTTTATCTTGTCATTGAGCAATTAGATATATCTGAGTGAAAATAAAAGCGGGGCGGGGGGGGGGGGGGGACGATCATCATGAATTTCGAACCTAATGTGATTTAATATGTAGCAATTGATTAGTGATTTTCATAGGTGTTTTCTATATTTTTACACCTTCTCTAAATATGATCGTCTCCCGCCACTTTTATTTTCACTCATATACATCTAATTTCTCAATGACAGAAGATAAAATATTTTATTTTTTCCTTTTTAGTGCAATTAAATAAAAGCTTTTTTAAAAAATGTATTTTAATTGATTAGTTGTTTAGTTAATTTTTAGTCATGAATTAAAAAAAAATAGAATCAAAAGTTCACTGGTATTAGGCTTTAAATAGACGGAAGCCTGCTCGCGGCGTAAGGGATGTAACATATGACTTAAAAATATATAGAAATTTGTTCATTCCTGGACATTCCTACCACCCAGAAGTCTGAAAATGTGTACACTTGCATTGTTCATTTTACTAAGTGAGTGTTAAAGTTTCATACTTCTATGTGATCTAGAAGTATATTAAAATTAAAACATGGTAATAAGACCAAATCCAAATAAATAAATAGTGTGTAGTAACTTCTTAGGTCCATTGAAGTCTATAAAATTGATAAGGCACAATTTGTATTATAGATTATAAAACAAGGTAATAAGACCAAATCCAAATAAATAAATAGTGTGTTATTACCTTGTGTTTATAATCTATAATCCAAATTGTGCCTTATCTATATTAAAATTAATTTACAAAATTTGAAAGGTAATTTGGAAATTTGTCCATTTCCAGCCGCCCTGACAATCCAGAAGGGTGAAAATTTGTCAACTTGCAATGTCATCGGGTTCTGAAACGTGTACCAAATTTCAGATTGCTACGTGCTCTAGAAGTATATTAAAAATTGATTACAAGATTTGTGGACAGACAGACAGGGAAGCAAGCTAAATTAAAGCTTTAAAAAAAAATCAATAATTTCTAGCAATTAAGGATCATTAGTATGAACTTAATTGATAGGCAAAGTTTCCTTAATATATATTTTTTAAAAGTGTTATAAGGAAAGATTTCAAATATTTCTAGTTGAAAAATTCTAATTACTGGTGTTTTTTTCCTCCAAAAAAATTTTCTTCAAGTTAATGATTTAAATACCATATATTTACAATGATGATTTAAAACCACAAAGTAATAAGATCAAACCCAAATATATAAATAGTGGGTGACATTTCGGTAACAGTATTTTTCCGTTCGCCATTACTCTTCATATTTTCACCCTTTCATACTTCATCCAAAAAAGTTAGAAATAGTAAATATTTCTCTTTGAAATAAATATTGATTTTTCACAGTCCTTTATAAAGCATTGTTACTATTCAGAACTTTTGTCTGATGATGGTAACAACGCTGTTACTGAAATGTCGCACACTATTTATTTAGATTTTTTCTTGTCACCTTATGTTCTAATCTATAATCAAAATTGTACTATAAGTGTAGAACTAAAAATTTTAATTTAATGGGAAATGGTTGGAATTTGAATTATAGTCAGTTGAATTTTGAAATACATTAAAACTTCACACAAGGTAATAAGACCAAATAAATAAATAGTGTGTGATGTTTCAGTAACAGCACTGTTACCATCTTTAGACAAAAATACTTAAACTACTGAAAGTACGAAACGTCACACACTATCTATTTATTTGGTCTTATTACCTTGTGTTTATAATCTACTAGCTGAATGGCCCGGGCAACGCCCGAGTTTTACCCGATTAAATGCTTTTATTCAAATACTATTCGTTACAATTATAAATTGGCGCCGTGGATGTCATTCTTGTATAATATATGAGTTTTAAAAATTGTAAAAAAAAAATGCATCGGCCGGGAATCAAACCCGGGCCGCCCGCGTGGCAGGCGAGTATTTTACCACTGAACTACCGATGCTTTATAAGAAATGGCCATATTTGGGTATTTATTCCATTCACAAAAGCAAAAAAATGGTGACAGAATTAAGAATTGATTGATGAATCTGATACTTGTATATTTTAATAATCCAAATTGTACCTTATCACAGTAAAGCTTCGTTATAGTGAAACCTCCAATGGGACTGAAAATTTCAGTTAACTGTAGCCATGGTTCACTATATTAAGTTCATTATAACCAAAGGTTTTGTATATCCTCAGCGGGTTAAGTAGGATTTTTACTCTCAAGTGTTGATAAGGCACAATTTGGATTATAGATTATAAACATAAGGCAATAAGAATAAATCCAAATATATAAATAGTGTGTGATGTTTCAGTAGCAGCATTGTTACCATCTTCAGACACTATTTATTTATTTGGATTTGGTCTTATTACCTTGTGTTTATAAGTGTTGAATTATAGTTAGTTTAATTAAAGAGGGATCATACTATATATAGCTAAACCTGTCTATAGCGCCCCCTTTTGGGACTTACCAAAATAGGGTGCTATAGAGAGGGGGTGCTATAGACAGGTCAATTTTAATGTAAATGGCATCGTACTACGTATGTAAAATCAGGTGCTATAGAGAGGAAGGCGCTATTTAGAGGGAGCGCTATATACAGGTAACTTTTAATGTAAATCACATCGTACTACGTATGTAAAATCAGGCACTATAGAGAGGAAGGTGCTATTTAGAAGGGGCGCTATAGACAGGTCACTTTTAATGTAAATGGCATCGTACTACGTATGTAAAATCAGGCACTATAGAGAGGAAGGTACTATTTAGAGGGGGCGCTATAGACAGGTCACTTTTAATTTAAATGGCATCGTACTACGTATGTAAAATCAGGCACTATAGAGAGGAAGGTGCTATTTAGAGGGGGCGCTATAGACAGGTCACTTTTAATATAAATGGCATCGTACTACGTATGTAAAATCAGGCACTATAGAGAGGAAGGCGCTATTTAGAGGGGGCGTTATAGACAGGTCACTTTTAATGTAAATGGCATCGTACTACGTATGTAAAATCAGGCACTATAGAGAGGAAGGTGCTATTTAAGGGGGCGCTATAGACAGGTCACTTTTAATGTAAATGGCATCGTACTACGTATGTAAAATCAGGCACTATAGAGAGGAAGGTGCTATTTAGAGGGGGCGTTATAGACAGGTTTAACTGTATCCCCCTCCTGCAAGAAATTTGATGGAATGTAAGAGCGTGACATGAGGATAAAGATCTCCCAATAGAGAGAAGAGGAAATATAAAACACAATCTTATGATGCATTGTTGGGCCCATCTAGTTGATCAAGTGACGACTTTCCTTGACTCCAGAATGATGCCTTATTCAACAAAAGTTATTGTTTGGATGAAGCTTTTGTTTTTCCTTGTGTGAGTTTATTCTGCCATAGCTGCATCAGTGGAGGGAATTTCCTTAAACACTTTCCTCCTTTTGATGTTTGCTGTGCAACTAACTTGTAGGTAGGGGGGGGGGGGGAGTAGTTGTGGCTTTTTCCTGGCTAAATCTCTCAGCCATGAGAATATGGAATTCTAACATATTCTTTCCTCCTTTGATGTTTGCCGAGTGACTTGTAAGCTTGGTGCTTTCCTTGGCTCTCAGCCATGTAAATAAGACATTCTACGGCACATTTGTTTTCCCACTTACAATCTTTCTTTTGATGTTTGTTGCATAACTAGGAGGTTTTATAGATGAATATCACCTGCTGAAAAAATAATCAATGGCAGGCAGTATAGTAGAACATACTCCAGGACAAGATACTCTCGCTAGAGGATACCCTCTCTACAAAAGACAGTTTGCCATTTTTACTAATTAGAAACGTGAGGAGCATCCTCAAATTAGGGACAAAGCCATACTGCTACTGAAAATGCCCCAATTCTTCAAGAGTAACAGCAGATGCACCCCATCATGTAGACCACTAATTTGAAACTCTACGGTAAGATGATACCTCTCTGCACCTAGTTGTCCTTTACAGAGAGAGAAGTTCTACTTTACTCATCATATTTATATAAAATGAGGAGAAATACGAAAATTCAAGAATTTAATCAATTATAATGATAAATTTGGGTTTCATATTTTATTTTACCAAGTGGGGGGTCAGTGGAAGGCTGGTTAAACCGTTTGGTTTCAACCACTACGACCCGGGTTCGATTCCCGCATTGGACACTTTTTATGTTTAAAAAAAAAACAATGGTTGCCTGTAAAGTCGGTTTTACGGGCGAAGATTTTACGTGACAACGGTAGAATATTTATTGATATGAATATAATTAAATTGCACAATAGGAACAAGGAATTGAATGAAAATAAGAATTGCACAAATTTTAACTATAGAAATATATTTTGTTTACTAAAACATTGTACATGTAAACTTAAACTTAACTAATTCCTATTTGAGTGATTTTGTTGAGGATAGGACGATGATAGGAGAAATATGAAATGAAAGGAAGTGTTTCTGCTGTAATGTGTCTTGCGAAAGTCAAGTCGATAGTTGTTCCTTTTAACGTAGTTGACTTAGAAACGTTTGATACGCAATCAAGATTATACGTATTTTTCATGAAATTAAGAAACGAGTTGTCAGGCTTTACGTTTTTGTTAAAATCACCACACAGAAGAATCAGTATACTAGAATCAATTTGCACGAACGGTGGCACGTACTGGCTGTTGTGAATGTACGGACCGAGTCCTTGCCATAGTAACATTCCAATATCCTGCATACTAGCTCCTGGATGAATATATACAGCACCGAGTATAAACTTGAAGCTAGTATTAGCGGCGAAGCAACTAACTTCAGTCATGCACATGTCACCCTTGGTTTTAATGACACGAGTTACGTCTGTAATCGCAACTTGGAACACTTCCGCCGTAGATGTCGATGATAATTTACGATAGATCGCCACTCCACCAGCCGCGTTGGTATCTGAGTTAGGTCGATTATTTTCCCTGGATACGCACTCATAACCCTTGATTGGAGTTGGTTCACAAGTGTCGCGCATCTACGTTTCAGTCAATACTAAATAGTCTGATCGTGGTATCACTGTATCTGTTTCAATGTCCGCGGCATGGGCACTTAAACTTTGACAGTTGATGTTCGTTACAATAAGTTGTCCAGCGTCGGTTGCGTCGTCACAGAATTTTACGGCTTGTTTGGTAATTGTGTCTAGAGTGTGTCCACGAAGTCGTAAGTATTCATTGCGAATATCTCGAGTAGTCTGTGAGTCGTTTCCATCTCGGCCATGTTTGAAAACCAATGGAGAGTCCTTTTCTGTTATGATGTACAATCCGTCGATACTTGTGACGCGGCTCATGGCTACATATACCAATTGCTGTGGTTGTTTTGAGGAGTACTTGTAAACAATTGTAGTAAACGTCCCACCCTGGGCCTTGTGGATCGTAATTGCACAAGCAGGCACGCAAGGAAATTGTTTTCGCTTGCACTTCACTGTTTTACACAGTTGTAAACAATTGTAGTAAACGTCCCACCCTGGGCCTTGTGGATCGTAATTGCACAAGCAGGCATGATTGAATGGATTCATGATTCATGATTGAATGGATGAATTTTTAATTTTGAAGAATCAATTTGAAAATCAAAACACTTATTCAGATCGAAGGTTCAAATTTTTGCTAAATAAATTTGAAATTAAATAAAATTTGTAATTGTAAATGATGAAGTTGAAAATTAAAACATTTACTTATATTAGATGTTAAAATTCTTGCTCAACACAGTTTAAATAAAGTTTTCTTATATCTGCCACTTTTTCTTAATATTTGTAATTTTAAATAATCAATTCGAAAATCAAAACATTTATTCAGATCGAAGGTTCAAATTTTTGCTAAATAAATTTGAAACTATTTAAAATTTGTAAAATAATAATTAATTAATTAATTAATTTTAAACTAATAATTTACTTAACACTATCAACATTTATCAATAGTATGACATAACCTATAAACTCAGTTTCTCAACTTTTGTGTCAATCTAACAATTAATCAATCAATCATAGTTTACGATAATGAAATATCAGTGTACAATTATTTACCTTTATTGTTGTAGTTGTTGTAAATGACGAATCTAAGCACTCCACATTTTCACTACAGACACAGCTGACGATACTTTAACCACACGTGTGAACTTGTATTATGACGCTTTCTTGTTTTTCCAACGCCAAGAACGTTCGAGAAAGACAAAGACAGAGACAAGCATGCGCCGATTCAATGCGCCTAATTCTCTAGCGCTGCGCACGCAGCACTCTCGTTCGGTGACTCATCGTAACGTTACCGGGCGTTACACTTTTTCATAAGTGACTCCCAGCCGCAACCTAATTTAAGACGTTGTCACGTCAAAAATTTTCCAATGGCCCCCCGATTCTTGCAAAAGTCCAACCCCACCAGCGAGTGCAAGTAACCAAACGGGGCTCTGGCACATTTGTAAGTGCAAAGTCGAACTGCTTTCACATGTGTAGACATGTGGTGCGCTTACAGTAAAAAGCAGTCGCTAACTACCCACCATGATTATCATGGCCTGTACCACGTGTACAAGGGATAAGCAAAAAAAAATAAAAAAATTTACCAAGTTCCACATATTCCTTATATTAAAAAGATTCATTCAGATCACCCTCTTTATTATTTTCATTTGGTTACAAATGTATTCACATGTATATGGGATATACAGTTTAATTCAACACCCCAAAGGATATTTGAATCCTGTTTGAATATGTCTGTTGAATTACAGGAGGTTGGAGTAAAATATCTACTTTGGTGGGGAATTGAAAAAGGTTGAGTTAAAGTAAATGTTGAATTTTAGTCATTTGAATTAAAGAAGTTCTAGTGAAATTGAATAGGAGTAAAAGCTTTAAAATGCAGGAATAAAAATAAGAAAATTAAGGGTTACAAATAGCATGTATTAGATATCAACAAACAATGCTGTTCAACAGACTTTGTTGTTAAGTTTGTCAGCTTCTAGTACTTCCTCCCATAGTCTGCATGTATATATGACAGGCTTCAAGAGAGAGACAATATATATATTAAGAAAAAGGCATCTCCTTATCGTGCAACTGAAAGTTGCTGATGGCTGGCACCATCTATCGGAATAAATATCAACTATTCTCGTTGATTTTTAATTATTCCAGAATTGGCCAAATACCCATTCTTAATAAATCAAGAAAAGCTAACCACGGACGCGTTTCGGGCTGTTGGCCCTCATCAGCGTGGTGCAAGCTGTACCTCAACGACCAAAAAATTGGTCATTAAGGCATCCTGAAAAATCATGAAACGGGTAGTTAAGGCCAGAATTGCGTGAGGACGCTACACAATGTGAAAAAATAGTACAAATGTAACATTGTACTGGGATAAGGTGCAAAAATTAAGAAAAAGGCATCTCCTTATCGTGCAACTGAAAGTTGCTGATGGCTGGCGCCATCTATCGGAATAAATATCAACAATTCTCGTTGATTTTTAATTATTCCAGAATATATATATATATATATTTTTTTTTTTGCTTATCCCTAGTACACGTGGTACAGGCCATGATAATCATGGTGGATAGGTAGCGACTGCTTTTTACTGTAAGTGCACCACATGTCTACACATGTGAAAGCAGTTCGACTTTGCACTCACAAATGTGCCAGAGCCCCGTTTGGTTATGTATATGGAGATAGGAAGCCTCTCATGTACAAACTTCTCTGTGCCTTCAGAGAAACCATTTTAGTAAAAATAGAAAAAGAGAACTAGCATAATGTAACCTTCAATAAGAGACTACTAGCTCCAGGAGAAGCCATGTGTTCAGGGCAATCTCTAATGGACAGTTCCACTTTTTATCCGATGCAAATCAACATCTTGCCTAAACACCAGAGGTAATAAAACCATATCCAAGTAAATAAATATTGTATATAAAATTTTCATGCACAATTTGTAAAATACACACACTATTTATTTAGATTTGGCCTTATTACCTTGTATTTCTAATCTATATTCCAAATTGAGCCAATCCTGCCTAAACAGGTAGGTAGGGTAGACAGAACTTACCATGTCCAAGCTCAGTCTGGGCATAGGTGCCCACAATCTTGTTCTCCAGCGCAGGCACCAGCCACTTGGTCTGCTGCTCCTCATTGGCATGGCCCATCAGTGCTGGGATGAACATGACGTAGTGCAGAGTGAGGGGGGAGGCCTCGTGGACCATGGCATCAGCTATGTACCTGCACATTTCTCATTGGTAACCTGAACCAACTTTATAGAGAGGGCCTTACCTCTCAGTAGACAATATATATATACAGTTAAACCTGTCTATAGAGCCCCCTCTAAATAGCGCCTCCCTCTCTATAGGGCCCGATTTTAAATACGTAGTACGATGCGATTTACATTAAAAGTGACCTCTCTATAGCACCCTATTTTGGTGAGTCCCTAGAGAGGGCGCTATAGACAGGTTTAACTGTATATATTGTTTAACCTTGCTATAACAAGCTCACTTGGGACCAGGGTTGGATGTTGTTATAACCAAGTTGCATGCTGTTATAAAAGTGGCTGTTCTAACAAGGTCCTACTGTAGGTTTAAAAAGGCATTTCTACCTGTTAATATATTTAATGCTTTATTAAAATAGAAAGGTGATTTTTATTGCATTCTTCTCCTACACTTTTACATAGCAAACCTATATATATTTATACTTTATGACCCTATTATATCTATATATAGATATAAACAGGGTCATAAAAGTCAAAAAGAATCCTCCTAAAAAGATCTATTTCACATATTTATAATTGAGTAATCAGTAGATTAACCATGGTGGATACTGAACCTTCATTCCCCCTGGTAAATTATAGGAATCAAATATAGTGTTATACTATCAGGCATGCTGAGTGCTGAGAGTAAAACTTCCCATGAGAGAGAGATAGTCCTGGACACAACCTCCATTGGACATTTTTGATTCTACAAAGGTGGTCACTCATCAACTGGGTTTCTCATGCAAAGTTTTATTGTATTCTATCAAATAGCTAGCAGACTATTTTTACAACAACAACAATTGTGAACCTATGCCTTACACAGGATTCGCCCAGATACATAATTGTTTAGAAAAGATATATTAATTATTTACAAACACAAGGTAATAAGACCAAATCCAAATAAATAAATAGTACTGAATGTACTTTTGCCTGAAGATGGTAACAACGCTGTTACTGAAACGTCACACACTATTTATTTATTTGGATTTGGTCTTATTACCTTGTGTTTATAATTTATAATCCAAATTGTGCCTTATCATAATTATTTTCAGGTGATCGTTCATTTACATATCCATTTACATACGGCTCTTTTTTTTTCTCAATGTTTCTTCTCTTGCGCAGCCTTGTAAAACTTGTACAGGGTCAATTCATTGGATTATTTCTTTATTGTCCTAGACAACAGTGCCTCCAGAGAAAGATGATTTGATCCAATTTTAGACATTTTCTCTTTAACATTATTCATTCATCATCTCCTGTGAAATTCTCTTTAGACCTACAACAATTCAAACAATTCTGGCAACACTACGTCATGTTCATCCCTGCACTGATGGGTCATGCCAATGAGGAGCAGCAGACCAAGTGGCTGGTGCCTGCGCTGGAGAACAAGATTGTGGGGACTTATGCCCAGACTGAGCTTGGACATGGTAAGTTCTGTCTACCCTACCTACCTGTTTAGGCAGGATTGTCACAATTTGGAATATATTAGGAGTACAAATAAGTTTTGAGGGATTTTTTTTTATAAATTCGAAGCTTTATTCAGAGAAATCAGTACAATATATTTCACTCAAAGTATTGTCCATCTTTAGCTACGACTTTTTCCCATCTTTCAGGCAGCATACGGATTCTGTGTTGAAAAATTCCTCGTCTTTTGAGGCGATCCAAACATTGTCCCAATTTTTCGCCTCTTCGTAAGAAGTGAAGTGCTGCTCGGCCAGGCCATGTGTCATCGAACGGAACATGTGGTAGTCTGAAGGAGCAATGTCTGGTGAATACAGCGGGTGGGGTAGGACATCCCATTGAAGCGCCTCCAAAGTCTCCTTGACAACTTTTGCAACATGTGGCCGAGCGTTGTCGTGCTGATAGATCACCTTGTCATGTCTTTTGGCATATAGTGGGCGTTTAATCTTCAATGCTCGGCTTAATCGCATCAATTGTTGTTGGTAACGTTCTCCAGTGATGGTTTCGTTAGGCTGAAGTAGCTCATAGTAGATCACTCCGAGCTGATCCCACCAGATGCACAGCATTAGCTTCTTGCCATGAATATTCGGTTTGGCCGTTGAAGTTGATGCATGACCGGGCTTAACCGACGATTTTCTGCGCTTTGGGTTGTCGTAGTGAATCCACTTTTCGTCCCCCGTCACGATTCGATGCAAAAAACCCTTCCGATTTTGTCTTTTGAGCAGTAGTTCGCATGTGCAAATACGGCGCTCGATGTTTCCTGGCTTGAGTTCATATGAAACCCAATTTCCTTGTTTTTGCACCATACCTATGACCTTGAGACGGTTCGAAATCGCTTGTTGAGTCACTCCCAAGGTTTCAGCGAGCTCCTCTTGAGTTTGGCTTGAATCTTCGTCCAATAAAGCCTCCAACTCAGCGTCTTCGAACTTTATTGGCCTCCCTCCGCGTTCTTTGTCTCTGGTGTCAAAATCGCCACTTTTGAAATGCCGAAACCAGTACTCACATGATTTATTGATAGAGCATGTTTACCATATGCCTCACACAGCAATCGATGTCCATCAGTTGCACTTTTCTTCAAATTAAAACAAAAAAGCAGCGCTTCCCGCAAATTGTGTTTTGTTGGCAAAAAGGTTGACATGGTTAGAGCACCAAAAAAAAAGTTCCTTACACTTGATTGAAAAGACTTCTTCTGATTTTTTTGGGGAAATGATGAAGCCTTAACATGAAACCTTACAAGGTCCGATGCTATTTATATAATATTTGTTGTGGCTTCTTTTGCAAATCCCTCAAAACTTATTTGTACTCCCAATAGATTAGAAATACAAGGTAATAAGGCCAAATCTAAATTTAAAACTTAATTTTTAGTTTTAAAACACTACATTGTATACATAATTGAACCTTGTTACAACAATAAAACTTGGGATCCAGATTTTATGTGGTTATAACCATGTTGTAGTTATAAATCAGGGTTATGACAATTGGGACTTTTTTTTTTTTGCTTATCCCTAGTACACGTGGTACAGGTCATGATAATCATGGTGGGTAGTTAGCGACTGCTTTTACTGTAAGCGCACCACATGTGTATACATGTGAAAAGCAGTTAGACTTTTCACTTACAAATGTGCCAGAGCCCCATTTGGTTACTTGCACTCGCTGGTGGGGTTGGACTTTTGCAAGAATCGGGGGCCATTGTAGCATTTTTTTTTTTTTTAACAGAAAAAAAAGTGTCCAATGCGGGAATCGAACCCGGGTCGTAGTGGTCGAAAACCAAACGGTTTAACCAGCCTTTCACCGACCTCCTTAAAACATGGAAGCTGTATACTTCTGACATTATAATAAAGTTCCACTATATCTCAAATCCTTATTTGGATTAGATCTTGGTACATTCTGCGAGTGAATTATCACTGCCACATTGAATGGACACACAGTGCAACATTAACGTGTAGGTAAATAGGGAGAGGTACAACTAAAACTATTTTTTCATTAAAAAAAAACTAAAGAAGAGTAAAAATAATTTCTTCATCCCGAAGACTTATATATCTGCAAACTATGCAGAGAAATATCAGTAAAGAATTTTGCATTGATATGTAAACATTTGAACATCAAGTCTTTTCCAGCTCTTTCTTTGTGGAGTCTCAAATCTCACTATAACAACATCATTTGGAACTAAGATTTCAGGTAATTGTTACAACCATGTTGTAGTTATGTTGTTTGAGAGTACCATGTCAAATGAACAGTTCTAGTTTAAGCCAAATGGTTTCCAGTAAAGAAGAATATAGAAAATTTAACAAGTTTTGTAGACTATCTCAAATGCCGTGGACTTGAATTACATTAAGAATTGAAATTTCTAGTGTTAATTAGTATATTTGTGCCACTGGTTTAGTGGTTGTAATTCTAAATATATATTGGACTTTTGATAATATGTATGTAAATAATCTTTGTTTCTTGTATAATTTATTGCTCTAAAATGTAAATTTGAATAACTTTCACTCTCTCTCTCTAAAACTATAAATAATTTGTATATATATATTTAAAAACTATGTACATAAAATAGATTAAACATTTACATGCAAATATCCTCATAGGATATAGCGTGTGTTTTGTAATAAATAAAAAATGCTGTAGTTATAACCCCAGTTAAAATAAGTGAACTTAAAACTTCATAATTATGATGTTATAGCCATATTGCAGTTACAAAAGAGGCTTATACAATGAGATTCCACTGTAGATTGTACTAAATCATTGCCCTTTTTTATGAGGATGTACTCAAATAAATAAACAGAGATTTTTTAAAAACTGTTGTTATATGTTTGTTGTTGTTGTTTATTATCCCCTTGTTTAACAATTACACAAATCCCATGAGTCCATGATCTCATGGAATGGGGTGTAAGGGTGCAACTTTCATTGATCATGGTACCATGATCCAGGCACACTTGGGAAAAAGAAAGACAGGATTCCATTTAGTTATTAACTAATATATGCATTTATTTAAGGAGCGACCCGCTCCAACACAATAGTTACAAAAACGAAAAAGCGAGTGGGGGGGGGGGGGGGGGGGGCAAAGGTGGGGTGATCGTAGCCAACCAATAGGAGAGCGCCATTCCAAAAAAAAAAAGCAAACGGTGACAGAGATGAAAAATGAAGAATTAAGAAGGCATGACGCTCGTAACTGTATATAGAATAAGCATTATGCAAAGAGTTGTTGAAAGTTACTGTAATTCTCTCAATGAATCTGTCTACAATTGACACCTCAGCCATCAAGTTTGACAAGTTGGCCAAGGAGAGAATGATGTATGGATCTCTTAGAGAACAATTGTACTTAAGCCACCAAATTGTGCCATCCAGTAAGTGATGTAACTGCCAGGACATTCATTAATTAGCTTCAATAGTATTGTTTGACTCAAACTTTAAAGTGGAATTTTATTTATTGACTATGGCATGTTTTATATCATCAAATCACTTCCTCATCATCAACCTATAGTTCATTAAGGAACATCCCGAAAGCTTGAAAAATGTTTAATTAAAAGATACTTATCCTTAGACGTTTACTTTATTATCTAAAATTGTTAGCAAAGGATTATATACTAAAAATAAGGATAATTGTTCCAAATGGGGCTCTGGCACATTTGTAAGTGCAATGTCGAACTTCTTTTCATGTGTGTAGACATGTGGTGCATTTACAGTAAAAGCAATCGCCTACTTCTACCCACCATGATTATCATGGCCTGTACCACATGTACTAGGGATAAGCAAAAAAAAGGATAATTGTTAGATGAAATGTTTCTCACTAAATGCTACTGTTGTTACCTTCTTTATTTTATCTTTAGTTTCTGGAGAGATGAGTTTGCCCTATTCTTGTTGTCCGTTCTTCTCCATCTAGCTTGTTCTTAGCCTTTCTCTTCCTTGTTATCTTGTAGTCAAATCCCCCAAGACTTGGTAGATGTACCTACATGGCCTAACTTTTGGCATTGTTTCCTTCAGATTCTTGTAGTGATGTTTTCTAGCTATCTTGTAATAAATGGGAGCTGAGTGTGTTCTTCTAAGGTTTTCTCATAGGTAATGTGAGGAACCAAGATAAAAGCTTCTTTACTCAGTAATAAGGCATAATTTGGATTATATATTCAAATCACAAGGCAAAAGAGATCAAAGAGATATTCTATAGATGACATTTCAATGAAAGCATTGTGCCCTTTATTCATTAGCAGGAACTCTGCCAAAATGTCTGTAATCCAGTCATCTACAAAATTGCCTATTCATTAGAAAGCACTTAAAAGATGCTTTATTTACAAAATGTAATAAGACCAAATCCAAATAAATAGTGTGTGACGTTTCGGTAACAACGCTGTTACCGAAACGTCACACTATTTATTTATTTGGATTTGCTCTTATTACCTTGTGTTTATAATCTATAATCCAAATTGTGCCTTATCGATGCTTTATTCAGTATGAGACACTCACCAGATTGTATTCACTATATAGCACCAGCAAGATTTTCTTAATTCACTATGAGACACCAGCAAGATTGCCTCAATTCTCTTTTATGTGATTAAGAAATGTTTGTTTCAATTAAAATTTTATTATTTTGGAGACACACCTGAAGAACTCTTACAACTCACACACTTGGGAGGTGTTACTATGACTCAATACTTGGGGGAAAAATTGCCTTAGAAGAACAAAGATAGGAGGTGTACTAGGGGGGATGCAGTAGTTGCACACTGAAACATTTTCATGACCTAATATATAGAAGCTATCACTGCTCCCTTTCTAGGGAATGTATTTAAGTGTGCTGAAATTATTTAATGTGCTCCGAGTATTGGTGGTGGAATGGTATAAGTTGTTGATTTTGGATATCCACGATCCCAGATTGAATCCCATATAGGGCTTTTTTTTTTTTCTTAAGAAACTAATTGCTTTTCAATGACCCATGATTCTTTCAAAAGTTCCTCCCCACCAGTAAATCTAAGTAAACAAATGGAGATGTGGCACACTTCAAAGTGCAAACTGCTTTCTACATGCGTAGAAATGTTGTGCATTTACATTAAAAGCAGTTTCTCTTCTTCTTTCTTATCTCTAACCATCATGACTGGGTGAAGTGGAATGTGTCTGCCTTTGGGAGAACTGACTTGGCTCTAATATGAAATGGCCACCTCTGACACGAGGAACAGATGCTCCTAATATTGTGCACAGAACACTGCAGTTTCTAGTAACCCACAATGATTGTCATGACCTTGGGTTGAGCTAAAAGAAAGAATAATGCTGCTGAAGAGCCTCCAAATCCTGATGAACTCACAGAATCTCCTGAGGGTCAGCCAGTTCCATGGCCTTGTCATAGATCTTGAGGGACCGCCGTAGGGTGGAGTCATACACCTCGGAGTGGGTCTGGTAGTCCACGGGGACTGTGTCTTGGAGTTCTGGGTCCTCATAGTACTCTTGCTCTGGACAGACCAACAATGATGATGTTACTTTTATTCTAGGAGTTGCCTTCATTTTATTAGAGGTATTTAATATCACAACATTTATTGTGCACTTTCCTATATATTGTTTAGCTCTTTTCATATTTGAAGCAAATTAGTTTTTGGTTTTAATAAGGCACAATTTGGATTATAAACACAAGGTAATAAGACCAAAGCCAAATAAATAAATAGTGTGTGACGTTTCAGTAACAGCGTTGTTACCATCTTCAGACAAAAGTACTGAATGGTCAAAAGTACTGAATCAGTACTTTTGTCTGAAGATGGTGAAAACGCTGTTACTGAAATGTCACACACTATTTTTTTTATTTGGATTTGGTCCTATTACCTTGTGTTTAGTTTTTGGTTTCTTATCCCCCAAGTACATGTGGTACAAGCCATGATAATTATGGAGGGTAGTATAGCAACAGCCTTTTGTTGCAAGTTCTAAACGACATGTCTATGCATTTTTTGCAATTACAAGATGTTATAGCCCTGTTTGGTGACTCATTGGTGAGGTTGTACAAGTATCAGGGGCCATTGATGCAGCAGAAAATATATTCAATGCAGGCAAGATTCAATTTTAGGTCTTGGTTGTGTCAATATCCACAGTGACTACAATTTCTCCCATGGCAAAACAAACAAGAATCACAAGGTAATAAGACCAAATCTAAATAGTGTGGGGTTTTGATAACAACGTTGTTACATCACACACTATTTATTTATTTGGATTTGGTCTTATTATACCTTGTGTTTATAATCTAAAATCCAAACTGTGCCTTATAAAACAAGAATCTTGTTGTGTCTACAATTGTACTACTGGAGTAAACCACTACCATATAGTAAAAGAGAGTTGTTGATGGTCAAGGGTTTGTAAGAAAGTGAACTCTGATGAGAGACAAGCTCTGATAAGTCACCCTAGATTGTTTATCTCGGAGAGAAGAAAATAATATCTAGCGCTGTAAACAGCTGATAAGTAATGGCAGAGAGTTGAAATCAAAGGTTGGAAATTTCCTAAGAGTTTGTTTATGTAACATTAGGTGATAGAATGTTGATAATAAGTGCAGTTATACTTCATAACAATGGATATTTTGAATAAAATAACCTTACAGAATAACAAATGATCTATATATGACACTATGATGTTAATACTCTCTCTCCTCTATATTGAACACTAACGGAACTGAACTTTTGGTTCACTATAGCCACCATTCACTATAGCAATTATGGCTTGTCTATTTTTTCAAATTTTCAAAAATTATAGATCATATATATATATAAATAAAAGATAGCCATACACATCGGTAAAAAGAGCTACCTCTTAATAAGAGTCACTTTAATTCCCTAAATTGGCCATTTCCATACATTGATGCTGACTATCAAAATGGTCGTAAAATCTCATTTTTCGATTTTAACATAAAGAAACTTGCAGACAATTACAGTCGAACCACTTTGGGACAAGATTTTATGTTTCTATACATTTTTTTGTTGTTGTTATAACCAAAGTTAAAATAGATGGAACTTAAAACTGTTAGAATTATGATGTTATAAACCCAAGTTGCTGTTATAAAATAAGAGTAATATTTAATGAGATTCCACTCTGATCAAGCACAATTCAGATTATAGCTACAAGAAAATATAAGACCTTACTCAGATAAATTAATAGTGTGTGATGTTTTGGCAACAGCATTGTTACCATCATTAGACAAAAGGAATAAATGGATGTATTCTTCCATTTGATGATAGTAACAACGCTGTTGCCAAAACACACTATTAATTTATTTGGATTAAGTCTTATTTTCTTGTATCGAGATTCCACTCTATTTCCACATCAGAAAAGTTTCTCCTTTACACCAATAGAGTCCTGGAGATGTTAAATGTAAACGCCGCCTATTATTTACCATGTTTGTCGGGTAGCACTTGCCCAATTTAGTTTTACCTAACCCGGAGACTATAACTATAAATAATTTTTACATGGAGTGGACAGGTTTTATGGCACGTGTTGGCTTGGACCTGTTTCCTTGGTTTAAATTTATAGGCCTCTAAATACTACACATAAGTGTCACTGGTGATTAAAAAATGATAGCCATGCATGCAAAGAGTGGTACATTACACAATTTATTTATGATTCATAAGGTCTAAGGACCAAATCCAAGTATTTTATAGTGGATGTTTCCTTAACACAAAACCTCAAGTAGTCCATTTTCAAAATAAGAAAATATAAAGACCAAATACAAATCCAGTAAACCCTGTATTGGGAGTCCCCATGCTTGGAAGTTATACTGTCTTAGAAGCCAAATTTATATTCCCATTAATGATAAAGCACAATTTGGATTATAGATTATAATTAAAGAAAATAGGACCTAATCCAAATAATTTATTAGTGTGTGACGTTTCGGCAACAACATTGTCACCATCATCAGACAAAAGATTATTCTGGCTGATTCTTTTGTCTGATGATGGTGACAATGTTGTTGCCGAAACGTCACACACTAATAAATTATTTGTATTAGGTCTTATTTTCTTTTATTTTCCCATTAATTTAATTTTCTTTGGCATCTTACCTTGTCTAACACACAGGTTCACTTCTTCTCTTTTTAAGTTCCTTAAGGCTAATGATTCTAATATCGATATAAATATCCTATAATCGTTCAATACAGTATTAGAGCTCTAAAGAAGCGGTCTGGTAGATTAAATTGGTGAAACCTGTGGGAGGGTTCACCACTGATAAGCCAAACCTTCCCAATATTTTTTTCATCGCAGTAAGAACAGCAGTAATTTTTTTAATATTTATAAGAAACATTAGTGCTTAAACGCTTCAATTTCTTATTTATAGATGGCACGTTATCACCTTATAATTAATTATGCCTAACTGGCCTTGTAATTATTGTTTGCTGAAGAGCATTGCTTAATGCAAATATTTATATGTAATTGTACTAAAAGCTTATGTCCATAGTTTGCTTTAATACGATTTCTGAGATTCCACCTTTCATCATAACATATATAAGCAGAATAGTCCAATACAGTATTAGAGCTCTAAGAAGCGGTCTGGTAGATTAAATTGGCGAAACTGCTGGGAGGGTTCACCATTGATCAGCCAGGCCCTCTCAATATTTTTTTCATTGCAGTAAGGACAGTAAAGTTTTATATTCAGTACTTTTGTCTGAAGATGGTAACAATGCTGTTACCGAAACGTCACACATTATTTATTTATTTGGATTTGGTTGTGTTTATAATCTATAATCCAAATTGTGCCTTATCAATGCTTAAAAAAACACTTCAATTATTATTAAGAGAATCGTTGAATTTGAGTTTTTAAAAAAAAGTTTTAGGCTTAGTGTAACAAATTTTACTCAACCTATCTTAGGAGTTAATCTGCCTTGTGAATGCATTTTTTTCTTGGAACCAAATTGAAACTCCCAAGACAGGTTTAACTGTATAATTGTTGTATACTTGATGTTTTGCTATAACAGCATGGTTACAACCATCACACTAGAGAAAAGATTTAGTAATCTAGTTTGAAGCTAGTAACTTTGTTGTTGTTATCAAATGTCAAGCAGAGAATAATCAGAGTTGGTCTTCTTAATTGATGCTTCTTATCTCAATTCCAAATTGTACTTTATACCACTACTAGACAGGTGACGCGGGCTTCGCCCCAGGATTGACCCGTGTGCATATCTACCCGAGTGATATATATTTAGATAAGATTTTTTTTTTTATAATTGTTTGTTATTAGCATTATCTATTTGTTTGCATCAGCATAATTTAATCTAATCTTTGATAGAGGGCGCTGTTTGTGAGCTAAGTAGAATAATTTGAATATATAGTTTTAATAATTGATTTATATATTTTTTAAAATAGCCTATCGTCTTCCCCGTATTTTTTTTTACCTATGTATGGAAATTTTGGTTTGAATTAGTGAATTACTGCGAATTTGTATACTGGACATACAAACAAACAAACAAACATACATACAAACATTCATTTTTAAATAGCACTATATAGTAGATGCTTGCTAGAGAAAACCCCAATGGGGCTTTTGGTTCACTCTATAGCCATGGGGTTATGTAGAATATCTACCAATATTGGTGATTATTTTAGGATCATTGTAAGAGATGGCTCACGATACCCCTGGGCCTTTTAGCAAGGTTTTATATTATAGCAAGGTTTGAAAAAATTTATTAGGTATATGTATTATTACTTTACTCAGAAAGTATTTTATATAACCTTTCTTGAAATGCTGTTTCTCAGAAAATAAAATGTTCTAATTTCAATTTCAAGCCACTATCTATACTTAACAGGCCCTTAGGGTAAACCCGGAGCATTGCCTGAGTCACTCTGGCTAGTTAAAAATACTTATTTAATTCTAGTTAATATATTTTTTATTATAAATATAGATATAAATATATATATTTCTAAGTATTTCATATATGCATGCAGTATAACCTCTTTAATTCATTTGACTTTAATTCAACACTTACTTTAAATCCCAATCAACCTATTTCTTTCATTTAACAATCCCTATTTCAACATTGACTTTAATTCAACTCAACATTCTCATCCTTTGGGGTATTGAATTGAAGAAGTTGTGGACTGTATATTAATCTGAAAAGAGAAAGCCTGAAATTTTCTCTTATGAGCCTTATTTTTCTAAACAAATTGAAATGTGCAAACAAAGAATAGTCACAACCTTTTTCTATTTTTATTATTTAACAGCTCAAGAAGGACTGAATTAAGGTGGGTGTTCAATTATTGTTGGTTAAACTAAATACAGTAGAACCTCCCTGTAAAGGACACCTAATTTCAGAGCCAGTGTTCTTTAAGGAGAGGTGTCCTCTTACCGGAGAGTTGTTAAATACTAAAAATGGTAATTTTGCAAATGAAAACTATCTTTTAAAGAGAGGTGTCCTCTAGCGTGAGTGTCCTCTCATGGAGGTTCTACTGTAATTGGTGTGTTTTGTAGAAAGAAACAAAACTTACACCTAATGGTGTGCAACAATAGCAGAAAGTAAGCCAATTTGTGCCTCTCAATGTCAACAGGTTAGTTAAGCTATTTGTTGTGTTTGCTGGAGAGAGTTCGTTAGCAAACTGGGTTAAGTAGCAAGGTCTTTCAACCTTGGCTGGCAGACAGCATTCAGCTGTGTCAAAATGCTGGTATTATTCACTTAAATATAAAGTATTTGTATTTGTGTGGTCTACCGAGCTCAAATTCTATGAGCTACGGTACAGCGATGATTAACTTGAATTGATTCTGTAGACTTGAGTAAGGGAACTCTACGCAAATTGATCAAGTAACCTTTGAATTTAATTGATTTTTGAATAAGCTACATGAATTTATGGCTGATTTAAACTAGACTAAAAAAAAAAACTAAGCAAAACACAAAATATATATATACAACACAGTGTTGCCGAATCAATAAAAATATATACAGATTAAAAATAAAGAATTAATTATGTAAAATAATGAAATATTATTTACCAACAATTTCAACGATAATTAGCAATGAATGACAAATAAGAATGAAACATACATTTTTTTAACCAAACAGTATTTATAGAAAAAAAATCAAAATTAGAAGGTATTCTATCTCATAGGAGGCTTCCAACTAGGTATTTGTTATAATATCAGATACAGTAAAACCTCCCTTTAGAGGACACACCGCTAGCGGACAACTCTCTACAAAGGACAGTTTTCATTTACAAAATTACCATTTTTACTATTTAGCAACTCTCCAGTAAAGGATACTTTGGCTTTGCAATTAGGTGTCCTTAATAGGGAGGTTTTATTGTATTTAAATTATTATCCCTCTATAAAATGATGGTGTTAACATGTCCTACAGTCATCCTGGAGCTGAAAAAAATTATGATAATAAAATGTATTTTAGGGTAAAACTCTCTCTTTGTGTGCTCTCTTTCTAGAACCGGTCGTAGAATGGGCATGCCTTTATAATGTCAGATAGAAAATTAGGAAAGACAAACTTCAGAATGACACAACAATTTATTTTATATAAAATAGAGTTACAGTAAAACCTCTCTATAGCCAACTCCAATGGGACTGAAACTTTGGTTCACTATTGTTGGGCTATAAGTTGAAGCTGGACTAGATGATGTAATAGTATAAGGAAGTAATCAATTATCCCACTACATCTGCCGATTGAAGTGGATATATTGAAGCACGCGGAGGCGAAGCGAACAACAGGAAAGTTATCTTTTATTATGACTAAAAAGGGGGAGGGACTGCCCGCTGGGCAGCTCGGTGATTGGCTGGCCGTGACGTAGTGGTGACGTAGGTCCTCTCAGGCGGAAGTGGGCATATTCAACATGCCTTCATTCCCCCACTTTGGATATGTCGGGTAGTATGCCAGTATCCAGACAATTCATAGCTGCACAAGCATTCTGATGTGCAGTCCTTTTGAGGCCCTTGGTGGAGATGTCGGCCAGGTTGTCGTTGGTAGAGATGTAATTCACATGGATGTCTCCACTGTTGACCTTTTCTCTTATATAATGATACCGTATGTCAATGTGCTTCGACCTATTGTTTTCTATGTTGTTTTTAGAAAACTCGATGGCAGCTCTATTATCACAGAATATTGTTATTGGGCGTGAGGCGTTAGTCAGGCATTTCAAATTCTCTAATATTTGTGCTATCCACAATATTTCCTTAGTGGTCTGGGCGAGAGCAATGTACTCAGACTCCATTGTAGATAATGACAGGCAATTTTGCTTTTTAGATCTCCATGACACTAAACAACCATTAATAGTAACAGCTGACCCGCTAGTTGATCGTCTATCATCTATGTCATTAGCCCAATCTGAGTCGCTAAATGCTAGTATATCATCAGACCCTCTTTTATAGATGAGTGAAACATTCTTAGTAGCTTGAAGATATCTTAGTATATGTTTAACAGCTTGCCAGTGTCGTTCGCTGGGTTACTACAGAATTGTGCTAATTTAGTTACGGCAAACGTCATATCAGGTCTCGATGAGTTTGCAAGATATGGCAGAGACCCTATAAGTTCTCTGTAAGGGACGTGTTTTATCTCATCCTTTTCCTTATCAGTTGTTGGACAGTCTTTCTTTGTAATCGGGATGGAGTTATCTAATGGAGTAGAAACGCCCCTACATTCCATCATATTAAATCGTTCAAGGATCGACATGGTGTATTTTCCTTGTGAGAGGATTATTGTGTTTTCATCTGGATAACTTATTTCTACACCTAAGAAATATTTGATGGGTCCTAAGTTCTTGATCTTAAATTTTTCTCTAATCTTTTCCTCAATATTTGTCAGAATGTCCTCGCTTTCCGCGAACAAAGCTAGATCGTCGACATATACTGCGATAACCGCCTTATCTTCAAAAGTGTATAAACAATTACAAGCGGCTAAACGACGAAATCCAATATCTTCAAGAGCTTTATCTAGTGTGCAGTACCATTCGAGACCGGACTGACGTAAACCATATATTGGACGGTTTAGTTTAAGAACTTTGCCCTCACATTTCTCGTCGTTAGATCCATCTGGTGGGCTCATATAGATTTCTTCATTCAGTTCGCCGTACAGATATGCATTGTCGACGTCGAGGTGTCGATTGTACCAATTTTTATTTATCGTCAATGCAAAGATCATTCTGATGACCGAAAAATTTATTACTGGCGAATATGTCTCAAAAAAGTCAACGTTTCGTTTTTGAGAAAAACCTCTCGCAACTAGTCGCGCTTTAAATCTTTCAACGTCCCCTTTTGAGTTAGTCTTTATTTTAAATACCCATCTACTGCTAATTGGGCGCTTGCCAAGTGGTAGGTCGGACAACGTCCATGTATTTCTATCCTCAAGACTTCTCAATTCATCCTTCATGGCCCTTCTCCAGTACGGTGCCTCTTTGCTGTTTATGGCTTGTTCGAAAGTTGTGGGTTCGATGATATCTAGGAAATGCAGTTCTGCTTTTGGCTTTCCAGCACGTCCATAAGGGTTTCGTACAATTCTTTTAGGCCTAGTTTGAACAATATCGTCGTTGTTTACCCCCACTAAATCCTGATCACTCGTATCATCATTATGTTCTCTTTCCGCTTCAGGTTTTAGATCTATATCTCCTTCAAGCTGGTTATCGGGTTCTATCCAAATATGGTTGTATCTTTCAGGTTCATCCTCAACCTTAGTCCACTTCAGTCCTATCTTGGATTCGTCAAATTTGACATGCTTCGTTTGGATTACGTGTTGAGTTTCTGGACACCAAAGACGATAGCCTTTAGTCTGGGAAGAATAACCAACAAGAATGCACCTATTTGCTCGATTGTCCAGTTTCTTTCGCCTTTCTGTGGGGATATGGCTATATGCTAAGCACCCGAAAGCTTTTAAGTGGCGAACACTCGGTTTTCTTGATGACCAAAGTTCATCGGGTACTTTATCTCCTAGGGCGCTATTGTAGCACTTGTTTCTTATATAAGCTGCAGTGTTTACTGCCTCTGCCAGAATCTCTGAGGGAGATCGGCGCTATGTAAACAAGATCGGGTTATGTCCAACAACACTCGATTAGCCCTTTCTGCAACGCCGTTCATAGGTGGCGAGTATGTGTTCGTTAGCTCGTGTTTGATGCCAAGTTGCTCTAGCCTAGTTTTAAATTCATGGTTGCAATATTCGAGTCCATTGTCGGATCTTAGCACTTTTAGCTTATGTCCGGTTTCTCTCTCAGCCCTAGCGAGATACGAGTCGAAGTGTTTCAGCACTTTGTTTTTATGTTTAAGGCAAAACAGGGTTATCTTTCTAGAATAATCATCAATGAATGTTAGAAAATATGCGCTTCCTCCAATAGATCTAACAGGCATTGGACCACAAATATCAGTGTGAACTAATTCTAAAGGCCTTTTAGATCTTATATTCCTAATGGGTTTGTGTGGCTCTTTCGTGGACTTTGCTACACAACAATCATCACACAGACTTCGATCCATCGAGGAGATCTCTAACCCCTTAACTAATTCCCCCTTTGCCATTCTCTCAATTGCGTCATTGTTTACATGACAGAATCTCTGATGCCATAGTTCTAATGTTTGTTTTTGTGAACTCTTTTGACTGTTAAACAACTCAGCGTTTGGTAAATGACTCTACCCTTCATGACATATAATCCATTTTCATCATGTGCTATTGCAACAATTCGGTTCTCCGAATCGAAAACTTGCGCTCTTCTGTTCGCAAAATTAACTAACTTGCCCTTATTTTCCATGCTCGAGACTGACAATAGGTTTCGTCGCACATTAGGGACATACAGCACATTACATAGTTTTAGGTCAACGTGGTGCTTACCCACATAGGCCTTGAACTTGATGTCGCCGCATCCTTCCGCTCGTGTAGTCCCGCTCGCTGTTAGGATCGGATCCGACGTTATTCCTTGGAAGTTGGTGAACCACTCCCTTTTGTTACACACGTGGTGAGTCGCGCCGCTGTCGATCACCCAAGAGTTGTCAGGGATGGCGCAGGATAGGGCTGTTAGCATTTCGCTTCCCGCTATCTCGTGAGTGCTACATCTCGGTGGTTGGAAATTTGGAGCTGGAGTTTTAGCCTTTCCTCTGCATGATCTCGCGATATGTCCTTCCTTGCCACACTTGTAGCAGGTGAAATTTTTCTTCTTCTTGTCTTCCTTCCTGGTCGTTGTCCCGAACTGCAAAGCTTCATTTGTGTTATTCACACGTCGGGCCATCCGTCTCTCGTATTCTGCTAGCAGCACATGTTTTACCTTGCTAGAGGTGAATTCCTTGTCTTCTACGTTGCTGAAGGTCATGATGATTCCGTCGTATGACTCCGGTAGGCCAGCAAGCATTGAATAGGCGAGGTCTTGATCCTGCATTTCTGCGCCTGCCTCTCTTAAGTGATCCGAACAGATCTTCAGTCTCCCCAAATAGTTCGTCATTGTCTCTTGTTCTTCGAATCTTATGGAGATGAACTGCTTCTTCAGTTGGAGGATTCTTGACCTTGACTTGGGTTCGTATACTTGTTCCAAGGTATCCCATGCTTCTCGTGCAGTGGTACAGTCCATTATATGAATCTGTTGGCTCGGTGAGATCGTCAGTGCTATCATAGCCAACGCCTTTTCTTGCTTCATGTTGAAGATTGTTCTTGAGGCTTCTTCATCGGGTGTTGGCTCCGTAACATACTTCCAGAGTTCTCTTTCGATTAGCATCATCTTCGTATTATACTTCCAGCTTCTGTAGTTCTGATCATTGAGTTTCTCGAGGGGCGTGTTGATCATCGTCGAGGTCATCTTGCACGTGGTGTCTCGAATTAACCACGCTCTGCTACCAGATGTTGGGCTATAAGTTGAAGCTGGACTAGATGATGTAATAGTATAAGGAAGTAGTCAATTATCCCACTACATCTGCGATTGAAGTGGATATATTGAAGCACGCGGAGGCGAAGCGAACAACAGGAAAGTTATCTTTTATTATGACTAAAAAGGGGGAGGGACTGCCCGCTGGGCAGCTCGGTGATTGGCTGGCCGTGACGTAGGTCCTCTCAGGCGGAAGTGGGCATATTCAACATGCCTTCAACTATAGCAATGTTTCATTATAGCCACATAAAATGAAAGTATTTAAAAGCATGAATGTTTCTTTTATACAAAATCCAAACTTCTACTGCCCTTTCTGCGATGAAAAAAATATATTGGGAGGGCTTGGCTCATCAGTGGTGAACCCTCCCAACGGTTTCGCCAATTTAATCCACCAGACCGCTTCTCAGAGCTCTAATACTGTATTGGTCAATTCTGCTTATATACACAGCTCTGAAGGGTGGAATCTCAGAAATGTGGTTTTCAAGAAAACTATGGACATAAGCTTATAGGACAGTAGAATTACATTCAATTATGTATAAAAGAAACATTCGCGCTTTTAAGTCCTTTCATTTTATATGTTTAGATGGCGCGTTATTGCTTTGTGTTAATTATAGCCATAGTTCACTATATTATAAAACAATAAAGGGGATGATTATTTCAGGTTCGTTATAAGGGAAGGTTTGTTATATCACAGGTTCCTTTAGCGGGGTTTTGCTGTATTATTTATAAAATACCAGAGAAGTGAAGAGGGCAGTTTATAGAGTAGCAAATTTAAAAAGTAAATATACATGTAAATCTGTTAATAAAATAATATTTTGTTACAACATATAAGTTTCAATTTACTTGAAGCAAAAAAATACCTCTCTCTATTACGGATAATAATACCTTCTAACTCAATATTGAAATTTAATTTTGAAAAAATATATAAATTTCACCTATGGAAAAAACCTTTATGCAAAACACCAACTAATATGTAAATAGAATGAGCCAACCACCCAAATGTAGGTGAGGGTGGGGGAAGGAATGGGAAGAATTTGTTCCAGCCAATTAGATGGCAGCAGGTAATATTTCCTTGGGTTGTGTCAGTAGGCCGGGCGGGTGGGGGGCTGTGGAAGGGGTGAAGATTACTGGATGGCCTTGACCCATTGGGGAAGATGGGCCTTCTGCTTCATCCAAATGGCTGTCTAGTGATTGAGATCTCTTTAATAGCCATTGTCTCTTCCCTGCTGGCTGGTCCAAGTCTGTATGGCTGGGGAGGGTCAGTATGGAATGGGTTAGCTCAAGAAGAGATGTAGCTTTTAAACACAAGGTAATAAGACCAAATCCAAATAAATAAATAGTGTGTGATGTTTCGGTAACAACGCTGTTACCGAAATGTCACACACTATTTATTTATTTATTTGGATTTGGTCTTATTACCTTGTGTTTATAATTTATAATCCAAATTGTGCCTTATCAAATGTAGCTTTTCTTCTTCAAATTTTGTTGGTATGCAAATTTGTGAGTTTTATGCTGCCTTATGTCAATTTTGGATATAGTATATAGTGGGGGGGGGGACCACTGTCTCCATTGCTATGGCTGATATTACTGAATGATTTGTTAAATAAAATGCTGATACCCAATTCTGAAATACTGTGTTATGCTGATGATGTGGCAATAATAGTTTGGAATAAAGACAAAGATACTCTTAAATATTTTATAAAATTAATCTTGGAAGAAATAGATAATTGGTGTACTCAAAACAAACTAAAAATAAATCTTGATAAAACCTTGATAAAGCACAATTTGGATTATAGATTAAAAACACAAGGTAATAAGACCAAATCCAAATAAATAAATAGTGTGTGACATTTTGTTAACAGCGTTGTTACCTTGTTCAGCACTTTTGTCTGAAGATGGTAACAATGCTGTTACCGAAACGTCACATACTATTTGTTTATTTGAATTTGGTTTTATTACCTTGTGTTTATAGTTGAACCTTGTTTTACAACAATTTTACAATCAATATAGCCTTTATTAAGACCTTTTTTTTAAAGACTGATCTCTTGTGGCCATTTTGCTTACATGAATGAAAAAAAAAATTATTATTATTTATTATTAAAACCTTTAAACGTTCTGACGTTTGAGGCCAAAAACTTAATATGTACACTGTGTGACAAGGAAATTACTGAAGAACTCCCCCATTACCTGCTTAATTGTACAGCCCTTAATGCAGAGAGGAAGGCCCTATATCAACAAATTAAATGTGCCAACATTTCACCCTACGTATTGCTTTCAAAAATATCAGCAAACAAATCTAAGGCAATAGCTTACTATAAATTTTTTAGATCATCATTATGTAAGGACCAGTCAACAATTGAATGACTTTGAGATGAAGAGTAAAGCCAGTTCAATTTCTATGTAAATAACACAAGATGATTATTACCTTACCTAATTGGGAGAATCTGTATGGGGCAAGTCCCTAATAAAAGCTTTTGTGTGTGTGTATTATTAAGACCTTTATATTCTTGTTTAAATTATAATAACAAATTACTTGGAACCATTCTATTTATGTGTTTTTGTTTTCTACTCTTTCCCTTTAAATAATTATGATACTTGGAAGCAAGATGGTGTTATAACCAAAGTTAGAACAATTGAACCCTAAAATTATGCTTTTATAAGCATGTTGGTGTTATAACAAGGTACCACTGTATAGCAGAGAATATCCTTGGAGAGGACAGCGACCTATAACACAGGGGAATGCTTCTATCTCTCCTGGAAGATGTCTATCATTGAAGCTATGTCAGTTCAAGTCATTGTTATTCATCAGATGATTGAATTAGATGCATATAAAGTACAACTCCTTGACTCACACACACAAAGCCTTTATCAAGATATACAGTTTATATCAGAATCTTCTCATAGGACAACCAAGATTTCAACCAATCTTGCTCAATGGCATTAAAGATTTCAACCAATCTTGCACAGTGACATCCAAGATTTCAACCAATCTTGCCCAATAGCATTAAAGATTTCAACCAATCTTGCCCAGTGACATTCTATATTTCAACCAATCTTGCCCAGTGACATCCAAGATTTCAACCAATATTGGCCAACGGCATTAAAGATTTCAACCAATCTTGCCCAGTGACATCCTAGAATTCAACCAATCTTGCCAAGTGAAATCCTATATTTCAACCAATCTTTCCAAGTGAAATCCTATATTTCAGCCAATCTTGCTCAGTTACATTCTAGATTTCAACCAATCATACCCTAGATTTAACCAATCTTGTCCTGTGATATCAAGATTTCAACCAATCTTACCCAGTCACATCCTAGATTTCAACCAATCTTGCCCAGTGACATCAATGATATCAACCAATCTTGCCCAGTGACATCCTAGATTTCAACCAATCTTGTCCAGTGACATCCTGGATTTCAACCAATCTTATCCAGTGGCATTCTAGATTTCAACCAATCTTGCTCAGTAACATTCTAGATTTCAACCAATCGTGTCCAGTGACATCCAAGATTTCAACCAATCTTGCTCAGTAACATTCTAGATTTCAACCAATCTTGCCCAGTGACATCCAAGATTTCAACCAATCTTGCCCAGTGACATCCAAGATTTCAACCAATCTTGCCCAGTGACATTCTATATTTCAACCAATCTTGCCCAGTGACATCCAAGATTTCAACCAATCTTGCCCAGTGACATTCTAGATTTCAACCAATCGTGTCCAGTGACATCCAAGATTTCAACCAATCTTGCTCAGTAACATTCTAGATTTCAACCAATCGTGTCCAGTGACATCTAAGATTTCAACCAATCTTGCTCAGTAACATTCTAGATTTCAACCAATCTTGCCCAGTGACATCCAAGATTTCAACCTATCTTGCCCAGTGACATTCTAGATTTCAAGCAAACTTACCCTAGATTTCAACCAATATTGTCCTGTGATATCAAGATTTCAACCAATCTCACCCAGTGACATCCAAGATTTCAACCAATCTTGCCCAGTGACATTCTAGATTTCAAGCAAACTTACCCTAGATTTCAACCAATATTGTCCTGTGATATCAAGATTTCAACCAATCTCACCCAGTGACATCCAAGATTTCAACCAATCTTGCCCAGTGACATTCTAGATTTCAAGCAAACTTACCCTAGATTTCAACCCATCTTGTCCTGTGATATCAAGATTTTAACCAATCTCACCCAGTGACATCCTAGATTTCAACCAATCTCACCCAGTGACATCCAAGATTTCAACCAATCTTGCCCAGTGACATTCTAGATTTCAAGCAAACTTACCCTAGATTTCAACCCATCTTGTCCTGTGATATCAAGATTTTAACCAATCTCACCCAGTGACATCCTAGATTTCAACCAATCTTGCCCAGTGACATCCAAGATTTCAACCAATATCTTATCAGAAGATATATGTGAAAGAGAACAGCCAACCTCTCTGACCTGGAACAGACATAGATACCAGCCTATCCTGCGACATGGCAACATATTAACCAATCTCACCTAGTGACATCCTAGATTTCAACCAATCTCACCCAGTGACATCCTAGATTTCAACCAATATCTTATCAGAAGATATATGTGAAAGAGAACAGCCAACCTCTCTGACCTGGGACAGACATAGATACCAGCCTATCCTGCGACATGGCAACATATTAACCAATCTCACCTAGTGACATCCTAGATTTCAACCAATCTCACCCAGTGGCATCCAAGATTTCAACCAATATCTTATCAGAAGATATATGTGAAAGAGAACAGCCAACCTCTCTGACCTGGGACAGACATATAAACCAGCCTATCCTGCGACATGGCAACATATTTGTTCAACCTCAAAACAAGGGCACAAAGATAGGATGTGATCAGTCATCCCAACTTGTACTATATGCAATAAATAAGGGAAGACAACCTCAGAACATCTGTTTCATGTATGGGAGCCATCAGAGAAGAACTTTATAGTGGACCCTCGAAAAATTATAAATAACATTAGGCTGTAAATAGTTTCTAGAATTTTCACGTAATACTGTTTTTGGGATGATAAAGGAAATATTTCTTTATGGCTATATTTTCTAAAGTATAGAATTCTAGATTTCAACCAATCTTGCCCTGTGACGTTCTAGATTTCAACATTTCCACAGGTTGCAGAGAGAAAAAAAAAAAATAGTGAAACCATATCTTTGTCCTAACTATGATGGATATTTCAGGTCTTCCACATTCTAGTTTTAGATATGTTTTTACTTATCCCAAATGTACACAAGGTAATAAGACCAAATCCAAATAAATAAATAGTGTGTGACGTTTTGGTAACAGTGTTGTTACCATCTTCAGTTCACGTTTGTCTGAAGATGGTAACAATGCTCTTACCAAAGATTCCATTAATTCCTTTTTTGAAATCTTGGATGTGAAATGGAAGCCTCTCAAGGACAGAATAGGACAGTCTATCTTGAAGCTGTCAAGGAGACCATTCATTTGTCCAAAGTTGGCCTGCCACACATTCTACAAGACAAGATGAAATGGCCTCACTGCCTTGAAGGTCAAAAAACATTCATTTACATCTTGGTAACTAGAAGCTGGCATATTTTGCTGCATTTTTTTCTTTGCTCTACTCTGGTACCTATTTCTCTTATTAAAGTTTTCTTCTAAAAGTTTATAAAGCACAATTTGGATTATAGATTAGAACTACAAGGTAATAAGACCAAATCCCTAAATAAATTTATAGTGCATGACATTTCAGTAAGAGTGTTGTTACCATCATCAGACAAAAGACTAATTTGTTGACAAAAAAGACCATTTTAGTCTTTATTATTCTGATGATGGTAACAATGCTGTTACCAAAACGTCACACACCATTTATTTATTTGGATTTGGTCTTATTACCTTGTGATTTTAATCTATAATCCAAATTGTATCTTCTCATGATAAAGTACTATTTGGATTATAGATTAGAAATAAAAGGTAATAAAATCAAATACATTAAATAATAAGACCAAATCCAAATAAATGTATAGCTCATTCAATACTTTTGTCTGAAGATGGTAACAACGCTGTTACCAAAATGTCACATATTATTTATTTACAGTAAAACCCCGCTATAACGAACCCTGGATATAACGAACCTTCCCTTATAACGAACCCACGCCGATTCCCAATTCCATTCCATTGAAAATACCATCGTTATAACGAACTTTGCGATTTTTAGAATAACGAACTACCCCTATAACGAACCTATTTCGGGTCCCAAAATGATAAAATCTATTAAAAATACTATGCTTATAACGAACTTAGAATTGTAATTAAAAAAAAAAATAAAAAAAAAATTTTGAGCATGTTTAAAGCTCGCGGATCGCGATTTCAAAACAATAAATTTAGCGGCATTGTTTGTTTGATTTTTGCACTTTATTTTTGCTGTATGTTGTATAAATTTTTACGCATTATACTTTTTATTAATTAGAATATCTTTGCATCCATTAAATTTGAAATATAAAAAATGCAAATGGCTTCCAAAATGAAGAAAACAAAGGCATTTTAAAAACAAAAGCATTATTTCATTTAAAAAAAAAAAGGCCATTTTCAGAACTTTTCAAAGTGAAACAACATAGGCAAAATGTTAAGAACATATTAAAATAAGAGAATATAACTTTTCTATTATAAAAGATAAAATATAAAGTTATTAAAAATTGTTACAAAGAGGAATCAACTGCAACTTTTGCCGCGATCGCGATCGTACGTTTTAGAACTTAAAAAAAAAAAGTCCAAATAAACGGTCCCGTGATGAAACAAAAATTATTTTTATGCCATTAACTATGGTGATTTTAAAGTCAGCAATGTTTTGCATGGCAGGTTAAAAAAAAAAAACGAAATATAGACCTAGAAGAATATGGGGAAACATGAAATGGAAGAAAAACACTAACTTTATTTGAATGGTGCAATGCTTGGAAGAATGCTTTGAAACAACAAGGTATTAGAGCCATTTTTTCTAGTAAAAATTGTATTATATAATCTGATAATGATGTTTTAAAATCATTTCATATCTTTGAATATATATTTAATAAAACTTTGCCTAGGATTTGTCTTGATTTTTAACATAGACATAGAGGTACATGTATGTTAATCATAAGAAGAACCTATTATCTAATGATTTCTATTATTATTCAGTATTAATATAAGGAAATTAGTCAATTAAGGGAATTAAAATAAAGTAACCACTATTAAGAGGCAGCCTCTTCTTGTGTGTATGGCTGTTTTTTAATTATACGGTCTAAAATTTTTGAAAAGTAAAAAAAAATAGCCAAACCGTGGCTATAGTGAACCGTGGCTATAGTGAACCAAAAGCTCTGTCCCATTGGGGTTCACTATAGAGGGGTTTTACTGTATTTGGATTTGGTCTTAATAACTTGTGTTTATGATCTAAATGATTTTAATTCAACTGAAATCTCTGATCCCTTGTAATTTTGAATTAAAGAGGCTGGACTGTGTGTATATATATTTGCAAAGCCAAAATGTCCTTTAGGAAAAGGTGTCCTCTTACTGGAGAATTGCTAAATAGTAAAAATGGTATTTTGCAAATGAAAACTGTCCTTTATAGAGAGGTGTCCTCTAGCGCGAGTGTCCTCTCATGGAAGTTCTACTGTATATAAAACATCACATGTCTACACATGTTGAAAGTAATTTGATTTTGCACTTACAAGATATCAGACCCCAGTTTGATTACTAATACACACTGGAAAAGGTGGACTTATACAGAAATAAAGGGTAATTGTAGATTGATAAGGCACAATTTGGATTATAGATTATAAACACAAGGTAAAAAAGACCAAATCCAAATAAATAAATAAATAGTGTGTGACATTTCGGTAACAGCATTATTACCATCTTCTGAAGATGGTAACAACGCTGTTACCAAAACGTCACACACTATTTATTTATTTTTTTGGATTTGGTCTTAATACCTTGTGGGTAATTGTAGACTTTTTTCTTTTTTTTTTAAAGAAAAAGAGGCTCAATGCAAGATTTTGTCTTAGCTTTTGTCTGAAATTGACAGCATTTACAATTACACCACCAATCCCATTGTATAGGTATGTTAATATTGAATGCTATAAAGGTGTTTTCAAATGTGTTTCATAATTTGTGCAGAGAGGGAGTTTTATTCTTTTGCAAACACATCTTTCTATAATAAATTGAGCTATAAAATCATTTTTATGTTGGTTTCCTTAAAGTAATTATATTTCAAGTGGAGGAAATATGTAGTAATTTTTTTATTGAATACAACTTAATGGATATAATTTAGGGTTATTACAACAACCTGTTGCTCCATCGAGCTATCTCTGAGGTTGGCCATCTTGGAATGACATTTCCCCCTGTTCTGAGGCGATTCTATTCCATATCTTCCAGGCCATATATAATACAGTTACGAGCGTCAGGCGTGGCCTCTGTCACGGTTTGCTTTTTTTTTGGAATGGCGCCCTCCTATTGGTCGGCTACGATCACGCCACCTTTGCCCCCCCCCCCCCCCCCCCCCCCCCCCCCATTTCTGTAACTATTGTGTTGGAGCGGGTCGCTCCTTAAATAAATGCATATATTAGTTAATAACCAAATGGAATCCTCTCTTTCATTTTCCCAGTAAGAGACGCCTACGGAAGCCAACAGTACATAGACAGATAAAGCACATAGGCTATAGTTATTAACTAAAATATGCATTTATCTAAGGCGCCAATTTATAATTGTAACAAATAGTATTTGAATCAAAACATTCAATCGGGTAAAACACGGGCGTTGCCCGGGTCATTCGGCTAGTGTGATATAAAGTCAATCCTACAACTCCCCAAGACACTGCCATTGTCCAAGTCTAGTCTACAGGTTCTTCATGACTGGAAATTAGGGGCATCCGTGAGGTCCCAAGTAATGGTTCAATAACCAGATTCATTGTACCATGGTCTGCCAGTCTCAAATGAGGAAGTATTAACAGAAGACAACCAAAGCCTCATTAAAATCTAAGTAAATGAAGATTGAATTGTGATAAGGCACAATTTGGATTATAGTTTATAAACACAAAGTAATAAGACCAAATCTAAATAAATAAATAGTGTGTGACGTTTCAGTAACAGCGTTATTACCATCTTCACACAAAAGTACTGAATTCAGTACTTTTGTCTGAAGATGATAACAACGCTGTTACCGAAATGTCACACACTATTTATTTATTTGGATTTGGTCTTATTACCTTGTGTTTAGATTGAATTGTATAAACCATGTGTTAAGACATGGACATAGCCTACTAAAAAAGATTGATTGGGAGATACATTGAAGATACCAGGTATCAAGAGGATCTACAACATTTTTAAACTAACTGAAGATAGAAACCAAGGTTTAAACCAGTTAAAAACTATAGATCAAACATCTAAAAGGAGTCTGATTGAGGAGGTACACCAGTCTTAAATGAGAGAGAGTTTTTTTTTTTTTTTTGACATTTAAAAATATTTTATTGACACCATACAAAAGTCAATGGTGTAGTATTATAAAATAATATATATAGTTAAACCTGTCTATAGCGCCCCCTCTAAATAGCGCCTTCCTCTCTATAGCGTCTGATTTTAAAAATTAAAATGTAAACATTTTACATTAAAAGTGACCTGTCTATAGTACCCCCTCTCTATAGCATCCTATTTTGGTGAGTCCCAAGAGGGGATGCTATAGACAGGTTTAACTGTATATAAAAGACAAGGTAATAAGACCAAATCCAAATAAATAAATAGTGTGTGACGTTTCAGTAACAGCGTTGTTACCGAAACGTCACACACTATTTATTTATTTGGATTTGGTCTTATTACCTTATTTTATAATCTATAATCCAAATTGTGCCTTATCAATGTATATAAAAGAGATGAAATTAAAATATATATATGAAAAAGATAAAAAAGAGAGAGAGAATACTGAGATTCACCTATATAAAATAAAATAGATCAAAATCCTTATTGATGCAACTTTCACCCCACCAGTCATTCCTATCTTATCCTGATTCTCCATAAATGTATTACCATTAGTAAAGCCTACTAGAACCAAAATGGGCAACAACCTCTGACCCAAGTTGGGTGTTATAGGGATAAATGTGATGAAGAAATGTCTTTTTTAGAAAAGGGGGGTTTGACATGAAGATAAGATGACAGCATTTCCTGATTGATAACCCACAGTGGGGCTGTCCCTCTACCTAGAAATGGAAAGTTGCCGCAATACAAGGGGAAACCTTGGATAAAAGATAAGAATTGTGGGGTTCTCTAAAAATAGATAAGGGGTGTGGTAGCAAAACAACCTATTACTGAAATGGAAAAAAAAAGAGAGTTCCCATTATTTTTATCTTATTTTAACTCGCAATTTTCAACCTTTTTTTTTTATCTTCTTAAAGATAAAGGTAGTCAGGTTTGTCTTCACACACCAGAGCACTTTCCCAGAAATAATTTATCTAGGAAAACATTGATAAAATATATTTTATAGCCTAAGTTCTCAATTTTATATGGATCCAGTGGACAAAAATTTCCTATCTTAAGCCTGATTAGGTCATATTACAGTTTAATGCTGCACATGACTGGTACAGAGCAGGAGGGACAAGCACCGGTTCTGTCCTCCCAAGAGAACAACAGTCTTTGATTTCCAGACTTAAGTCTGGTCATCTACGGACAATGACTTTCCAGAATGGTTGCAAGGTTTTCCCACAATGTACTAAGTGCAATTCTCAGCCTGCAACCCCAAGACATATTATTGACTGTATTGACTCATCCATTGATGAGCTCTACTCTTCCCCAGCAGACACCATCAAAAATCTCAAGCTTTACAAGCTTGATACCTTAGTGTGATTGAGTGGAGATAAGAAAGAAGAAGAAAAAGACAGTTTAATACATTTACATTTAATAATTCAATGTTCCAAGGGATCATAATTTTCAGTTGAATTAAAGTCTGTGTTGAATTATAGTTTGCTATATTAAAGTAAATAGACTGATCGGGATTCAAACAACTTCTTAATATATATAATGATAAGGTACAATTTGGATTATTGATTAGAAACATATGGTAACAAGACCAAATACAAATACAAAAATTGTGTGTGACGTTTCTGTAACAGCATTGTTAACATCACCAGACAAAAGTACTGACACTATTTATTTATTTGGATATTGTTACCTTATGATAAGGTAAAATTTGTATTATAGATTAGAAACATAAGGTAACAAGACTAAAATCCAAATGAATAAATTATCATGTTTTGATAACAATACTGTTACCAAAATGCCACACAATTTATCAATTTATATTTGGTCTTGTTACCTTATGTTTCTTTTGAATTAAAGTAGGTTCTGAATTAAAGTGGGTTGAATTAAAGAGGTTATACTGTAGTTGTAATGCTAGAAATGGAATTGGAACAAAAAATAACAAACCAAATAATTAAACTAGGCTTGATGAGACTGGAAGATCTATTTCTTAAATGTGATTTAGTCCCAACAGTTGATTCACTTCATAAGGGGGTCGGTGGAAGGCTGGTTAAACTGTTTGGTTTTCGACCACTACGACCCGGGTTCGATGGCCCCCGATTCTTGCAAAAGTCCATCCCACCAGCGAGTGCAAGTAACCAAACGGGGCTCTGGCACATTTGTAAGTGCAAAGTCAAACTGCTTTTCACATGTGTAGACATGTGGTGCGCTTACAGTAAAAAGCAGTCGCTAACTACCCACCATGATTATCATGGCCTGTACCACGTGTACTAGGGATAAGCAAAAATATATATATAATAATAATAAGGTAATAGAAATGGTACAAGAAGTAACTTGTTAATATGGATTTCTAAAAGTGATTTTATACAGTAAAGCCTCTCTATAAAGGACATCTAGATGCAGAGCAAAAGTGTCCTTTATGAAGAGGTGTTCTCTTACCAGAGAATTGTTATATGGTAAAATGGTCATTTTGACAATGAAAACTGTCCTTTGTAGAGAGGTATCTTCTAGCCGGAGTGTTCTCTCTCAAGGAGGTTCTACTGTACTCTTTTTAATAAATTAAATGCTCACTGAAAAACAAATTCCAAGAGTAAAAAGCAGTTCTTTTTAATTTTGTAATATGCAAGACTCTGGGAAAAGTGAAGAGAATGAAATTCCTCAAGGAACAACAATTTCACAAACCATAGATTCCTTTCATGAATAAAATGGCACAAAAGTGAAATTTTATTGGGATTAGGTTAATAAATTAAAAGATAGGCATCTACTGATCGTGAAACTAAAAATTGCTTATGGCTCCCATCATCTGTCAGAATAAATATTAACAAATTGTTGATTTTATGGAGTTTTTATGGAAATTTATGGGATTGTAGTTTGTATCTCAATAATAAAACACTATACATTTTTCAGGTGTACTTGCGACAAGTACAAAAATCTGGAGAGAAAATATTTCCGCCATTTAAAACAATTTTTTTTTTTGCTATAAGATTAGACTCGGGTTTAGTAGAACCTCTTGTAGGACTTTTGGGAGAGGCCAATGCTTATCATAAAACAGCTCGAGGAGCATGAGCTCATGGAATTCGTGTAATCTTTACATAAGGGGATAAGAAACAACAACAGCAGAACCTCTTGTGAGAGACCACCCAAAAAAGATGGATATTCTCATCCATCTCTATTTTCGGCTACATGAACTCAGTAGATTTTGTTTAAATATACACGAATAAAAGATTACATGAGCTCCTCATGTAATCTTTTATTCGTGTATATTCATCCATCTCTCTTGGAGATGATCTCTTATTACAGGGGTTAGATAAGGCAAAGTAATTTATAAGTTTGGATATTTGACTAAAGAAATGGAATTCGAATGAGGCTTTTTTGACATCTGGGATGCTTGAAGAATCCATAGGTGGATATAGTTAAACTGCTTTTCACATGTATAGACATGTGGTGCACTTACAGTAAAAGCAGTTGCTAACTACCTACCATGATTATCATGGCCTGTACTACATGTACTGGGGATAATAAATAAAATAAGTGGAAATATAGGATAACAAACAATAAGTTTGGAGAATGCTTAATATGGAGATAAAATGAACACAAATGATGCAAGTTTTCAGGATGTATACTCTGAGGATGGATTGTTACAATATCAGGAATTTAGATAAAAATCCGGTGTATCTAGTAAATAAAGTTGTTTAGATATGTACCGCTGATTTTTCCTCATTTAAAACAACCATTCAGTGTCATTTCCTTCAAGAAGATGGCTACAATTAAAGGGAGCAGGAAAACAGAGAGCTGATTTAAAACCTGGAAAATGGAGCTCCATTTTTTTTAAAGGAAATCCTCTCTGCAAGCATTTCCCTCTGGAATGTGATGAAGTAGAACAAGATGGCTGAACTTACTCTGTGTATCTCGCTGGATATCAGTGATATTGTTAAATACTGTGATAACTGTGTGGGAGATATTTGTTAGAAGGCTTTAAAACCTTCAAGATAGACATATACAAGGTTGTCCCAAAAGTTCGTAAACACTTGCAAAAAATTGAAATACCAATATTATTCGCCGTTATGTATAATGTCTTTGTATTATGTATTCGCCGTAATAATATTATTCGCCAAGTAATAAGAAAAACTCGATAATTGGTCGAGGTCAATACCCAATATTTGTATATAACTACGATGCTAATTTGTTATTTATTTATTCTGTTCTACAGGGAGAATCCTGTATGGCACGTGTGCCCAATAAAGGCTATTGTTGTTGTTGTTGTTGTAATAAGAAAAACACAAATTTTTGGGACAACCTTATATTTCTGGACAGTGTGAAAGACCGGTACTTACATGCAGTATTCCCTGAAGGATTTTCCACTATGTACCAAGTGTAACTCTCAACCTGCAACCCCTAACCACATCATTGACTGAATTGGCTCATCCATTGAGGAACTAGTTCCAAGCTGACATCATCAAAAATCTCAAGATTCACAGAGTTGACACCTTAATATGAGTAGAGAGAGAAATGTATACAGTAGAACCTCCCTGTAAAGGACAACACCTAATTGCAGAGCCAAAGTATTCTTTAGGGAGAGGTGTTCTCTTAAGGAGAGTTGTTAAATAGAAAAAATTGTAATTTTGCAAATAAAAACTGTCCTTTGTAGAGAGGTGTCCTCCAGCATGAGTGTCCTCTCATGGAGGTTCTACTTTATGTGTGTGTGTGTCAGTGAAGTTTCTATCAAGACATTATGTACTAGAGTATTGGCTTGTGTATCTCACTTTGTTTATATCTCTTAACTTAAAAATGATACAGTAGAGTCTTAGAGAAAAAAAAAACTTATTGCAAAAGGATTTAACTTTGTTTAGAACATTTGAGTCTCCTGTGAGAGATCATAGCCTAAAAACATGGCTAAACTTTCCTTGGTCTTTCATTAGAAACTCTTATCATATCAGGCCAAGTCATGAAGAGTCTTTCAACTAAAACAGAGTCTCTGATAAAAGACAACCTCCAGGAGGGACCATGTTTTTAGGCCATGGTCTTTCATGGGAAACTGAAACAATAAATTGGACTTTTAAGAAACACTATGGCTTACACACATTCTGTAAATGCAATCTGAGCCATTAAAATTATTGAGAAATTTCACACATATATAGTTAGCTGAAGATGTAGTTTAAACTGAGGCAATTCAAAGTCATTAGTCCAATAATAAACTAAATTGCATATTTTGAGGTTATGATAATGATAATTTATAGATAAATTTCTATCCTAACTAATCTATATTAATAAAATGCAAATTTCATAAGTGTTGTTCACTAAAAACTTTCGTTACAATGCATCAATTTCGACCAAATTTTCAACATTTATGTAAAACGAGATGGAGCAGGTTTTGCTTAACATCAAAATATTTTTCCTAACTTTAACATGCGTAACTTCGCTGTTATCGATTAAATACAAAAAAAATCAACAGAGTTAATTTTATTTATATATAAATACAAAAAAAAATTCAGCAATTCATTCAACTCAATCTAAAAAAATATTCAAAACAAGCAATTTTAAGATAACACCATATGTAAAACAGTCGGCCAAGAAAACAACAACGATATTACATCTTTCTCACATATTCACACACGATCTTGATTAATAATTAAAACTAATCTTTAACATTGTTTATTATACTTCATAATATATAATATTCGTTAGGCAAACTTTCACTCGGATAAAACCCGGGCGAAGCCGGGTACACATCCGCTAGTATACTAACAATAATAATAAAATCGTAATGATTTGTTAAAATAATATTTTTAGTTCAAATATTAATTCAGGTAAAACTCTGGCAAAGCCTGGGAACATTCAGCTAGTATTCTATAATAGAAGAAATTTACTGTGAAACATTCTTAATTCAACTGACTATAAATCATAATTACTTTAATTCAACTGAAAATTCTGATCACTTAGGGTGTTGAATTAAAGAAGTTTGACTGTATTTAAAAAAAAAGATATACAGTGGAGAACCTCAATGAGAGGACACTCCCACTAGAGGACACCTCTCTACCTAGAACAGTTTTCATCCCCAAGATTACTATTTTTACTAGTTAGCAACTCTTCAGTAAGAAGACACCTCTCCCTAAAGGAATTTTAGCTCTGCAACTAGATGTCCTTTACAGAGAGGTTCTACTGTATATGATGATATTATTCAAACTACTTTTCCAAAATTTTCCAATTCAAATTCTTTCTACCTAATAAAAAAGATAAGCCAGGAGACACTTGTTGAATGATTGTAACATATCTATTCCTCTCTATTGTGGCATCTGAAGGAGTTTACTTGTACAGGAGAGAGAGCATTTATGAATAAATAGAACAACAGTCTTTGATTTCCAGATTTAAGTATGGTTATCTGCGGACCAGAATGGTTGCATGGTTTTCCCACTATGTACCTTCAACCTGCAACCCTAAAACATTATTGACTGTATTGACTCATCCATTGATGAGCTAAACTCATCCCCAGCTGACACCATCAACAAGCTCTACAAGCTTGATATCCTAATAAGATTGAGTGGAGATAAGAAAGAAGAAGATGAATAAATAGAGTAACTTTAATGAAAAAAAAAACCTTTATCAGGACAAATCAAATTGCTGCTAGAGGAAGGCCTTCCACTATAATCTATCATTTATAAATCTCTAAATAAGTCTATAATCAAAGAAAAATTAAAGTGCCAGAATATAATGATACTACTCAACAAATGATATTTTCCCCTAATTTGACATTTGAAATATTTATGGATTTTTAAATGGATTTTAAAAATTAAATTGTATATATTCTATATAATATTATTACCTTTTACTGGATAAATTATTTCCGTAAAATAAAATATTCTGTGATACAAATGTTATCAAGTCAAAATATCTTCTGCCAACCAAATTCTCAATAGTTACATAACATAGTCCTAACGCATTTTTGAGGTTGTATATTTTGTTATTTTATTTGTGTGCTTTTCAAAATCATTGTCAAACATAATTGATTAAATGTCCATATCTGCCCACTATTTTCAAAATGTCCAAATCAAAAATTGAAATTTGTTTTACTTTTTATTAAATATATTTATTAATTATATATACACATACACACACAACGAGATTAATATGTATATAAATTTTAAAAGCTAAATCTAAGGATTCAATCGTTTTTTTACTTCTCTTTAACGTAATCAAACACTATGATTTGACACTTAGTTCGTACACCAATTGAATTTCTGACATGCAAAGTCAAAATTTACTTACCCAATTCTTTGCGTCGTTGAGTTTTTTCTTCACTTCCATCTAAAAAGTGCGTTAACTCTTTTATATCAAAAGTTGCCCTTGCTCTCTCGCGCAAAAGATCGGGGTTTACTTCCTTGGAGCTCATCTTGACATAGACTGAACTTTAAAAGGAAGTAAACTTAATGACACGTGACAAACAGATAGCAGCAGTGTCGAATCTAAATTTTTATTTTGAAGGAAGGAGAGTTACCGAGCAAGAACTGAACACACTTTTATTTAATAAATCAATAGATTTAATATCTTTAGTATATAAAGTGAACAATATAGTAATGAAAATATAGAATAAAAATTAAATTTCATCAAAATCATTTTTATTAAATTCAAGCTGGTGATTTTTTTCAATAACAAAAGACAGCAAAACCCCAATTTGCATATTTATATTGCGATAAGTACCATTTTTGTAATGTACCTCTTTGAAGCGAAATATTTAATTGTTTAAAGTTTCTATTCCTCAAGATTTACTTTACATATAATTATATAATCTACCAGTCATGCTTATAAAGAAGGGGAATGTTTTCTAAATACAGCCAGCCATCCAAAAATAAATGGGGTCGGCAAGATGATGACGACTTCCTCCCATCGTCTTTGACCAATTTTAAATTTTACAGCTGTGCCAATATTTTCAATTTTGCCTAACAAACTTTGAGCGCCTTTATGTTGGACACAAACCTGGACACATTAACAGAAGAAGTTAGCCCTCAGAGGTATTTTCCTGACGCTGGCTCGCCTTTAAGGGGGTGAGTCTAGGATTCCACCAGTCTCCTGTATACAAACCCCAAGCTTCATATTTTGCCTCCTTTGCTGAAACTGATGCTTAGCCAAAGAAACCATCTTCCACCAAAAATGCAGTTAAGCCATCTTTTGATAACCTGAAGGGAGATCCAAAAGGTCCACCCAACGTTCGCAACCTCCAAGGAAGTTGTGGCGTCAACTAAATCGGTTGGCAAAGTTGTACTGCATACAAGTATCTAGGAGGTTACCAAAACCCTGACCTCAAAACTTGAAACTCTCCCCTCAAATTTAAAGCCCCACGACCCTTTCCAGGTATGGATGAGATGAAGAGATTTGCGCAGATCTCTCTTCTAGCTACGCCATCCAAATCCTTCCTGGTCAACGTTCCATCAAAATGGTTTACCTCTCAAGAAGCAACACCTAGGACGCAGCAACACTCTTTGTGTAAGTGGATGACCAAGTGATGGAAACTCTGGACCAACACTGACTAATCAGTGTTGACTGGTCTGATGACCAAGTCTGAAGACCAAGGGCTCCTGCGGTAGTGCTTGCATTACTGCGAATTTAGGCACAGAGCCCCAACTGAACTGCAGCCACACCTACTTGCTACAAATGCGGCTCTTCAGAGCACGAAGGCGAACAGTGCACAGTCGAGGCAAGCAAGGTACGCTGCTGCCGCCGCTGCAGCAAAAGAGCTGGTGCTGCCATCAATCACCTGGCCACATTCTCTTCGTGCCCATTTTTAAATGCTAAAATACACAATCCAGAAAAATAATGTTCAGACCATTAAGAATCTTGCAGGCTTAATGCCCACAAGTCTCTTTCTGCCATCTTATAGCTTTAAAATCTTGCAGAAGCAACTAGAATAAACCTTGTGCTTCTACAGGAAATTCCTGCTCATTTCAACTGACCCTCTTCTTTTTTCTTTTTTTTTTTTCAAAATTTCAATTCAAAATAATTATTCAGTGACATTGCCCCCTTTCTGGATGAAAAGCGTCTCGCTGTAATTATCACTTGAACATATCAGCTTGGTCCTCAGGGTCATTTGTTTGGGCGTTTCCTGGTTGGTTGGTCCCAGGTTCAAATTCGAAGGTCACGTCATAGAGTTTCTGAGTAAATTGTATGGTCCGAAGTACCTTTTCATTAGTTTTCTGAGAGTCCCACCTTTCTTATTGGGATGAAAATCCATACCAGGGCACCAACGTTGTAATCCGTTGCCTCGTGCTTTGAATCATATTTGGCCTTGTCCTTTATTTGGGCTTTCAAGGTTTCTAATCTTGCTAGCTGCCTGGTCTCTTCGACTCGCGACGCAATCCTTGGCTGCATTCCTCTTGAAGCTCTCTAATCGAGTTTGGAAATAAAGTATTTGCAGTTGTTTCTGCCTCACGTCCATGGACTAGTTTGAATGGAATGAAGCAAAAGCCTGTCGTGTCTTGCTTTGCGGTGTTGTAAGCGAACGTGACGTAGGGCAGGATTATGTCCCAGTCCTTCTGTTCAACATTTAAATACATCGCCATTATGTTGGCTAAGGTTTAGTTTAACCTCTCTGTCAGTCCATTCGTCTGGGGATGATATTGTTGGGTCAGTTTTTCCATTAAACAAAACCCAACAAAGATGTAGACATTCATTTACATCATATAAACATATATATACGCAGTGTCTCGCCGAAGTGTTTGTTGCCTAGATGGAGAACTCCCAACGATGGCCGACGATGCTCTAAAGGCCCCCTTCCCTGACACAGGGCCTCTCTTGGAAGGATGTACAAAAGGCAGACACCTGAAGACACCAGACTTCCATGCCAAAAGCAGATACCTGGTGGCAGAGGGAAGACACGACGGGTGACATCCAGAGACATCCGTGCTGAGAACCGCTGTACCATATGTACATATATTGCTGTACCATATGTACATATATTCCCCTCATCTCTTTTTGGTAGTATGTGACCTAAGAAAGACTATGTGTCATATAAACATGTAAATTAATAATTTTTATATACTCGGGATATATATATATATATTAATTAATTCCTAAAGGAATTAATTTTTTAGGGATTAATTTGTTTTATCCAATATACGATTTTCTTTCTCGCGCGGCAACACGGGAAATTGGGGGGCGTGGTCATGGGGGACGTGCGTGTTTTCTTCCAACGAATGGAGATGCCCATTGATCACGTGGGTATTTGCTCTCGACGAATCAAAATGCCAACCAATAAAAGCTTTGGCATGATCAACGAATGGAAATGAAGAAAGCCTAGGATAAAAAGGGCCTGTTTTTGACAAAAAAAAAAAAGAGAGACAGAGCCGCTCAGTGACAGTAATTTCCGCCAGACAGTCCGAGACGTGGAGGAGACGAGACCTTACCGCCCGTTCCGAGAGAAGGTAAGCACCGCCATCATGGCCCAACTCCCCTTCATAGTTTTCAATTAGAAGCAGATCTATTTAGATTTTGAATGGGCCCTAAAAGGGCTTTAGATGATAATTTAAAGTAATGTTAGTATTTTTAGTACCATATCCCGTTAGAATAGATGGAGATCTATGTCTTCCTATTATACAACGAAGAATTTGTAACCTTAAGTCACCTCTACCTAATTACTATGTAAATAGCATGCCCCGCTAGTATAAGATGTCCCAAAATTTTATTCTTGATTAATAAATATCTACATATACATTTTCTTAGTCGGAGAGTTTCGTTTCCTTCTTTATACAATTTCATGGTAATGCCCCCACCCTATTATAAAATCCCATTTAGTGTGGACTACCAACTCTGATGTAATAGAGTTGTGTACTGTGTATTTGCTGTGGCATGCTGACACAGCAACAGTTGCAAAATACGACTTTATCATGGCTGTTTTGAGGGTATATATATATATCTGTTAGGTTTTAATAATACTTGTATCCTCATGTGAAGAATCTGCCTTTCCCCATTGTCTGATCAAGATATAGTATGATTCTTACCTATTTGAAGAGAATGTTGTTAATAATCAAGTCTCCCATGTTGTCTTAAACTCATTGGGTTGTTCTCCTTATAATTTTAATTGAAGACCTTTGTCTTGGATACATTATGATTATTAATGTCAATAGTATAAGTCTGTAGTTTGCTTGTCCTTTATTTATTAGGTTTTTGGTGTAATCTTCATAAATAGAGTTCCTCCCATATATCCAGATGGTAACATACTTATCGCATCTTGTTGAATTTTTATTATAAAAATTAGGATTAATGTATACCTGCATGTGCGGTCAGATTTTCCACCAATGGAGTCTGAATCTGGTACTTCATGATATTTGGTCTAAAATATTGATTTACACTTGTTATACTTCAACAGGAGTGTTAATTAAGTCTTCTATATTCAGGATATCTTAGTTCTTTTCTTTTGTATGTAATAACATGTTCATCTTTATCTGAGATCTCCCAGGGTCGTTGTGTGATCTCAAGGAGCGTGACACTAAAAATTTGGGCGCGACACGGACCCGAGTCCGGCGCGTTCCAGCGTATGGATTTCTCTTTTGGGAGAAAGGACCACTATTAAGTCTATAATTTATTTGCCTTATAGCTTATTCTGTTGGACTCTAGTATAATCTTTACAAGTGGGGTCACTTCCACATATATATATATATATATCCAGATAGCAAAATTAACTCCAATATCTTAACCTCTGCGAAATTCCCATGAGAAATGATAAACTTCGAGGTTACGTACCATTTTTTTTTTTCGCTTAATAAGGCTCAAGCTTCCGGATATGGTGATCCTTTATGGGAATAACGCGATGGTAGTGGGTCGTTAGAAACTATATATATATTTATCTAATGTATTTATATCTTTATAAAACTTTCTATAAAGGAACTATTAACATCTTGTTATATGCTAAGTATAGACTATTTACATATTTCTAAACTAAGGAAAACTATAATATAATAATTTGGCTTATGAAATTAGGATTAGCTATGGAACAAGGTTAATGAAACAAGAACTACTTTATCAGATATGAGGAAGTGTACGTTTAATTGCTATCATTTCTATTTTTTTTTTTTTGGATCTGGTGCGCCCATCCATCCTATCTATTATTTGTCTGTCGGGTTCCGCCTATATACATTCTGTTGTATTGGTTGCATTCCATCAGGTATATTATTTGACTATTGTCTGTGTAATTTGGATTATAAACGCCTTATTGTGAATCTATTGATCTGTAGAAACTATAGAGATCTGTTGCTACAATTTCCCCTATGAAATAGCTACCAGCGTCTTCAGTAGGTGGCTAAATCGTTAGAAGGTGATTCTCTTAAAGGAATGGTTGAAACAACGAGGGAGGCAAAGGAAGGGTCCGCCATTTTCTCTTTCATGGAGGAAGAAGCAAGGGGGGGGGAGAATGGACGTTGGACCCCACACATTCTTGTGACATCGTTATTTTTCCCGCGCGATACCCGACGCTCCCATACATTCCAAGAAGAGTCCATCAACGGGGCCTCCCCTGAGGGGCCCTTCTCACGCCGTCATGGAAACTTTTTACTTGGAGCTGCATTTCTCAAAAATCCTTCTGTGCCTTGTATGTTGTCTGATATTCCATTTCCATTCTTCCAGTTATAGTTTTATACGCTCTGGTAGGGGAGCTGTTGTTAAAACGTTACACTTACAGATTTCTTTATAAAAGACTTTTACTAAGTCACTGTCTACATGCTCCGTTCTCGTAGGTCTAAAATAGGGAACGCGACAGTGGTAGGGGTTGTTGTCAAAATGTTACACTTGCAGTTTTAATAAAGAAATTTTTTTTTTAGGCACAACATACATTCCAAGGATGGTGTTGACATTGTTGTCGCAAGGTTATGCTCGCAAATTTTAATAAGGAAATTGTATTAAGTCACTCCCTACATGCTCCGTTCTCGTAGGTCTAAAATAGGGAACGCGACAATATGTTGTCGTGAACGGTGTATCGATGAGCATTAATTGGCGAGTTCCTCAATCAACTTGGATTGGAATACTCGTCTTTGGTCCATGATGATTTCCCTGGGGGGCTGTGATTTCTCTGGGGGCTCTGTGCTTGAGAACATCATCTTCCATCCAGAACTTGGCTGCTTCTTTTGTTTCCCCTGTGGATAAGAGCAAATCGAGTAAGATAATCAGTACAGACTATGATCCATTTATTACCGCCAAAGGATTTCGTGAATCTCCCAAGAAGATATATTAAGATTCTTTGGAATGGGAAGGTTGCAGAGGGAATGGGTTTGTGCAACCCAGGCGGTTTGTGGTTTGTCTGTTTTCTTCTTTGGCAATTTTTGCAATGTGCTACATACTTTCGTTTATCCTTCAGAAGTCCTGGCCAAAATAATTCGTTTCTAACCCTCTCATCTATATAGATAATACCGTAACAGAGTTTTCCATTGTAAAGTCCTGAGCTATCTCCTCCGAAGATTCTGAACTACACATAACGATCTATATACCAAAATTTTCGTTATTTTTTTCTTCGTATGATAGGCCTGTTTTTATTTTCCTAATGTTAACAGTTATTTTTATTTTTTAATTTAATCTATTTTACAATCGTAGATTTTTGCATTTATCATCATCAACTCCTTTGTTTTAAAATGCGTTCTTTTGTCTTATTACTACAACCAATCGTGATAAAACTTTGGGAAGATGTTTAGTATACTACCGGGATGGTTTCTGGCTAATTACTCTTTAGAAATAACCTTTCGTTGCATTTTTATTTACGATAAAACGTAGATTCACTCGCAATCAGCGCCCCCTCGCGGTAGAAGTATGGCCTTAAATAGCCTCGCATGAGCTTATTTGTAAAGTCAAGTTTAGCCTATAGGTTAGGTACACAGCTTCGTACCCCCGCAACCTAGGTTCGAGGCTCAGCGTGGGTGTTTTTTTTTTTTTTTCATTTCTTTTATATTATTGTAGCAAATTATTAAAAATATTATTTTATTTAAAATGTAGGCTTTTTAAAATAAAAATTAACATACACAATTTTTTAATAATATTTGTAACAAACCTAGGTTCGAGGCTCAGCGTGGGTGTCTTTTTTTATTTTTGTTTCTTTTATATTATTGTAGAAAGGTCTGTTTTTACAGCATTATTATATTTTGATTGGTTTATTTTAAATATGTTTGTTATGAAGGCTCTATGTAATACTATTTGAAGCACATTTTACATTTTAAACACCTAAGCCCCCTCTTTTTAATATTGTAGCAAAGTATTAAAAGTATTATTTTATTTTAGATGTTTGCCATGAAACTTTGGGAAGTTGTTTAGTATACTATCAGGACGATTTCTGGCGAATTATTTTAGAATAATATTTATAACAATAATTATAGCGAAATTACGACATAGTGATTATATTCTGTGTTTGTGCATATATTAATATTTAACAGAAAATGTTAGAACGTTCTATTAGAATATCTCGAAAACAAAAAACAATACATATAAACGAGTTCACTGACATTTATTAATGCAGTGATTATAATCAATGATTACAATGAAGGGCTATATTATCGATATATATAAAAAATCACTTTCAAATTTTAACGTAACGTTCCATTCTCAATCCCGTAGGGCTTTAGATCGGCTAAAACATTTTTATCTTTATAAGTGAATATTAACTTTACTGTACTGAATAGTTTAGTATAATGTTAATTTAACATATTATAATTTAGCCACAGCAACGCGTGGCCGGGTTCGCTATTTATAATATATATTTCTGATTCATTTGATTATGATTATAATTTGTAAGTACTTTGTTATAGTTTTTCATTTAAATAGAGCTCAATTTTTGTGTATGTTTTCTATTTGCAGTATCTTTCCTAATGTCTTTGGCAACGTTTTTTTTTTCTCATAAATAGGCTGAGGTTATATTATTTTTCGAATTGTAGATTGAATTATTACTTTTATTCTATAATAATTATCTTTTATAAGTGTTTGTTATAGTTTTTCATTTGAATTTAGCACAATTTTTGTATCTGGTTATCTTTTTTGGCATCTTTTCATCTCTCTTTGGCATCTTTTTTTCTCATTAATAAGACCTAATCCAAATAATTTAATAGTGTGTGACGTTTCAGCAACAGAATCAGACAAAAGAATAAATGAACTAAAGAATAAAATCTCATTTTTTATTTTGTCTGATGATGGTGACATTTGGATTAGGTCTTATTTTTTTTATTAATTTGTTATAGTTTTTCATTTGAATTTAGCTCCATTTTTGTGTCTTATTTAATAAATGAACTAAAGAATAAAATCTCATTTATTCTTTTGTCTGATTTTTGTGTCTGATTTTCTTTTTTACAGTATCTTTCATAATGCCTGATTTGATTACTTGATCTGTTATAGTTTTTCATTTAAATTTAGCTCCATTTTTGTGTCTGTCGTTTTTTCTTCTTATCATAAATAGGCTTATGCTGTATTTGTGTACTCAATTGTTGCTTTTTGTGTCTGGTTTCTTTTTTGCAGTATTTTTTTGGAATCCTTTTTTTTTCATCAATTGTTTCCTCACATGCTTGGAATTTTCTTTTTATGCCTGTCCTGGCTTTCAGTTTTATAGTTTTCCTCTGCTTGGTTCTTATTTTACCTTTTTTTTCAGCGTCTTCTGTCATACCTCGAAAAGGCCGTGGAAGACTCACTCCCCTAACAGCTAGGCGTGCTAATATGACTCGCCGCAGACACAAAACCCCAATTGCTATTTCTCTTGTTTACTTTTTCACCAATGCCTATAATTTTTCACCTGAAAGATTTTTTATTTTATTTGTTAATCAATAAATTATTATCACTTATTTTTGGTCTTCTTTTTACTTACTTATTTTACTGGGGGTTGGTGGAAGGATGGTCTAAGCCGTTGGTTTTCGACCGCTACGACCCGGGTTCGATTCCCGCATTGGGCACTTTTTTCTGAAAAAAAAAATGCTCCAATGGCTTCCGATTCTTGCAAAAGTCCAACCCCACCAACAAGCGCAAGTAATCAAACGGGGCTCTGGCACATTTGTAAATGCAAAGTCGAACTGCTTTTCACATGTTTAGACATGTGATGTACTTACAGTTAAAGCAGTCGCCTACTCTACCCACCATGATTATCAAGGCCTGTACCACGTGTACTAGGGATAAGCAAAAAAAAAATTATTTTACTCATTGATCTATACATACAATTATTTGCATACAATTATTTACATACAAATATATGCATACAATTATATACATACACTTTTCTACATTTTTGCACTCTGCAGTCTAATATGTTGTTAATAATAGGGGTTTTAGACAAATATCAACTGTTGAAATTTGATTTTCCAAAATAGTTGAATTATCGAAAGTGTCGAATTAGTTTGTCATATGATAGGCCGTAGGTCGAGACATCCAAAAAATGGTCGATTTATCGTGTGTTGAATTAATTAGATTATATTGTATATATAAAAATATAGAATTGTTGTTTTTAATGAGGTCTTTTAAATGAATTTATTCCTTTAATATGTTGTCATATCTGCAATTTTTTTCCATTTCCAAAATATTTATTTACACTTTCACCAATGCCTATAGGATCTTTGCGATGGAACAGGTATGGTGTTCAAGCGCATGTGCTCTCATGTCCTTGAAGCACATATACTGACAGTACCCAAAGTTGAACACACTGTATAATGTCTGAAATATATGACTATAAAGAGGGCTCAAGGCCAAACCTTTGCTACAAGAGCCTGTGTTTACGCACAGACGCCTTTATGTTTTTAATGAGGTATTTTAAATGAATTTATTCCTTTAATATGTTGTCATATCTGCAATTTTTTTTCATTTCCAAAATATTTATTTACACTTTCACCAATGCCTATAGGATCTTTGCGATGGAACAGGTATGGTGTTCTAGCGCATGTGCTCTCATGTCCTTGAAGCACATATACTGACAGTACCCAAAGTTGAACACACTGTATAATGTCTGAAATATATGACTATAAAGAGGGCTCAAGGCCAAACCTTTGCTACAAGAGCCTGTGTTTACGCACAGACGACTTTATGTGACTTTTTCAAGTGTGCGAACTTTGGATAGCATACATGTAAAGTTGAATCCAAGTATATATAAAATGTAGTTTTTAATGAGGTCATTTAAATGAATTCCTATTATAAATCGTCTCCTCTGAAATATAGTTTGTAAATTTATATTCTGATTTATTTTATCCTTTTTTTTTCATTTCCAGAATATATATTTACACTTTTCACCAATGCCTAAAGTTTCTCACCTGAAAGAAAAAAAACTCCGCCTTTGCCAGTCCCAAGCCAGGATGAAAAAGGAGGAGGGGGAGCAGTAACAAGCTCACTAAAAAAACCTGGGCTCAGCTGGCCCGGCTGATAGTACCTTGTAAGGGCTCCTAATCCAGGGATACATTCTTTTGGAGCTAAGTCAGTGGCCTGCCACTGAGTAGTGCTCCCAGTCTTGATGACAAAGGCAGACGCATTCTACTTCACCCAATCGTGATGGTTGTTAATTTCAAGCTTTACAAGCTTGACACTCTAATATGATTGAGTGAAGATAAGAAAGGAGAAAAAATATTTTTTGTATTTTTTTTTTGGCAATAATCTATTTATTATCAATTAATTTGATTTTGGTCTTTATTTATTATTCCCCTGCTCTATACATACATTTTGTACATTTACAATGTCAGCCATTTTCTCTGTAATACCTTTTTAGCAGTGAAGTTATATTTGAGCAACAAACAATTGTTGAAATTTAAAATGGTCGAATTATCGATAGTGTTGAATTACACTTTGTTATATGATAGGCTGTAGGTCAAGACAACAAAACATGGTCGAATTATCGAGGTTATATTGTATATATAAAACTAGAAATGTAGTTTTAATGAGGTCCTTGAAATATTTTCATTCCTTTTATATGTTGTCTTATCTGCGATATAGTAGCATTTTTTGCAATTTTATTTGCTGATTTGTGTCATTTTTTCACTCTAAATATATTTATTTAAACTCTTCAACTAATGCCTATAGTTTCTTTCCGGAAATTGCTTAGCAAACATGAGTTGGTTGTATTGTTATGCTTCGGAGATATTTTAATCCTAAGCAGGGTCTTTACGAATGGTACACGTATGGTTACACAGTGCATGTGCTCTCATGTTCTTGAAGTAGTGTAGAAGTGTTGTTTGCACTTTTATTTTCTGATTTGTTAGTATTTTTCTTCTTTTTTATTTTAAATAATATTTTAGGCATAGGAACCAATGCCTATAGTTTCTCACCTGCGGGCCCTTCGAGTAAACCCGGGGCGTTGCCCGGGTCACTCGGCTAGTAAGTTTTATAAAATCCTAAGCGACCCGCTGTAAGAGCGTCGTGTAGGCTTCTCAGTAATTCAAATCATAGGTGCTTGGGGATGACGAGGAGGTGTGGGTTTCCCAGGGGTCGAAGTTCCTTTTGTACAAGGTTCCTTTCATCAGTTCATATCTCTTGGTTCATCTCCAGATTCTTCTATTTCTCCTATCAATTTTCTAATTCTAGGGTCCTTTCTCTCTTAAATGTCGAAGCAGTGTCGATAACCAGCAAAGGGCGTTGTGATCCATAACTATGACAAACTCGCGACCAAAGAGGTAGGGGCGGAATTTGTTTATTGCTCATATCACGGTCAAAAATTATCTTTCTGAAGTGGAGTATTTCTTCTCTGCCTTCGTTAGGGTTCTTGAGGCGTAACCAACTGGTCACTCTGTCGCTCTTTCCCATCATGGACTGGAACGAGGACTGTTCCAATACTATAACCGCTGGCGTCAATATGAAGCTGGGTTGGCAGGTGTTCGTTAAAATGAGCTAAGACAGGTTCAGACATCAGGGCCCTTTTCAGATTTCAAAAGCTTCTTGTTTTTCTAAGTCCCAATAGAATTTCTTGTCTTTCTTGATAATTTCATGGAGAGGGGCAGCTTTTTCGGCGAAGTGTTCAATAAATCGGCGAAAATATGAACAAATGCCAATGAAACTCCTCACCTCAGTGATAGATAGTGGGGTCGGAAACTTGGCGATAGCTTCTATCTTGTCAGGGTCGGAATAGTTGAAATCGACGAGATGTCCAAACACTCTTTTTCTTTTGGTTCCAAAAATACACTTTTTTGAATTGAGGCTCAAATATGCATTTCTAAGGCATTGTAAGATGATTTTGAGCAGGCGCAAATGCTCGTCAAACGTTTTGGAGAAAACTACAATGTCGTCTAGATAACACAGGCACTGCGTCCACTTCAATCCCCTTAATATTTTGTCCATCAAACGCTCAAACGTTGCAGGGGAGTTGCACAAGCCGAAGAGCTACACGAGAAATTCATATAGACCATCTGGGGTTATGAAGGCGGTTTCCTCTCTATCTGCCTCGTCTACCTATATCTGCCAATATTCAGAGCGTAGGGCCATTGACGAGTAAAATTCGGCACCTTTTAAAGAATCAAGAGTATCTTCAATTCAAGGGAGTGGATAAATGTATTTTTTGGTTATCTTGTTCAATCGCCTGTAATCAACGCAGAAGCGCCAAAACCCTTTCTCTTCTTCACCAAGATAATAGGCGATGACCAAGGGCTTTCTGAGTGGCGTATTATCCTAGCATCTAGCATCTTGTCCACTTCTGTTGGATTGATTGTTGTTCTGTTGGGGAAACTCGATAGGGCCTGTGTTTAATTGGCCGATGGTCCCCAGTTTCTATTTTATGCTTTGTTAGAGGCGTCTGTCTTACTGTGTCATTATTTTCATCAAATACCTTATCAAATTGTTTCAGAATTGATAATACTTTATATTGTTGATCTGCTGATAAGTCGTTACTAATAAAATTCTGCAAAAATGCAACGTCACCCTTATTTTTGAAGAGACGGGAAACTTTCTTCTGATATTACAAATACAACTTGTAAAATATCCTGCGCGCACCTGGGGTTAAAAAAATAATTGACTTTAAACCAAATTGATGACTCAGAGTCAAAGTTGAGATTCAAAGCAAATTATTCTATTTATTTATTTATTGCAATGGTCACAGACAGATAGAAAGAATAAAAATAAATAAAACGGCCAATAAGAATAATTTGGGAAGGTATGCATAAATTTAACCTGTTAAAAAAAATATTATAAAACGTTACTTATCTTATTTGGTGCTTTAGTTGAATGGCTGGAAAATTTCTTCCACTAAATTTTGAAAGACTACATTTTTGGACTGATTTCTTAGGACATTCCTCTCAACTCCACTGCTATCACTGCCTACTCTCTCTCTATTATATTATCTTCTTCCTCAAAATCCCCGCCCCACAAAATTTCTATCTAACAGAGGAAAAATAAATTAATTTTATTTTCTAAAATATTAAAACTAAAATAGCTTATTAATTATTTAAAAAAAGGAAATTTATTACAATACACTGCGTGACATTGAAAATGGAACACCAAGAAATAGTGGCCAGAAAATTATGCAAATTTCAGGGTAGACGCGCCTAACCGAGTTATGCAAATGATGTAAAATGCGCAGCTCTCGTGCGCACATGGAGTAAGATATAAGGGAAGGAACTTGCAGAAAGGACAGTATTCGTGTCGTTATTTCTTCAAGGAAAATCATTGTAGAAATTTTGTTCTTGTGTCAAAAGACACGTGTAATAACAGAGAATGCCAGGTCATCGTAAACGGAGGCAGTTCAAGCAGACAGACGCTTTTACGAGGGGCATGGTGATCGGACTGAAAAGGGCAGGTTGGTCCATACGTCAAATCGCAGTTGATACACACCTTGGTGCGTCCACGGTGCACCGACTGTGGAGAAGATGGTTGGAACAAGGAAATGTGGCAATTTATAGGAATGTCGGTGCAACCAGAGTGACGTCAGCACGTGTGGATCGGCGTATCCTTCGACAAGCAGTGGCGGCCCCACAAGCCACTTGTACCGCCATCCTGCAACATGTGCAAGACACCCTAGATCAGTGATTCTCAACCTTTTTTTTTGTTGCGGCATTATTTTAAAGATTTGAAAATTTGGCGGCACAATTTTAGAATTTCGCGGCACACTTTTGCTAACTTGAATGCAAGAAAATTCAAATTATGTATCAATATTTCTATGAAAAATATAAGTAATATACATCTCTAACATTCAATTTGCTAATTTCGTTATTTTAAAAAGTAAAAAAATGAAAAAGAAAAAAAGAAAAACCAATACAAACGTGAACATAATCATATGACTAAAATTCGGCGGCACATTTTTAGAATTTCGCGGCACACAAAATTACCGCGGCACATTGGTTGAGAATCACTGCCCTAGATCATTCCATCTCGACCAGAACCATTTCCCGTCGATTGGTTGCTAATGGCTTGCACTCATGCCGTCCGCTAAGAAGACTGCCATTGACCCCACCGAATAGGCGCCAACGTTTGGAATGGTGCCGGGCTAGATCGACGTGGATGACGGAATGGCACAGGGTCGTGTTCTCAGATGAGTCGCGTTTCTGCTTGTCCAGTGATAGTCGCCGTGTACGCGTGTGGCGTCGACGTGGAGAAAGGTCCAATCTGGCAGCAATTGTGGAACGCCCCACCGTGCGACAACGTGGAATCATGGTTTGGGGCGCAATCGCGTATGATTCCAGGTCACCTTTACTTCGTATTCAGGGCACTATGACGGCCCAACGATACGTTGATGATGTGCTGCGACCGGTGACATTCCCCTACCTTCAGGGGGTACCCAATGCCCTTTATCAGCAGGATAACGCCCGACCGCACACTGCTCGCATTAGCCAACAAGCTCTGCAAGATGTACAGATGCTTCCCTGGCCACCGTACTCTCCTGAACTCTCACCAATCGAGCACGTCTGGGACATCATTGGACGCCGTTTGCATGCCTTGCCACAGCCGCGTTCAGAAGACGAACTGTGGCAAATGGTTGAGAGGGAATGGAGAGCCATCCCTCAGGACGCCATCCGTACTCTGATTGACTCTCTACCTAGACGTGTTGCTGCGTGCATCGCCGTCCGCGGTGGCCCTACTTGCTACTAAGCCGACGCCGTTCTCGCTCTGTATTATGACTATCATTTTGAAATAAAGATCACTTATTGTTCGTCCCTGTCTCTCTCTGTCTGCCGAGTTTCATCACTTTCTGGCCACTATTTCTTGGTGTTCCATTTTCAATGTCACGCAGTGTATAATAAATTATATACAAAAAATCCCTATATATATATAAAAGTCAGTGTATGTATGTATGTGTGTTTGTTCCTATGTCGGCTATACACGTCCACAATACGTTACTAATCTGACTGAAATTTTAACAGTATATAGAGTAGAATCTGAAAAACTTATAGTGAAAATTTCAGGTCTCTATTCCGAATATTCGTTGAGTTATTTGCAAATTGCGGCGCCTCTAGCGGTGAAGATGGAAGGTAATATCAGCTGACCTAATGTACATGTAAAAAGGGGTTTTAACAGGACATAGAGAAAAATATGGAAGGGATATTTGTCGCATTTTTAGCCATGAAAAATTGAAATTGAAAGGTTTTGGGCAAAAATAGTTGTTTTTTTTTATAGTCAGAAAATGATGATGACAATATTGCTGTATCATCATTTGATTATTATTGGAAATATTAACGAATGACTCGTTAAAGCAGAGTGCCAATTGATTTATTGGTTATACAAGTTTAGAGAAAATCAAAAGAGGGATAGAATGACAGTTGTAATCAGCCAGCAGCAGGCAGGAAAAGGAAGGAGGGGTAGGTAATGACGTCACACATGGTATCAGGTGGCGCCGCCGCAGTGTACATGTGCCAAAGGTCAACTTGGGATGAAACAGCGACTCTATAAATTTCACATTTCTAACACTCCCTCTTGAAATTTATAACGTTCAAGTTTTCTAGGAGCCGCCTGAAGTGTTTCGGTCCCAAAGGTTTCGTCAGGAGGTCAGCCGTCTGCTGAAGAGTGCTGACATATCTTGTGATCAGCTCGCCATCTTCCTGTTTAGTACGAATGTAGTGATATCGTACATCAATGTGCTTCGTTCTCTTATGGAACTCGGGATTCTGCACTAGCTTTATGGCTGCTTGATTATCCATGTTGAGTACTGTGGGTCTGTCCATCTTAATCCCGATATCCTTAAGAAGTCTGCGTAGCCAGACCATTTCTTTAGTAGCAGCACAGGCAGCAATATATTCACTTTCTGTTGTCGAGAGGGCAACTGTCGATTGCTTTTGGCTTGACCATGAAACAGAACCATGGTTTAACATGAAGATGTAACCTGTAGTACTTTTCCTTGAATCAATGTCCCTAGCATAATCGCTATCTGAGTAACCTGTTAACTCTTGATGGCTAGCGTACAATATTCCTAATTGTGGTGTTGCTTTCAAGTAGCGAAATACACTTTTAATTGCTGTCCAGTGTGTCTGTCCTGGGTTGTCAAGGTATTTACTTAACTGTGATGTTGCAAAAGCTATGTCCGGTCTAGAAACAGAAGAGGCAAACATTAGTGAGCCTACGGCTTCTCTGTAAGGAAATTTTGGTGAATTTCCATTTTTATCTAAGTCTGGGCAATCAGCTTTAGTTAGGACTGTACTCAGGTCCATGGGTACTGCTGCGGGTTTGCAATCAATCATGTTGAATTTATCTAAAATCTTGTTTATGTATGAAGATTGGTGGATATAGATCTTCGATCTATCCTCTGATTGTTCAATCTGAAGTCCTACGAAATAATCTGCATCTCTAGACGTTATATTGAACTCGTGAGATAGTTCCTGGACGATAGAATCGATATCGTCCTTGTTCCGAGACATGAGAAGTCCATCATCGACGTAAAGAGCAAGGATCATTTGAGTGTCGTTAATAGTTCCGGTGAAAACACATTGATCTGCATTAGATTGAAAAAAAATTGTGTTTCTCTAAGAAGGATTTAAACTTCCTATTCCAATTTCTGGACGATTGTTTCAGTCCATATAGACTCTTTTGTAGTTTACAAACAAAATTGTGTCCTTGAGAGAAACCTTCTGGTTGTTCTAAGTATATGACTTCGTCTAGGTCACCATATAAAAATGCAGTCTTTACGTCAAATTGTTTTAAGAACATTCTTTCTGATGCCGCGTTTGCTAGTAACACTCGAAGTGAATCATATCTGACAACAGGACTGAAGGTGTCGAAATAGTCTACGTTCTTCCTTTGTGTGTAACCCTTAGCTACAAGTCTAGCCTTAAATTTAGGTGCCGTAGAGTTGGGATGGGATTTTAGCTTATAAACCCATTTACTTCCTATTGGCTTATATCCGTCTGGTAGGGTTTCGAATGACCATGTGTTATTAGATTCTAACGCTTTTATTTCTTCTTTCATTGCATCCAACCATTTTTCGGCATTTGGACTTTCCATGCATCTTTATAGGTTGAAGGCTCATCGACAAAATGGTAGTTACAAGAATCTGCTTTCTTTTTAGATCGAGTTATCATCGGGTGGAATCCCGGCGGCGTGGGAAACCGTAGCGCTGTAGGTGATTCATCCTCGGTCGCTGGTGCCGGCGGATCAAGGTCAATTTCTATTGGGATGAGGTTTTCTCCCTCTAGTTCGTAATGTTGGAGTTTTGTCTCGTTAAAAGTAACATCTTTAGAGATAGAAATCTTTCTAGTAGAAGGGTTCCAGAGTCGAAAGTTAGTGCATGTTTTATCGTACCCTAAGAAAATCATCTTGTGTGATTTCTTATCCCATTTCCTTCTACGTTCTTTAGGTGTATGCAACCATGCTTCACAGCCGAAAATCTTTAGATTATATAAACTAACTTTTCTTCCGAAAAAGAGTTCATAGGGTGTGGTATTGGGAGCTTGTTTAGTGAATGTTCGGTTTAGAATGAAGGTTGCAGTATTGCAAACTTCTGCCCAAAGTTCTTCGGGAAGATTTCGTGCGCACAGCATCGATCGAGCTGCTTCGACAATAGTTCTATTGTCTCGTTCTACGCGCCCTATCTATTCGTGAACATATGGAGCTGACAATTCATGCACTATTCCGAACTTTCTGCAAGTATTTGTGAAATCTTTACTGGTATATTCTAGTGCATTATCGGTTCTAATCACTTTAATTTTATTGCCTGTTTGATTATAACTGAACCTAGCAAAGTTTTCAAATTTGTGTAAAATATCGGATTTGTGTCTAATGAAATCTATATGGCGAAAGCCACTGGAATAATCTTTGAATAAAATGAAATAAAGTGATCCTCCTATTGATTGTGTTAGCATAGGGCCGCAGATATCACTTAGAATGAACTCACCAGGATTGTACTCTTTTGTTTCAGACAAATGACTAGGCTTTCTGTGAGCTTTCCCTTCTTGGCAGCCTTGACAGAAGAAATTGTCTTCTTTTATGTCCTCGGGTTGCAAACCGTTGATCAATCCTTTCTTGGCCATTTCTCGAATAGTGGTGAGTGAGATGTGTGCTAGTCTTTCGTGCCACAGTTGGAGGTTGTTGATCTTTGCAGAAAATCCTTGTGAAGATGAAGTAACTCGGAACATCATCTTGTAGAGCCCATCTTGGCGTTGTCCAACTGCTTTCAGATCTTTTCTTGAGTAGATGCGCAGCTCATCCTTGTCGATGTCTACTCGGTATACCTTTTCAGTGCACACTCCCAGGCTGAACAAATTTTTCTTGAGCTTCGAATAGTAGAGCACATTCCTGATTGATATTGTAATCCATTCTCCATTCACCATGGCAAGGATTTCAATGTCACCTGTACCTTCTGCAAGGACGGAAGTGTTGTCTCCAAGGTATATTCAATGATCGTTGTGGATCGGAGTGAAGGACTTGAACCATTCACGTCGGAAGGTCATGCTGCAGCTAGCTCCGCTATCTGCCCACCATATGTCGCAATCATTCCACTTTAGGATGGTATCAGCGTTGAAACCTTTATGATCACAATCTCCTGCTTGGTTCTTCCGCTTCTCGTTTTTCTTCTGCTGGTCGGCAATCCGTTTCCGACATTCCCGTGATTCTTGGTTCAGTCTGTTGGTAGAATGCTGTACCTTGCGAGGAATCGGCCTGCTGGTTTCTACATTCTTCAATCAGAAGACGTGCTGATAAGTTCTCTAGAGTCTGCGTAATCGGCGCTTGAGACTCCCATGCTGGGATGAAATACCGCATGCTCGAAGGAAGAGAGTTTATTATCTTTGCCACTTTCTGGTCATCTGTAATCGTTCCTCCTGCATCCTGAATTCTTGCACTAAGATTTTCAATCTTGGCGATATAGCTGCTGACATCCTCTGATGACGACATTCGGGCGTCAAAAAATTGTTGCCACAACATGCCAATTGCGATCTCTGATCTCTGTTCGTGGATGGACATGAGCCTTGTCCACATTTGAGCGGCAGTTTTACAGGACATCAAAGGTTCTAGAAATCTTAATTCAAGTGCCTGTGATATAAGCATTCGGGCTTTGATATCTTTGGCGTGCCATGCATCCTGTATAGCAGAGGTAGCGTCACTTACCTCTGGTGTGATTTCTTTGCCGTCCACGATATCCAAAAGTTGATTTTGCTCTAATAGTAGTCGGAACTGAAATTTCCAAAGGGAGAAGTTTTCGCCTTTGAACTGGCGGACTTGATTCTCAAGGTGCGTCATATTTAGCACGAGTTAGGCTTAGCAGTTTCACTTTAGGTTTGCTTCTTCAAATTTGGGGCGTAGTCAGGACCCATAACCTATTGGAAATATTAACGAATGACTCGTTAAAGCAGAGTGTCAATTGATTTATTGGTTATACAAGTTTAGAGAAAATCAAAAGAGGGATAGAATGACAGTTGTAATCAGCCACCAGCAGGCAGGGAGGAGGGGTAGGTAGTGACGTCACACATGGTATCAGGTGGCGCCGCCGCAGTGTACATGTGCCAAAGGTCGACTTGGGATGAAACAGCGACTCTATAAATTTCACATTTCTAACAATTATCAGATACAAAATTATATCGGGAAAATTTCCAAAGAGCAGAGACCACGGGTGAAGCCAGTTCATTATTAGTATTCAGGAACAAAATTTTAACAGAAAAAAAATCATTCGAGCAGAAGACACAAAGCCAGATCATCTCTCTATAAAAATATCGCTTCTCAGAGACAAATTTGGAGCGGGACGTTTCACAAGAGTGACATCCACGGCGCCAATTTATGAATTTAAACATTTAATCGGGTTACACGGGCGTTGCCCATTAGGCTAGTATTTAATAAAAGAGAGGTGAAGAGATAGGTTGGTTTGTCAATGAAGAATTCTCCGTCCACTTCGTTCTTGTCGAGGCAGCTTCATCATTGTTCACCAGCTTTCTATTAGATACTGTGGGTGAGCTTTGTGGAGGCCGCAGAAGTAGCCTCTTCATTGTCATTCTTGGGACTAATATCTCGCGCCAAATTTTTTACAGGACCAGAGCACTCTGAGATAGAAGTCAAGTGATTTTCTTCAAAAACTTATACTCTTTCTAGAAACATTCCTCTAGGGATAATTTGAGCTTTTGGGCTAGAGTTTGCAATCCAAAGCTGTCCCTTATTGTGATTGATCATAATAAGTGTATGGAGAACTGATAGTTCTTTTTTTAATATTGCGCATTTTGAAGGTTCAAAAAGTACCTTGTTTCGTCCATTGAAATCTGAGCTCATCACATTTATTTGTTTGATGGATTCGGCTGGAATGATTGTTTTCAGGGGCCACGACTCTATCCTCGGTGGCTACCAAATTCAAATCGTCTTTAGCCTCTTCAAGCCTGATTTCAGCACGTCCACAATAGATCAAGTCATTTGTTGCTTCCAAAAACTCCCCCATCCGAGTATGATGCTGGGGTTGCTACTGGGTAAGACGATAAATTCAAGCGGCTGTCTCAACCCATTTATGCTCAAACGAATTGTGCATCGACCCAGAGACGTAACTTTCTTGCCATCTGCGACTCTAAGAGTTATTCATTCATCCTTAAAAATCGTAATTTTTAAAGTGTTGTCTTAACCCTTAGAGATAACAGAGAATGAGGCTCCCAAGTCGACCAAGGCAGAAAATGTAACTATAATTATTTCAATGAAATTGTGTTCTAATTTGGCGGCTGTCGTTGTTAAGATCGGGAGATTTTTATGAGTTTTTAGTTTGCTATTGTCTTTAAATAAAACTATTTCCAAATCTCTACATGTCCAAATATTCAGGCGCCAGTGGCTGCAGAAAAGCAGACCACAAATTTATTCATCTATGGCACATGTAGAGACCTAAAGCTGTGCCCGCTAGCAATAAATGTTTATGGGGAAATAAACCAATCCTTTTTGGTTAAACGTACTTTATTTTTAGACCAATAAAACTGTCTTTAAATGTACATCATAGTTATTTAATAACACAAAGAAAAAATACCTAATATATGTTTAAAAAAAAAGTATTAAAAAACTATATATAAGGTTAAAATAGGGAGGAGTTTAATATACATATAAATATAAACAGAAAAAAAGCTTATTATGTCATTATATCCCCACATTAACCCCACCTACCTTGACATCCAGCCACCCAAGTCCAGGATTCGAAAAAGGGCGTCTAAGGCCGCAGCCATGGCCCGAGCCCTCAGCAACTCCCAGTCCTCAGCTTCTCATGAAAAAATATCTGACTATCTAATGTAAATATCCCGCTTCCTTGCCCCAGTGTTGCTGGACTCACCCCCCCCCCCCCCTATCATCACTCTTCTCTCTCAGTGAAAAAAAAAGTATATTTAAAAAATTAATAAAATTAAATATAAAAATTATTAAACAAAAATTCACAAAAATAAATAAATAAAAATTATAAAATATTGAATTAAAAAATAATTTTTAAAATATAATTTATATTGTTGGATCTGGGCATCTTGGGGTCAGCTTGGGAAAGGTTCAGGGCTCGTGGTGGAGCTGGTGTTCTGTCTGAAGAACCTTCACCTGAAGCCTGTGGCTTGCCCATAAGCATGCTGGAGTCTGCCTTGGTACTGGTGGAGTCAAGTCAAGCACCATAGGTCAGTGGCTTGATTACAGGGAAGGGGCATCTGAGTCTATCTTGGACTCTGGCTTGGATTCAAGTCAGCCACCATGGGACATGTGACTCGACCACCAGGAAGGGGTGTCTGAGTCCGTCTCAGACTAGCTTGGTAGGGCCAGGTCATCCACCACAGGTCAGGTGGCTTGACCACAGGAAGGGGATCTCAGTCTCTGGCTCGGTGCTGCCAAGGCTAAAGGCGGCTTCAGGCTCCATCTCGACACCTCAAAATCACTGAGGTTTGCGGCTTAGATGGACAAAGGTGGGACATGGTTAGGTTAGGTGGGTGGGGTTCTTGATGATTTTGGCATACTATGGTCACGAGGTGTCCTAACATCGTCAATGGAGGGTTTTTAACATCCGCGGATTCCCCTCGAAAGAAGACGCGACGCTTAGTTTTTTCTAGATTGTAGCGGCGTGGGGATTGGCTTGTATGGCGGCCTGGGGAAATGGACTGGTGTCTTGGGGATCTTTTTCTGTTTGGGTATGGCGATTGTCGGCGGTAATTTGGATTTCTTGAAGAATGTTCCTCATTGAATTGAGTAGTTTGGCGGGTCTGTATGTACCGTTTAGGTCTTTCCAATTCACATTGGTCTACTGGCTGGCGATCTCTACAGTAGCGTTTGACATGGCCTGGGCGACCACAACGAAAGCAGATTGGCTTGTTGTCTTGGGTCATCAGTAGCGAACTCACCCGCTCTCTAAGTCCTTATTGTTTAAATTAATTTATTTAGTAAAAATTATCAATTTTAATTTTTAAAAATAAATCTGTGTGCTTAATGCTTTACAAGATTTCCAATTTAGCGATTAGACACAGTATTTAGTGGTATCGAAATAAGAAGGATAGGATATTTGTTTGCCAGATCTACCTCTCCATTTTCTGATGACACTAGACTAACAAAAGTAATATATCCAGAATATATAATAAAACACGTCTTATAAATATAATTCATTGAAATATATAATAAATTCCCATTTTAAAAGTACTTCTTATATTTTTAGGTACTTTCATACAAACACAAATATAGTTTATATAAATCACAGGAAAATAAATCTGTGTACTTCATTTTGTGTTGTTTTGTTTTGTTTGTATAGTCTTGTTTATTAACCTTTATTTTAAGTTACACTTTAGAATGATTGAATTTTTGGTGTAAAAACAAATATAAAGATCAATTTTGTGAGTAATAATATTAAAATATCCTAATAATTATTATTATTCGAAAGTCCTAACTCAAAATAAGGCTTCAAACATGTTTTCAATTTTCTTAAATCAAGTCCCAAATATTTAAAACTATATTATAAACTTTGTTGCCAATTTTGGAAGCTAAGAATCATTTCTGCCCTTTATTTCCCTCATGTAAAATTCTCATTTCTGAATGGTCTATACAAGGAAATGTAAAAATGATGTCATGGCAAGACATCTTAAAACCGCCAATAATGAAGGCTTGGATAATTTGTTTCCTTACAAACCTATTAATTATTCTAATTTCTATAGAGGCATTGCTAAAAATATATTGGAAATAACTGGATAAGTCTACCACTTTAGTAAACACAACCTAAACTGAAATAAACCTAAATCAGCTTATAAATACTTATTGATAGCTTAGGGTTAGTAAACTAGTAAAGTTTTTATCCAGAGACATCCAAAAAGTATATTTATTTAAAATTAAGATTGCTTATCTTGAATAAAAATAATTATTACAAATATTTCATATAGCAACCAACCAAATTTTGCTCCTTGAGGAAGTTTGGTATTTGTATATATATTGGAATAATTAAGTTATTTTGATCAAAGATAAGCTTCTAAATAATGAAAAGTAAAAAAAAAGCTCCATCTAGAAAACACAAATAATAAATATAATTTTAAATTGTGGAAAGATGGACCTAACATACCCAAAAGAAGGCACTTCTATCTTTAAAAATATATTTAAACAATGCATTTCTCAATCTTTATGAGATGTGCATAGACTCAGATCAGGTGAGATATGGGCTCATTTCTGAGGACTGTGGTCATGGTTTATTTTATACAGTGCTAGACCTACTTGCTGTAAACAAAACTAGTTCCATTTTTAAATAACCTAACCTTACCTGAACTAACCTAATTTATCCTTTCCAAGCCAAGTCTTCTTCTTTCTTATCTCCACTCAATCATATCAGGGTGTGGCGACCGCACTTTGCTTCAGTGAGCGCGAACTGGGACAAAGCTTCAAAACACATACGGGCAGAAGAATGCCTATGAATGCCACTATGCCTCGGCAAGCACGTGCTGGGAGAACACGTCACTACGCATGCGCGGGCGTCATCCGGAACTTTCTAGCGACTGGCGTCTTCCGACACTTGATCTGGCACGCGCGGTAAACAACAAGGCCTGCTCCAACGGCCGTTACTTCTTTTCTCTTTAAATATTTCTGGCTTTAAATAAATTAATTTTAATTATAATTTTATCAGCGGCCTTTCCACAAGCCACACCAACACATTACGCAACCAACCATCCCACAAGGGTATCAAGCTTGTAGAGCTTAAGATGGTGTCTGCTGTGGATGAGTAGAGTTCATCAATGGATGAGTCAATACAGTCAATGATGTAGTTTGGGGTTGCAAATTGAGAATTGCACTTAGTACATAGTTGGAAAACTGAACCATGTCTAATTGATGTTCAAGTTTTATTATTGCAGATCCAAATATGTATGTATAGATTTGCTATTTAAAAAAAAAATCTGAATAACTAGTTAAACCAACTCAGGCTACTTAAATTGTAAAGCAATATATAGTTGTGTGAGAGGAAATAACGTTTAGTTTCTGGTTAGTCTCACATCTTTATTGGCTGTCTTCTTCTTTCTTATCTTCACTCGATCATATTTAGGGTATCAAGCTTGTAGATATTGAGACTTTTGATGGTGTGAGTGAAGTAAAATGCTTCTACCTTTGTCATTAAGACTGGAAGCACTACTCAGTAGCAGGCCGACTTGGCTTCAATATTAAATAACCTCCGCTGACATATATGAGGAACAGACGCCATGTGCAGCTGCTCCTAACATGGAGTACAAACGCTGCTCATCCTGTATCCCTGGAGCCCTTACAGGGTACTATCAGCCGGGCCAGCTGAGCCCAGGTTTTTTACCGAGCATGTTACTGTTCCCCCTCCTCCCTTTTCACCAGGGCTTGGGACCGACAGAGGCAAAGTTTTATTTTTTATTGGCTGTTACTTGGACGAATGCTGTAGATACCTGTTGGAGACAGCGTTTATCTTGAAGATGTTCCGGAGTCTTTCTTACAATTTGAGATAGGTCGGTGTACTCCTGCTATGTCTATACCTAGATGTGGGTGTCTAGGCAAGATATGGGTGCTGTGCCACTGATAGCAACAAGGCTATTAAAGTAACTTATCCTGAATGAACACAAGGTAATAAGACCAAATAAATCTAATGTTTTTATGAAAAATAGACACTTCGGCCAGTTAGAGTTTTTTATTTTTCTCATCGTTTCGATAAAAATCTTTTGTCTTCGTCAGGAGAAGTAAATAAAATTCTCCTGACGAAGACAAAAGATTTTTGTTGAAATGTTGAGAAAAATAAAAAAACTCTAACTGGCCGAATTCATAATTTAATAATAGAAATATGAATGCTGGCCAGGCAGCCTCTATCTTTATGAAAATCTAATGTTGAAATTTCATCTGAAAAAATTTGTCGAATTTATCAATGGTATCAACATTATTGTTTGGTCAAATTAACGTTGGTTATTTGATAGGGTATAGTTTGGGACATGAAGACGTGGTCAAATTATTGCAAGTGTCAAATTATCATTTGTTGAATTAACGCGGTTATACTGTATTTATCTCTTATAACTTTGTCAATTTGAATTTCTTTCTTCCTCTTTTTTTTTTCCCTCTCCACATCTCAGTATATATCAGGAGAATATGTATATGAAACTATTGATTTGAAGCTATTGATTGAGGGAAATATAAAAAATCTGCTTTTCACATGTGTAGACATGGGATATACTTACAGTAAAAGCAGTCACTAACTACCCACCATGATTATCATGGCCTGTACCACATGTACTAGGAATAAGCAAAAAAAAAAAAACTATAAAAATACTGTTTGATAGAACCTTTTTCTATTTAAGAAAAAAAAAGGGCATCTCCTTATCGTGCAACTGAAAGTTGCTGATGGCTTGGGCCATCTATTGGAATAAATACCAAATAGCCGTTGTTTTTTTAATTATTCCAGAATGGGTCAAATACCCATTCTTGATTAATCAAAAAAAGCTAACCACGTACGCGTTTAGAGCTGTTGGCCCTCGTTAATGAATAGTTGATATTTATTCCGATATATGGCTCAATTATTTTATTTTATTTTATTTATTGTTACAAAAGCACGAAGTCCAAAGGACTATTGTGCTGTGCTAGTATTATTTACATATATATGATTAATTATTTACACGATGGATTAGTAGTGTTTTGTAAATTATTGTACAAATAGTTCTAAACTTAACAAAGTTCTCATAAGTTCTCAAAAGAGAATTTCGTAATGTTTCAAAGTATCTACATACAATTTGATTAGTCAGAGGGCAAGCCTATGGCTCAAGCCATCAGCAACTTTCAGTTAAGGAGATGCCTTTTTTTTTCTTAATTTATGAACCTTATTCCAGTACAATATCACATTTGTACTATTTTTTCACCTTTTTCTATTTGTTAAAGCTCACTGATGCATATTTGAATTGTCTGAGTGTTGCAGAAGTTATTCAGATGATGGAAGAAGGTGTCTCCCCTTCTTTGGAAGAAGAAGAGGATGAAGACACATTTGACCTTGAACCCAACTCTCCCGAGGTAGAATTTCTCCCTTCCTAAACTCCAGTCTAAAATCATTGTTCTTTCTTATCCCAGGACATAAAACTTTTCAACTTCATGAAAACAATGGGGATTTCTTAATGGACATCTGCCATTGTGTCAAAGAAATATGGCAGTCTAACTCAACTTCAGTTAAGGATGCTCCTAATTTGGAAAATAGACATCTTGGCTATCTACTCTGACATGCGTTCATATGCTGTTGTGTGTGTGTTGCTTGATATATATACAGTAGAAACTTCCTGTAAAGGACACCTAATTGCAGAGCCAAAATGTCCTTTAGGGAGAGATGTCCTCTTACCAGAGAGTGTCAAAATAGTAAAAATAATAATTTTGGCGATGAAAACTGTCCTTTGTAGAGAGGTGTCCTCTAGTGGGAGTGTCCTCTCATGGAGGTTCTACTGTATATATTCTATTTTCCCATGTACACGTGGTACAGGGCATTATTATCATGGTGGGTAGTTAGCAACCACTTATACAGTAGAGCCTCCATGAGAGGACACCTCTCTACAAAGGACAGTTTTCATCGCTAAAAGTGTGACATAGCCCTTGTTTGGGTTGGACTTTTTTCAAGAATCGGGGGGGAACCATTGGAGCAAATTTTTCTTAAGAAAAAAAGGGCCCAATGCAGGCTTCGATACTGGATCATGGCTGTAGAAAATTTCATGGGTTTAAGCCACTCCTCTATCAACTTGGTTGGTAGTGTTTATATGTAAATAGAGGCATGGAATTTAACCATTCATCCTGTATCGTCAATGAATTGTTATAGATTTATTTTATAGGTTTAGTCCCACCCCAGTTTAGCACTCTATGCAGTCAACTTTGAACCTTGGATAAAACATGTATTGTGTGCAGACCACTGACCCTCTGACCAAAGAGGATGAGGAGGAGGAAGAGGAGGAGGCTCAAGCTGCAAAAGAACCTTGTCCCCAGATCTCCAAAAATGAGCCATTTGTCCCCAGCAAGAACATCTCGTACAAGATCCAGTAAGTTTGCTGCTAGAGGCCAGGTGTTACTTCCACCAGCTCCTTGTTCTGAAATGACATCAGTTTGTTGACTTATCCAAGTTCATTGTTGTCTCACTACAAGAACAGTACCTACAGTAAAACCCCTCTATAGTGAACCCCAATGGGACAGAGCTTTTGGTTCACTATAGCCACGGTTCACTATAGCCACGGTTTGGCTATTTTTTTTTACTTTTCAAAAATTTTAGACTGTATAATTAAAAAACAGCCATACACACAAGTAGAGGCTGCCTCTTAATAGTGGTCACTTTATTTTAATTCCCTTAATTGACTAATTTCCTTATATTAATACTGAATAATAATAGAAATCATTAGATAATAGGTTCTTCTTATGATTAACATACATGTACCTCTATGTCTAAGTTAAAAATCAAGACAAATCCTAGGCAAAGTTTTATTAAATATATATTCAAAGATATGAAATGATTTTAAAACTTCATTATCACATTATATAATACAATTTTTACTTGAAAAAATGGCTCTAATACCTTGTTGTTTCAAAGCATTCTTCCAAGCATTGCACCATTCAAATAAAGTTAGTGTTTTTCTTCCATTTCATGTTTCCCCATATTCTTCTAGGTCTAGATTTCGTTTTTTTTTTTAACCTGCCATGCAAAACATTGCTGACTTTAAAATCACCATAGTTAATGGCATAAAAATAATTTTTGTTTCATCACGGGACCGTTTATTTGGACTTTTTTTTTTTTTAGCCCTAAAACGTACGATCGCGATCGCGGCAAAAGTTGAAGTTGATTCCTCTTTGTAACAATTTTTAATAACTTTATATTTTATCTTTTATAATAGAAAAGTTATATTCTCTTATTTTAATATGTTCTTAACATTTTGCCTATGTTGTTTCACTTTGAAAAGTTCTGAAAATGGCCTTTTTTTTTTTTTTTAAGAAATAATGCTTTTGTTTTTAAAATGCCTTTGTTTTCTTCATTTTGGAAGCCATTTGCATTTTTTATATTTCAAATTTAATGGATGCAAAGATATTTTAATTAATAAAAAGTATAATGTGTAAAAATTTATACAACATACAGCAAAATAAAGTGCAAAAATCAAACAAACAATGCCGCTAAATTTATTGTTTTGAAATCGCGATCCGCGAGCTTTAAACATGCTCAAAATTTTGTTTTTTAATTTTTTTTTTAAATTACAATTCTAAGTTCGTTATAAGCATAGTATTTTTAATAGATTTTATCATTTTGGGACCCGAAATAGGTTCGTTATAGGGGTAGTTCGTTATTCTAAAAATCGCAAAGTTCGTTATAATGATGGTATTTTCAATGGAATGGAATTGGGAATCGGTGTGGGTTCGTTATAAGGGAAGGTTCGTTATATCCAGGGTTCGTTATAGCGGGGTTTTGCTGTATTTGGAACAACAACAACAGCAAAAATCTTTCACAGAAATAGAGTTAAATTTTACACCATACTTCTTATTTTATACAAGTTGAGACTTAATATAAATGCATCATCTGGAACATTAAAATGTAATTTTACTGTCTAAAAGTTTGTGTCCATAGTTGTGGGTTTAAATAGCATAACTAAAATTCCAAGCTTCAGTGTAGCATATATAAACAGAATTGTCAAAAACAGTATTTGAGCTCTAAAAGGCATTGAAACAGAAACAATGTTCAATGCAGGATTTGGTCATGGTTATCTGTGAAGACTTTGTGTGTCCAGGAACATGGTGGTCATATAGTGGGTTGTCTGTCCAGGAACATGGTGGTCATATAGTGGGTTGTCTGTCCAGGAACATGGTGGTCATATAGTGGGTTGTCTGTCCAGGAACATGGTGGTCATATAGTGGGTTGTCTGTCCAGGAACATGGTGGTCATATAGTGGGTTGTCTGTCCAGGAACATGGTGGTCATATAGTGGGTTGTCTGTCCAGGAACATGGTGGTCATATAGTGGGTTGTCTGTCCAGGAACATGGTGGTCATATAGTGGGTTGTCTGTCCAGGAACATGGTGGTCATATAGTGGGTTGTCTGTCCAGGAACATGGTGGTCATATAGTGGGTTGTCTGTCCAGGAACATGGTGGTCATATAGTGGGTTGTCTGTCCAGGAACATGGTGGTCATATAGTGGGTTGTCTGTCCAGGAACATGGTGGTCATATAGTGGGTTGTCTGTCCAGGAACATGGTGGTCATATAGTGGGTTGTCTGTCCAGGAACATGGTGGTCATATAGTGGGTTGTCTGTCCAGGAACATGGTGGTCATATAGTGGGTTGTCTGTCCAGGAACATGGTGGTCATATAGTGGGTTGTCTGTCCAGGAACATGGTGGTCATATAGTGGGTTGTCTGTCCAGGAACATGGTGGTGATGGTGGACCTAGCTACCAGATTGGACCTACAGAAGATCTGCATCATGACCAAGAACTCAGAGTACCGGCCCAAGAACTTCTCCGGACTGGTGATGAGACTCATCAACCCTGTGTGCTCTGCCTTGCTCTTCAGTTCTGGCAAGGTGATAGTGTCCGGATGTCACAGGTAACTTACAGTACCTGGCCTCCACCACTGTCCCCTCTCACACAGCATTCTTGCAGTCCAGAAGATGCCAACTTCGCAGCCAGGAAGGTAGCTCGGGTCACCCAGATGCTGGGCTTTGATGTAAGTTTAGCTTAATAAACAATAGTGTGAATTTTGAAATGCCAGATATTTTCTCAAGCTGAGGTGACTTCTTACCAGAGGAGCTGAATGGTAAAAATGATAATTTTTCCAATTAAAGCTTTGTAGAAATGTGCCTGCTGGCAGGTTCAAATATATTCAATGGTGTTTAGAGAAGAAAAAGAGTTGTCTCTCTGACTGCCACTTTTGTAGTGAAGGGAGAGATTTCTTGGAAAACCAATACAGTAGAACTACCTCTTTGTAAAGTTTCAGAGCAAAAGTATCCTTTAGGGAGAGGTGTCCTCTTACCGGAGAGTTGCCTATTAGTAAAAATGATAATTTTGGCAATGATAATTGTCCTTTATCTCTATAGGTGTTCTCTAGCACCGTTATTGATTTAAAGAATTTTTGCATAAGACTTAAGCTCTTAATAAATACTTATTTATGCATCATATGTAAATATCAGCATCTTATTTAAATTTTTTTTTTTTTTTTTTATCTTTTTGTTTTCCTCTAACTTATTATACAATGAGGCTAATTAGAACAATTATTCAACTGTGACTAATGACTATTGTCTTAGGTTTTCTCTATTTATTATCTACATTATTATAGTAATTGCAGACTCTGTGGTAATCCATATATAAGGCTATATTCATGATAATATTGTGAAAAACGTTTGAAAATACAAAATATTTTCTCACAATGAGTTTCTACTTATTTAATAAATTGCTAGGTTTGAAGTGATAGTCGCTCTTCAATGGGCTTAATAAAAAAACATTGACATCTTACAAGAAATATTTACAAATTATATTTATATTATATAATTTTAGTTGTAAATATCCACGCTGTGCACATATAATATATACATTCTTGTAAGATATAGTCGATGTTTTTTATTAAGCCCGTTGAAGAGCAATTATCGCTTAAAAGCTAGCAATTTATAGAATAAAAAGCAACTCATTGTGAGAAAATATAAGGCTATATGTCATAATATTGTGTGGTTGAAGGAGATATATATTTACATCCAAGCCTTTCAGTAGACTTGTGCTTTATAACAAACTAGCCGAATGACCCGGGCAATGCCCATGTTTTACCCGATTGAATGTTTTTATTCAAATACTATTTGTTACAATTATAATTTGGCGCCTTAAATAAATGCATATATTAGTTAATACCTATAGCCTATGTGCTTTATCTGTCTATGTACTGTTGGCTTCCGTAGGCGTCTCTTACTGGGTAAAAGAAAGAGAGGATTCCATTTAGTTATTATCTAATATATGCATTTATTTAAGGAGTGACCTGCTCCAACACAATAGTTACAAAGACAACAAAGCGAGTGGGGGGGCATGATGGGGGGGGGGGGGGGGGGGGGGGTACATCCAAGCCTTTCAGTAGACATATGCTTTATAACAAATGTCTATCTACACCTGGCTCTGTCAATACAATAACAATCTCTCTACAGGGATTGTAGTGTAGTGTAGTCTACAAATACTGTGGTGTGCAGGCCAGGTTCCGTAACTACACCATCTGTAACCTGGTGGCTCTGGTAGATCTCAAGTTTCCCATCAACCTGGATGAGCTCAACAACAACCACAGCCAGTTCAGTCGGTCTGTTCCCTTCTTCTATATCTACATGTTTCTAACCTAGACTGGGAGTTAAAAAGATCTAAATTGATGTAGTTACACAGCCAGTCTGTACCTTTTTTTATATCTACAATCCTGTGTTCTTCTGTATCTACTATATCTTGTTAACTTTGATTTTGACTGAACATTTACCTAAATTAAGCCAATAATTTTATAATCCATTTCAGTACTTAAATTACAGATTAACTACATCGTCCCTACAACTGCAAACTATCGAATGTGAAAAATTCAATTTTGAAGGAGAGAGAAATGAAGAGACCATGTGGCCTACCCTCAGTAGAGGAAGGCATTGAAGGAGGGAGAAATGAAGAGACCATGACATGGTCTCTTCATTTCTCTCTCCTTCAAAATTGAATTTTTCACATTCGATAGTTTGCAGTTGTAGGGACGACATCTTTACAGCAATTATATTATTAAGATTTATTAAGAGAAAAATGCAAAGACAAAAAATTATTTCTAAAAAAATTGCACTCCATAAAATTCAACATTCAAATAAAAAAGGTCACATATTGGTTCGAAAATAAACTGGGTTTATTGCAAGATATTTTGACGATCATCTTCTGAAGAAGCTTTTGAAAAAGATGAACGTTCTGATCGTCAAAATACCATGCAATAAACCCAGCTTATTTTTCAATCTAAGATGTGTTGTTTTTTATTTGAATGTTACTTTATTGGTAGAGTATTTCACAGGCTTTCAAACCTTTCAGTCCTTTGGTTACTGTAAAATACATCAGAAAATTTCACCAATCAAAGGACCAAATGATTTGAAAGCTTGTGAAATGATCTAACAATAAAGAAACTTTTCATCTTCATTTTTTTTGTGTTGTTGTTTCTTATCCCCTTGTGTAAAGATTACACTAAGTCCATGAGTTCATGCTTATTGAGCTGTTTTATGATAAGCAGCGTCCTTTCCCAAAGGTCCTGTTTAGTGCATCTAATACAAGTCAAAATGTGTTCTGGTTTTGGCAGGTGCCAAGCTACATTTTGGGCAAGTGTGGACAGTAGAAATTGTTTATTTTTCAAAAGAATCATACACGTCTATAATGGTTTCTAATTGTTAAGATTCTTAACAGTACAAGTTACAGGAAATTGCCTTAGTCAAGCCAAACCATGAAACCATTAAATGTGTAAACACACTATTTATTTAAAATTCAAAACTATTTTAAAGGCGTAAGATTCTTTTTGATATTAAACAATTTCTACTGACCTTACTGCAATGGAAAAAATTAATGGGAGGGCCTGGCTCATCAGTGGTGAACCCTCTCAGCAGTTTCGCCAGTTTAACCATTGCAGTAAGAGCAGTAGAAATTGTTTAATATCAAAAAGAATCTTACGCCTTTAAAATAGTTTTGAATTTTGATAACAGATGGCGCGCTAGTGCATCACACTATTTATTTATTTGGATTTGGTCTTATTACCTTGTGTTTATAATCTATAATCCAAATTGTGCCTTATCATTAAATGTGTAGTCTGGTTTTAGAGGATCCTTTATTCTACGTTGAAGATACTGTAGTCTCCCACGAAAAACTGTCCAAAAAACAGCAGTTCCTGGTCTCTCATTGGACATTTGGTCATGTAATAATAAGACACTTCGACCAATAAATCTTTTCATTATCTCAACGTTTTGACAAAAATCTTTTATCCTCATCAGGAACGAAAAAAATTAAAGCATTCGGCAAGGCGCTAAAAATTATTTTAAAAAGATTTTTGCCAAAATGTCGAGATAATAAAAAGATTCATTGTTCACATTGCAGTAAGGTCTTTAGATAATCCTTTATTTTGTTTAACTCTTTCTGTAAATATATTTTCAAAAAAAGCGCTAATATTTCTCTTTCCTTATTTTATCTGATATATTTAAGTGTTTATCAAAATCTACTCAATATTCATTGTCTTGTAAATACTTTAATGATTTCAAATATGAAGGGAAGTCAGTAAAATTAGAGAAAAATACTCTCTAATCTCTGCTAACTTTGTTGTAGGTAATGTATATAGATAGGACTATTGTAACTCCTGTTCTACTGGGGGCATTTGTTCCTCGAGGGACAGAGTGCCTTAATGTTGAAACAAAGATTAGTAGAAAAGTACTTTATTAAAAAAAAAAAAATATATATATATCGTATATTTTCCTCTATAAGACCAGTGTGTCTTAATAAAGGCTTTTGTGTGTGTGTGAATATATTGTATATTTTAAACTGTATAATAATGACACTTTTAGTATATGTCACATATCTTCCAATTAGCTAGAGCCGATACCTTATAATATCCTACCCTTCTATTAAAATGTACACTATTTCTATTTACTACCCCCCCATATTTTGTATATAAACTATTTGTATGTTTAACCCCTATTTGTATGTAAAACTAAAAATGTTGACGTCAAAATAAAGATTCAAAGAGTGATCTGTCAGCTGGTGGCAGGGACAGAGGGGAGGAAAAAGCCAACGCCCAGCCCATGTGGGGCTCCAGGGACTCTATATAGACGACCCCTGTAAACAGGACAGGTTTTAGCAAAGGGGTCATCAGCAGCTGTTCTAGGGTGTGGCCATCGGCATACGGCTTCTGTCTCTTGCACTCTCGCTCTCCATGTCTCAGTGATAAGCATCCAAGTTTGTGTCATGGCCTCTACCTCTGTCCCGTGGGCTGTCCCCGATCACTCTCGGTGCTAACATCTAGCCCTGCCTCTGCTTCTTGTTGTCCACGTGTGGGAAGAACATCAACACTCGCCTCACGTACACAACTGCCAGTTTATTCATACTCGGCAGGATTACATTTGCAACAATATTACATATATATATACACAATAGTTTACGTTTCCAATTCGGTGTGTATGCTGCTTGCAGAAACATTGGAGTAATTTTATAAATATCCAAGTTGATAGTATCTTTTATTCAATTGATTATATTTTCTAACATATAAAATATAATTGTATCATATAATTCTGAGGCCTTAGATGCACTAAACAGAACCTTTGGGAGAGGCCGTTGTTATATATATATATATATTTTGCTTATCCCTAGTACATGTGGAACAGGCCATGATAATCATGGTGGGTAGAAGTAGGCGACTGCTTTTACTGTAAGTGCACCACATGTCTACACATGTGAAAAGCAGTTCGACTTTGCACTTAAAAATGTGACAGAGCCCCGTTTGGTTACTTGCACTCGCTGGTGGGGTTGGACTTTTGCAAGAATCGGGGGCCATTGGAGCATTTTTTGCTGCTTATCATTGACAAACTCAAGGAGCATGGACTCATAAAATTTGTGTAAGCAAGGGGGATCAGAAACAATAATAATTCTAAGGTTGTTTGTGTTCTCAGGTTTGAGCCAGAAATCTTCCCTGGTCTCTTCTATCAACTGCTGGTCCCCAGAGTCAGACTTCTGATCTTTGTCTCGGGCAAGTTCCTCGTCACAGGTGAGTGGTAGTTCCTTGCCCCCTGAGTCCATCTCACCTGCTGTTGGGTGGTCACAGGGGCCAAGGACACTCAGCAGATTGAGTCTGCTATTGACACCATCTACCCCGTTCTCTACACCTTCCGCAAGACCAAGTACCAGACCACCTTACCTCAGTCTAAATGACCTCATATCTTTGTCTAGGACATTGTTTCTCTCTCATTTCTACACTCTTGGAATAAAATATACATTATTTACAGTGTGTATGTGTGCTAGCTCTCATTGTATCACTTACACAAGACCATTCTGACATTATCATACAATGGGGGGATTTATAACATTTGTTTTCGGGGGTTCGGTGGAAGGCTGGTTAAACCGTTTGGTTTTCGACCACTATGACCCGGGTTCGATTCCCGCATTGGACACTTTTTTCTGATAAAAAAAAAAAAAATGCTCCAATGGCCCCCGATTCTTGCAAAAGTTCAACCCCACCAGCGAGTGCAAGTAATCAAACGGGGCTCTGGCACATTTGTAAGTGCAAAGTCGAACTGCTTTTCACATGTGTAGACATGTGGTGCGCTTACAGTAAAAGCAGTCGCTAACTACCCACCATGATTATCATGGCCTGTACCACGTGTACTAGGGATAAGCAAAAAAAACATTGTTTTTACTACAGTAGTGTTGGTGACTATATTGCCAAATATTCTTCAATTTGATCTTTTGACCCTGTAGTAACTTGTTGTTGTTATTTCTTATCCCCTTGTGTAAAGATTACACAAATTTCTTGAGTTCATGCTTTTTGAGATGGTTTTATGATAAGCAATGGCCTCTCCCAAAGGTCTTGTTTAGTGCATCTAATGCAAGCCAAAATGTGTTCTGGAGCTGTAGGTACCAAGCTACATTTTGGGCAAGTGGGGTAGATTTTGTTAGTATTTTTATCTTCAATGGCTTGAGATGGCTTGTTCTAAATCTTGTTAGTGATGTTTGATGCTGTCTATTTCTGAGGTTCAGAGCTCCTCCTGGGTCCACTCCACTGTACCAACTGTGCTTAGGTGGGATCCTCCAGTTCTTGTTTATTTTTGTTTTGGCTATTGTTTCTATATCTTTAAAAGTAAGTGTTTGCTGTACACTTTTAGATTGGTGCACTATGATGTTGGTTCATTTGGATTAAAATGGTCTCAATCAAAGGTGACAATATATATATTTAAAAAGGATCAACTTTGTATACAAAAGCAAACAAATCAAATCAAAAACAACTGTTTTTCTTTTTCTCGCAGATTACATTAGGCCTAGCGAAGAAGTACGTTTATCTCATCAAGCAAGCTGTGCGCTCTACTCTACAAGCCTCACCACCCTACCACGACAACATCGACTACCACGACAACTGCCGGCACAGGCAACATCGCCTTTTATAAAGGCAAAAGATAAAATAATAGAAAAATGCAAAATAGCTATTTACATAAAATATAAAAATACAAATTATCTATGTTCCTAACAGTAAGTTTATTTTTCTGTGGCAGTTTACTACAGTAGTGTCCATCAAACCAACTTTTGGTGACTACATGGCCAAATGTTCTCCAATTTGATTTGTTGACCTTGTGATAACTTACTTGACCCAACCAGCTCATTGCAGATCTTCCTCTCTTGCTTCTTCCTGCAAATTATCCCACCGTCAACATCTTTTCTAATTTATTTGCTATGTGTCTGAAGTAGGTCAGTTGTTGGCATATTTGGGTTTCTAGGGATATAACAGGGTTACTTTCATTTATGATTAAAGTATTTTTCCGTGCCAACTTAATAAGTACTGACTTGAAGCATAGTTTAATGACTCACTCCAACTTGCGAAGGAAAGGGTTCCAGCCTGTACTTGTCGATTTTTCCTTTTATCTGTTCACAACACTCTGAGTAGCTTTCTTCCTGTTCACATTTCCAGAGTTTCAATTCTTTTTCCTTCTTCTTTTCTGAGAGTTCATCTCTCAGATCCATTAAGTGACCACAGAGAATATACTCTCCTGTCTTGATCATTTTATGATGTATGTCTTGAATGAGATGATCTTTCATAATCATGGTTATAACAACCTACATTTGGTTCCTAGTGATGTTGTAATGATGAGGTTTAACTAATTAAAAGATATTCGGGGGGTCGGTGGAAGGCTGGTTAAACCGTTTGGTTTACGACCACTACGACCCGGGTTCGATCCCCGCATTGGACACTTTTTTCTGTTTAAAAAAAAAAAAAATGCTCCAATGGCCCCCCGATTCTTGCAAAAGTCCAACCCCACCAGCGAGTGCAAGTAACCAAACGGGGCTCTGGCACATTTGTAAGTGCAAAGTCGAACTGCTTTCACATGTGTAGACATGTGGTGCGCTTACAGTAAAAAGCAGTCGCTAACTACCCACCATGATTATCATGGCCTGTACCACATGTACTAGGGATAAGCAAAAAAAAAAGATATTTAATTTGAGATTTTTTTATGTTTCAAAATTTAAATTGCTTCTGTTGTGATGCTTTATACTTAACCAACAATCTTATGTTCCTCGGCAGAGCTGACTGGGCGTGTCCCCAGGTCGCAGATAAGGGAATGACCTTCAGATATGAAGGCCAGCTGCGAAACAAGCAGAATAAATCTGACGAATAAGCAGTCATGGACCAACAGAAGCATTTTTAGAAGAGGAGAAATATCTTTTTAAAAATTAGTTGTTCAACTGACCCGGTTGATAGACATCAGCACGCTATCCCAACATTCAAGAAACCACTATTGAAAGTTGTTCTCCTCACTTCTGGCAGTATCCATCAGCCTTACCACTGGTGGGGGGACAGTCTATATACTGCGTGAGGTAAGGCTGCTCTTCAAGCGCTGCACTCTTCCCCATCACCAGGGTCCTTCTGCTTCGCCTGGATCAGCTGCTAGGCCGGAATAATGTCTTGGCGTATGCCTACTACAATGTTCTGCTTATCCGCGAGGATGGGCAGTTGGCCTCTGGTGCAGTGGGTGGAGGAAAACCACATAGACTTTCTGTTGGGCATTTCCTGAAACAAAGAAAAATCATTTTGGGCTTCATCGTGACATCAGGGCTCCAAGACCAGCACCTAAGTGAACTTCTGTAACAAGCCATTGCTAGATGGCCCCCATCTCTCGCTGGGCAGTTAAGAGTGGCCAATAGTTTGATACTCTAATCGGTCTTTTATCATCCTCAGGCCTTCTGCCCAGCGAGACCACCATCTCAGATTTCAGAAAAGAATGGCCTGGCTTGTTTTTAGTTGGTTTGACCACACTACGTGGCTTCCCGACAGCGTTCTGAGGCGGTGGGACTCCTCGATCTCGACAAACAGCTCAGGTTTTCGTGCCTTAAGGGCGTTGAGATTGCTCCACATGGTGGCCACAATTCTCACTTCTGGCTTGCCGATACCAGAATGGAGCTGGGCTCTCTGCCTGCTACTGATGTCAGGATTATACTGCAGTGTTATCAGAGTCTATACCTCTTCGAGGCTGTCAAGGCGGTCCTACAGTTGGCCCATTGACTTCAACCTCCAGCGACTTTCCGAGAGCTTCAGGTGATGGGTGACTGCCACTTCCTGAGGCCTCCAAAGCCCTTGGCTCGCATGCGGTGGCTCACTTCAGGTCGAATACATTTTTTTGGCACATTATTGCATGCATGGCCTGGTTGAGGCAACCGTGATGCAAGGTACGACCACATCCTTGCAGCGGCTCACATCTCGCACTGCCCGTCGCTTGCAGGAGCGACTCGCTGCAGTGCCTATTACCCAGATCCTGCAGAGGTGGGAAGACACTGTGGATCTGCTTCCGTCTAAGGTGAGCTGGACAGTTCTCTTAAATTCCTGATTCTCTGGGCAAGATGTCAATGCGGCTATTCGTCTGGCTCTACATGCTTTGCCCCACTCCGCACATCCTACCTCGTCCCTCTTGTGATGCATCGCCAAGTTTTTCCTGAACTTGGAATTAGGACATATTAATGAGAACTCTCTAATTGCATGATGGAACACTCTTCCTCTTTGTGAGGGCCCCATCGATCTCATATAGATTTCCCCAATTTTTATTATATTTATTGTTATTATGATGCACATATTTTTATTTATGACACATGTATTTGAATAAGTGTTAATAAAAGTTTTCAATTGTAAAATTGTCTCTCTCTGGCGCTGGGCGCCCGTAGTCGAAATGCCTTTCTCCTCCAATGTTACCTTTTCATCTCTCAGTTGCTGCTCCTTCAGGGATCATGTGGCGGACATCGCTCTGCGGCTGGCCCTGCACGCCCTGCCTCATCCAGGGCATCCGGCGTCGAGTCAGCCTGTCCTCATCGCCTGCGGCTCCTGCGACCTGTTGCTGGCCCCACCGCTACTGTACCTACATCGCCATCCGCCCTCTAATCCGAGATGTGTTCTCCATCATTAGGCGGTCGCCGTACCTGCAATCCTGGTTTTCGCGGTGGGCCTTGAGGAAAATGCGATCATCATATCCTCTGCGGCAAAGAATGCGGGGCACAAATTTTGCGCGGATCGCGAAATGCGTGGTGTCGCTGGAGACTCGATGACGATTTTTCCTTGAACTCTGCTGGGGTGATGTCATGTACATATTCATTGTACATAGTATATATTTAATTTTAAAATAAGAACATTAAGCACCCAGGGAAAGTTTCTTTTAAAAATATTTTTTATTTAAAAATCTCAAGCTTTTGGGCAAAAAAGCCCTTCTACGGGAGAAAATATCTTACATCATTAAAACGCCAATAAAATAAGATTTAAAATGAAAATAAAGTGCTTTTGTTGTTTACATTTGTTTCAATGCAGAATCAACACGGGCTTCTGTAAAGCATTTTTAAAAAATCTTATTTTATTGGCGTTTTAATGATGTAAGATATTTTCTCCCGTAGAAGGGCTTTCTTACCCGAAAGCTTGAGAGATTTTTAAATAAAAAATATTTTAAAAAGAAACTTTTCCCTGGATTTTCTTAATGTTCTTGTTTTAATATTGATTCAAGGGATTATTTTATCGAAATATATTTAATTAATATTATATTTTATTCATAACATTGTGCAAAAATATACTCATTATCATTCGGTTGGTGGTCGGACAGTTGACCGTCCTTTCTTCCAACATAGCGGGATATATCACCTACAACAACACGAACAACTGTTAAATATTTCTAGTTATTTTTAAAACAATATACAGTCACGATTATCGACTAATGGACTAGCAACGCGGAACCAAAAAGCTATAAATATATACTCTATAACAAAAAAAATCGACGCACCAAGAAGCAGTTGTCCGATTTATATGAAAATACGTATACAAAGAGGTTTCGACCAAACATGCAAATGATTGAAATTTGGTGGCCGATATATGCAAAGCAAGAGCTCCAGCGCATCTGAACTTCGCATCCAGCACGAGCATTCTAGACTCAATATTCGGCGCGGCACGAGCTGATTTTCAGAATTTCCGTTTAATATTTTAGCAGTACGCCTATTTCTACTGTATCAATGCCTCGCCGAAAGATTCGTGCTCATTACGAACATATGTCAGAGTTTGAAACTGGTCGTGCCATTAGATTGAAAGAGGCTGGTTGGTCTAATCGACTAATCGCGCGACATCTGTGTCGAAGTGATGCGGCTATTAGGCGATGTTGGCAAAAGTGGGTCAACAACGGAAGTATGCAACGTCAGGACGGCAGCGGTCGACCAAGGGAGGACAGAGCAATTGTCAGAATGGCTGTCGCAGCACCGGAATCCACGTTATCTACCATCCAACGTGTGACCGGCACACAAGTGTCCAAAATGACCATCAACAGGCGACTGAGAGAGCGGAATCTAAGAGCACGCCGACCGTTACGATGCCTACCCCTCACACCCGTGCACCGACAAGTCCGACTACAGTGGTGTCGGGAGCGATCAACTTGGAACTGCGCTGACTGGGGGCGTATAGCCTTTAGTGACGAGTCCCGTTTCTTACTGTGTCCTGACGACCGTCGCAAACGTGTCTGGAGACGTCCTGGGCAGCGTGTGGATCCTGGCCTTACTGTCGAACACCACACAGGTCCACAACAGGGCGTTATGGTCTGGGGTGCCATTTCATTTGATAGCAGGACCCCATTGGTAGTCATTCCTGGCACCCTGACAGCACAACGGTACGTAGATGACATTCTACGGTCTGTTTTGTTGCCGTTCCTCTCACATCACTCCGGGCTTACTTTTCAACAAGATAATGCCCGGCCACACACGGCACGTGTTACTATGGATTGTCTTCAATTTTGCCGAACTCTTCCGTGGCCAGCAAGGTCGCCTGATCTCTCGCCCATAGAGCACATCTGGGACGTGATGGGAAGGCGATTGCAACCATCCCGAAATGTTGACTATTTAGCCCGACAGTTGGAGACAATTTGGCAAGAAATCCCGCAGCACACCATCCGGAATCTTTATCAGTCCATGACACGCCGGGTGGCAGCCTGCATCCAGGCCAGTGGGGGTACAACGACATATTGACATTCTCAATTTGTGACGATCAAACTCTGAAATGAAACAATTGATTGTTCTGAAATTTTAACCGTTTTTTCCCCTATACATGCTCTTTATATACACCAATTTTTGTCCTAATCTGACAACTCCTTCTTGGTGCGTCGATTTTTTTTGTTATACAGTGTATATATATAAGCACAAGGCGCCTCTCCCATCAAATTAAACGTCAAAACTAGACGCTATCTATTGACCGTCGCCGCAAATTAGCGGCCTCAGGTCGGTGACAAAGCCACAACACCAGCTTTGGCAAACTGAGAAACGTCCACCTAGAGACCATGGTTTTGGGCTAATGGCCTTCGTCATCCTATATATGAAAAACAATTGAAAAATTATATATTTGAGTTGAGAGAGGATCAGCAATCAGTGTCGGCGCCATTTTACGCCATATCTTGCCAGGCTCTGAGGTAGCAAACTGCTATATCGAAAATTCTTTCAAAATCATTTACACTAGTGGAAATAGAAAGTGCTACATCCAGAAGGATTTGAAAAAAAAATCCTCTAGTGGCGTGTAATAAATGATTAAATTTTGGATGCAAAATGATAAAAATAGTTGAATTTAATTATTATTCTTTTTTTTTTAAATTATTATGTGTAATAGCCTGTATATCGTTAACCTTGACGTATGCACGGTGTGACCATTGGACATGCGTCGGACCTGGAGGCTGTTGTTGGGTGCTGCGCTGCCTAGAGTATAGGAGCTCCTTCCTTTCTTTCTGTGATGAATCTGTATAAGACCGATGGTCTTAATAAAGCTGTGTGTGTGTGTAATAGCCTGTATATTCATGCCAATTTTACTGATATTCCACCATTCATTTTTGGCGTAACATCGTTTTTAATTATTACAACACCAATGATTAAATTAAAAAAGTCAAAATGCAGAATAACAAAGAGAGGGGTTATCATTGATAAGACGCTACAAGATTATACACCTTCTATAGAATGGCTTGTACAATTCTTTCTACAAACTGGGAGAGTTTCACGACCGGACTAGGTTTATGGTGATATATGTAAAAAAACACATTGTCAAAAATAATTATTACAAATATTATAGGTAAATGACAATTAAATTTATAAATGTAATTTGCTAATATAACTTTGATATGGAATCATTTTTGCTGAAGAAGTTTTCTCGATTAAATTTCTTGTAATTATATGGATGCACCTATACAGACCGATAAGCTTATGTCCATAGGTTCCCTAAACAGCCCCTAAGCTGCCTTCCATAGTAAAAGCAGGGTATTTAAGAAAATCAGTCCAATACAAATAGAAGTTAGTGGACGAGTGGTTAAAATATTCGATTCCCGACAGCCACGAATCGCATTGTACACTGTTTTCTGTGAATAACCTGTTCATATTTCTCATGTAAATAACAATCTCGATTGATCTTTTTGAGCGGTATCTAAAACAGTTATTTTGGAGCAGGAATCCAATAGAAATAGAAGTCGGTGGACGAGTGGTTAAACCCTCAATTCCCAACATCCATGAACCGGGATCGAATCCCTCATTGGACACTTTATTTTAATAAGTGAATAACCGTCACATATTATTCATTGTTGTAAATATTATAAGCTAGGTTGTTCTTTTTGAGCGGTACCTAATAAAGTTGATTTGGAACCAACCCAATACTATAATAGAGCGGTCTGGAAATTAATTTGGCGAAACCGCTGAGAAGGTTCACCACTGATGAGCCCAATTCTCTCATTCACAATAACTTTTATCATTGTAGTAAGGTATATAGAGATAATATTTGAATATATCCAGTTCCAGTTCCAAATAATTTTATTAGGTGCCGCTCAAAAAGAGCAACCTAGATAATCATATTTACAATATACTGAGGGGGGTGGTTATGTACAGGGGTTCATTTACAATTATAATATTATTTAAATTTGATTTAAATATATATGTACAAAAAAAGAAATACATTTCCAAAAATTAATTGTTATAAATATTATTTATAAAAAATGCTAGAGTTCCCTGGATATGGCCTCTTCTGCGTCTAACATTTTCTATTTCCCACTAATGTATTTTAAAGACTATATTTGAAATACAAGCTTTTTTGAGAGAGATGTATTTAATTCTATATACAGTGGTACCTCGGCATACGAGTTTAATTCGTTCCGGAACCTTGCTCGTATCTTGAATTACTCGTATCTCGAAGCAAATTTCCCCATAAAAAACAATTGAACTACCATTAATCCGTTCCAACCTCCAAAATGTCACCCCAGTTATTTTTGTTACGTGGTTTTAAATAATAAAAACGTATTTATAAATATCAAATATTTATTGCACAAAAACAAAAAAGAGAATGTAAAGAAATAAATTAGATATCCTCACTGGTCTTTGCCTTTTTCGCTACATTTTTAGCCGGCGTTACACTTTTTATCGACTCCTTCCGTTTAAGCACAGAATATATCATGGACGTACTACGGCCATACTGCCTCGACAAGTCAACAACTCGAACACCTTGCTCATGTTTTTCTATAATTTCACGTTTTAATTCAATACTCATCATCTTTTTCTTAGCACTTGACTTTTTACAAACTTTCTTCCTATCCATGGTTATAAAAATAAATGAACTAAAACTGTAAATGTAAACGCAACACAAAACGCGAACACAAAACACAACTTATCACAGCGGAAGCACGCTGCTAACTGATCGTGATGGCGCGACTGCGTGTTACTACCTGTTGTGTTTTAACTTGAAAAGCACACAAAAATATAATAAACTTGAATTTGTTTATTCAAGTCTCAAAAAACAAAGCTTTGCATATAGAACAAATAATAATGAAGAAGAAGAAAGAAACATTTTAGGAAAAACAAAACAAAAGTACTGGTCAAAAATAAACATTTAAAATCACAGATTAATATCTTCAACACTACCGAACCGAACTCGTATCTCGAATTTCGCTCGTAACTAAAAGCAAAAAATCACTTGCTCGTCGGCTCGTATCTCGAAAAACTCGTATCTCGTATGTCGAGGTACCACTGTAGATGGAAAATTTACCGGGAGGAAATTGATCCATTGAAGCATAGGGCGCCTCTTCCGTCAAAATAAACGTCAAAACTTGACGCCATCTATTGACCGTCGCCGCAAACTAACGGCCTCGGATCGGTGACAAAGCCACAACAAGTTGAGAAGCGTCCACCTAGAGACCATGGTTTCGAGCTAATGGCCCTCGTCAGCCTAGGGCGGACTTTATTCCAAGAGATACAGACGGGATCTAATGGAATCTTCATAATCTGCCAAAGAGGTGTTTAGCTGGTAAAGTAGCTGGGCCAAATCTATAGCTAAAATATATTGATGAAAAAATTTCCGGGAGGAAATTGATCCATAGAAGAATAGGTCGCCTCTCCCGTCATATTATGTTGAAAATAAATTAATAAGAGTAATAAAGGTTGTCCCAAAAGTTCGTGTTTTTCTTAAAACGTTATTTTTCTTATTACTTGGCGAATAATATTATTACGGCGAATACTTAATAATACAATTACTTTATACATAATACAAAGACATTCTACCTAACGGCGAATAATATTGGTATTTCAAATTTTTTTGCAAGTGTTTACAAACTTTTGGGACAATCTTGTACAACAAATATACTAAATGAACATGTTGGGAAAAACAAAACCTAAATTATATTTTAGGGAAAGGTTGTAATGTTTATCGCAGAGTGATAATGTTATCACGTTGCAACACACGGCAACAATCACATTAAACTACATGCATCCACGCAGTTCTTGGCTCTGTCTCTCTTTACACCCAGCGATCGATCACATTTCCACACTACACATAGCTTTAATCTCTACATACATGTAACCCATGTCTAACAGTTCTGTGTTCTAGATAAACTACAGATATTGGTAGATGAAGGATCCCCTGTTATCAAAAAAGAACAAAATGTCTATGATCTGTTATTCAACTCTTCCGAGGTAAGAATTTTTTTAAAATTTGTTTTTTTTTTATACATTTCAAAGTAAATATTTGATATACAGGATGTCTAAATAATTCATTAATATGAAGACTTTTTAGCCAGAGATAAATATTTTATTTCTAAGAAAATGAGATACCATTTATAGAAATATTATTTATTATAAATTTATTCTGTGGTAATATTCTGTTGGATAACTGAATGCTACGACAGCTAGCGCCACACTGGACCTATCATCATCACAACTGTTTGTTTACCTTCTTCTCTATACTTCAATAACTGTTCGCTACCATAACTTTGTCTTTTCTTGCTAAATGGATAATAAAGATTATTATCATATAATCCTCAACGTCCTCATGCCTTCCTACAAGCTGTAAGTACCTAAATCTTACAACAATTAGATTATGAGACTGAGTATTGCATGAAATTCAACTAACGAGTTAAGACAAAGAAAAAAGGCTTAGCAAAAATGGCGTCACTCCCGAGCCACGATGTAACCCTAAATAAGCTCGACGGCTATAACTACTCACTATGGTCTTTCAAAATTGAAATGCTCTTGCAAAAGGAAGATCTTTGGGAAGTTGTCACAAAAATATTCCAGATGAACCTAAAATCGAATGGAAAAAGAAAGACTCAAAAGCTAGAGCTATCATTAATCTAAGCATCGCCGACTCACAAATAGTGCATGTCAAAAACCTACTAACAGCCAAAGCTACCTGGGACACTCTTAAAAATATCTATGAAAGAAAAACACTCTCAGGAAAAATTTATTTGCTAAGGAAGCTATACAGCTTAAAACTCGAAGAAGACAAAGACATGCAACAGCATATCACTACCATGATGGAACTAGTTGACAAACTGCGAACCATTGGCGAAACACTAAAGGACTCTCACATCACGGCTATACTGCTTTGCTCGCTTCCAAAGAGCTACTCCAATCTCATCACGATGTTGGAATCAAGGCCTGATGACGAGCTAACGCTTGAATTTACCAAGAACAAACTCCTTGATGAACACACACGCAGAGTAGAAAGCTCGAAAGACGAAAGCACCGAATCAAAAGCCTTAAAAAGCCTCCACAGAGCTTCAAGCCAAAGAAGAGAAAAAGAGAAGAAATTCTGTTCTTTCTGCCACAAACCAAACCACTCCAAAGAAGAATGTTGGCACTATCAAAAGCGAAACAACAGCAACAAAGAGTACAAATATGAAAACTTCAGAAGAGGAAACGTACCAAAGTACACAAATCAGTCGAGTGTCACCCAAGAACAACCAACAAATCAGAGAACAACAAAAGGACCTAACCCAAAAGCTCTCAATTGCACTCAACGAGAAGCAAGTGTACACAACTGGTTCGTCGACTCTGGAGCCACATCTCATATGGCGTACGATGAAAGCTTCTTCACTGAACTTAACAGAGAACAAACACAAAATGTTGTGGTTGCTAATGGCAATAAGCTGCAGGTCAAAGGGATAGGACAAGGAGAAATCAAAGTCATCACACCCCAAGGAAAGACTGACACCTTACTTCTCACAAAAGTTCTCTACATCCCGGAACTAACAGACAACCTTCTGTCAGTGAGTGCGGCCACCTCCAACGGATGTAAAGTAACGTTCAACAGAGATTGGTGTACCATCGAAAGAGACAACACAGCCCTCGCGAACGGTATACTTGACAATGGAATGTACCGACTCCACCTGGATGACAACCCCCAAACTCGCACATTCAAAGCAAATGTTGCAAAACAAAACCACTGCAAGAACAAAAATTGCCTCATGCTCTGGCACGACAGACTAGGACACAGAAATATAGAATCAATTAAGAAGATTCGAAATGAGAACCTAGCAAGAGGACTAAGTCTAAATAACTGTTCGCACAGCACAGACTGCGTTCAGTGCATTCAAGGAAAACTCACCGAAACCCCATTTCCAAAGAAGACAGAGTACAGAGCAACTGAAACGCTTCAACTTGTCCACAGTGATATCTGCGGTCCATTACCAACTAACTCTCTCAGCGGTAAGAGATACTTCATCACCTTCACTGATGACTACAGCAGATACACGAAGATCTACCTCCTGAAAGGAAAAGACGAAGTCTATGAAAAAATAAAAGACTACGTCATCTCAGCACACACGGAATTTGGAAAAAATATCCAAACCATACGGACAGACAACGGTCGTGAGTACGTAAACCGACAAGTCGAAGATTTCCTGAACCAAAGCGGAATCAAACATCAGCTAACAGTCCCCTACTCACCAGCCCAGAACGGAGTAGCCGAAAGGAAAAATCGATCACTAATGGAGATGACAAGATGCATGCTGTTTGACTCAGGACTCCCACAATCTCTATGGGCGGAAGCGGTTACCACAGCTAATTACCTACACAACCGTATACCCTCGAAAGCTACAGACAAGACTCCATTTGAACTATGGACCAACAGGAAGCCCAGTCTGAAGCATCTAAAAAGATTCGGATGTAAAGCCTTCGCCTATATTCCCAAGATAAAAAGAAACAAGTTGGATAGCAAAGTTATCGAAGGGATCTTTCTTGGATACGATGATCGAAGCAAAGGATACAGAATCCTGCACGATACAGACAACATCACAATCAGCAGATCCGTAAAATTTCTAGAAAAAGAAAATGGTTTTCACCTCGCTTCCACAAAAACAACTTCACCACAAGTACTAAGTACAGATCTAACTTCCTCCAATCATATTGGTAATGCAGAGGAAAGTCAGGAACCAGGAACACAATCCGAAAACCTTGAGGACTCAGAAACCGAGGATTACCTTCAACCCGGTACAAGCACAGGAACACAAGTGGTCACACAAAGAAGATCCACGAGACCAACAAAGGGAATACCTCCCATAAGAAATGACTACATGCTGTACAAAACTGAAGCTCAAGACATTCCGACACCCACCAGCTACTCGGAAGTCCTACAATTACCAAAAATAGAAAGAGAAAAATGGCTACAAGCAATGAACGAAGAACTAAATTCTCTTGAGAAGAACAATGTATGGGAACTAACGCCTCTACCTAAGGACAAAAAGATCATAGGATGTAAATGGACCTATAAACAAAAACTCAATTCCAAAGGAGAAATAGAGCGGTACAAAGCCAGACTCGTAGCAAAAGGGTTCAATCAGAAATTTGGCCGAGACTACGAAGAAACCTTTGCACCAATTGTGAAGCATTCTACAATTAGAGCCTTCCTAGCTGCATCAGTCTACAAAGGGATGCAAGTGAACCACCTCGACGTCAAGACAGCGTTCCTACACGGCGACCTAGATAAAGAACTCTACATGGAACTCCCAGAAGGACTCCATACAAAACAAACAAACGAAGTCTGCAAACTAAAGAAGGCAATTTACGGTCTAAAACAAGCCGGAAGATCTTGGAACACAAAAATCGCAAGCACTCTAATTAAAAATAACTTCAAACAGAGCATTGTAGACCCATGCCTATTCACCAAGAATGAAGAAAACCATTCCATCTACTTGATTCTATATGTGGATGACATGCTCCTCGCAAGCGATTCCAAAATAATCATCCAAAACACTGTAAAAACTCTCGAAAAAGAATTTGAAATAAAGAACCTTGGAGACCCCACTCAATTCATTGGTATAGAAATCTCCAGGAACAGAGAAGGTGAACTCCTACTGAGCCAAAAGAATAAAATCCAAGAATTAGTTGAAAGGTACAATCTCCAAGAAGCGAAACCTACTTTCACTCCCATGGAAAGCGGATATCCCGGTATATCTGATGAAAAACTTCTACCAAACAACGTCCAATACCAACAACTGATAGGCTCACTATTGTACCTAAGCGTAGTATCCAGACCAGATATCGCAGCTCCAGTCTGCATACTTAGCAGCAGAAACCAGAATCCTAGAAATTGTGACTGGAATGCAGCAAAAAGAATCGTAAGATATCTAAAAACTACTAAAGAACTCGAGCTACGCATATCTAACCAAAAACCTCCCACGCTGGAAGCATACAGTGATGCCACATGGGCAAGCGACAACACCGACAGAAAATCACTAAGCGGAAACTTGTTCCTACTGGGATCAAACCCCATCTCATGGATGACTGGGAAACAAGGTTGCGTATCTCTCTCATCCACCGAAGCGGAACTAATCTCCGCAGCTGAAGCCTCACAAGAACTGTTATGGCTTCTCGACTTGCTAAAGGATCTCGAACTGGAACAGAAAGCTCCAATCTACTTCCACCAAGACAATCAATCATGTCTCAAGATATGTTCATCCGAAAAAGTGTCTTCTAGAACCAAGCACATCGCAACCAAGATCCATCACCTGAAGGATCTTCAGAAGAAGACAGTGATAAAAATGATCTACTGCCCAACCGGCGACATGAAGGCGGACATTCTGACCAAGCCGCTACCAAGGCTGACATTTGAGAAGTTACGCTACAACCTCGTGATGTCTCCACATTCATGCCGGGGATTTGTTGGATAACTGAATGCTACGACAGCTAGCGCCACACTGGACCTATCATCATCACAACTGTTTGTTTACCTTCTTCTCTATACTTCAATAACTGTTCGCTACCATAACTTTGTCTTTTCTTGCTAAATGGATAATAAAGATTATTATCATATAATCCTCAACGTCCTCATGCCTTCCTACAAGCTGTAAGTACCTAAATCTTACAACATATTCTAAAATATTATATATATACTTTTATATATATGCATATTTACGTTTTAATTTTCTTTGTCTGCTACAACATTGAGTACAATGGTACATTGAAAATCCCATCCAAACGTTGACTCTATACCATATTAGAATTTAAGGCATAAGCATGCCATCTTTTTTTTTTCGCTAAATACAAGGTTGTCCCAAAAGTTCGTAAACATTTGCAAAAAAATTAATACCAATATTATTCGCCATAATAATATTCGCTGTTATGTATAACGTCTTTGTATTATGTATAAAGTAATTGTTCGATAAAATAATCCCTTGAATCAATATTAAAATAAGAACATTAAGCCTCTTTTAGAAACCTTTCCCTGGAGGCCTAATTGTATTATGTATTATTATGTATTCGTCGTAATAATATTATTCGCCAAGATAAACAACGTTTTAAGAAAAACACGAACTTTTGGGACAACCTTATATTATAGCGCAAGGGATTATAATTTTAGATGCCATCTTTATACATTAAATAATACCATTTAGAGCACCCGATATTTTCTTTTACAAAATATTTACTGCATTTGAAAATATTAAAGGGCCTGACTTATTAATGGTTAACTCTCCCAGTAGATTTACTAATTTAATCAACTATGTGAAAAAAAAGTACAAATGTGATATTGTACTGGGATAAGATGCATAAATTAAGAAAAAATAAAGGGGCATCTCCTTATCCTGCAATTGAAAGTTGCTGATGGCTTGCACTATCTATTGGAAAAAAATATCAACATTTGTTGATTTTTAATTATTCCAGAATTGGCCAAATACCCATTCTTGATTAATCAGGATAAGGAGATGCCACTTTATTTTTCTTAATCAACTATTCTATATGATATGCATTTACTATTGTATAGGGCTATTTCTGCTTATTTACATACTCGTCGGCACTTGGAAGTTTTAATTTGCGAAAGAAAACATAATTCTCTAAAGTAATCATTTCTTGTGTCTAGTCCACGGAACCTGAGTCCGAAGAGGAAGAAGTACTTGAAGATACAAAGGAGCTTCAAGTTTACAAGAACGAACCGTTTGTTCCAAGCCAGAATATTCCATATAAAATCTAGTAAGTTACTAAGACTTTATCTGGTTTACTTATTCATGGTTTACAGTATCAATCCAATAGATGGGAATCTCCTATATATGAATTAAATAATTCAAAAGGGGGATTTATTGGGATGAGTTTCACTTTTTTTTTATTGCATTCTCAAGCTTTAGAGGATTTCTGCTCTTCTACAAAAATACAAAATGAACAATAATGAAAGGCCTTTCATTGTTGCTCATTTTGAACTCCTTTAGAAGGATGGAAATGCCTGCAAAAGTTTGAGATTGCAATAAAAAAGAAACTCATTTCCTGAAACCTGTTGCAATATTTATTAATCAACCAGGCTCGATATGGAAACATTTGCGCCTATTACAGAGGAAACAATCAAGAAAAACAATAAACAGATTAAAACTTAGAATTAAATATTTACGAATTTACATATAATAATCGACAGAATTCATAAAATTTATATAAACAAAGTGACTGATGTGAGTTAAATCATTTAGATCAGAGAACAAATGATGTCTAACTTCTGTAAAATTCAGACAGTGATAGATAAGGTGAAGAGCAGTATTGTTTATTTGAATGACATTATATCAAAGCTATATTAAGAGTTGAGTGTGTTTCAAGATATCGCTAATATCAAAATATAAAGGATTCATATTACCTTTTAGAATAAATAAACTTAACTCCGCCTTTGCCGGTTCCAAGCCCGAATGAAAAAAAGAGGAGGGGGAGCAGTTAACAAGCTAGGTAAAAAACCTGGGTTCAGCTGGCCTGGCTGATAGTACCCTGTAAGGGCTCTTAATCCAGGGATACAGGATGAGTAGCGTTTGTACTCCATGTTAGGAGCAGCTGCACATGGCGTCTGTTCCTCATGTCAGAGGCGGCCATTTCTTTTGGAGCTAAGTCGGCCTGCCACTGAGTAGTGCTCCCAGTCTTGATGACAAAGGCAGACGCATTCTACTTTACCCAGTGTGGAGATAAGAAAGAAGAAGAAGAAGATAAATAAACTTGTCGCTTTAAATGGCATTAAATGTTGATGTTTTGAAGTTCGACTGCCTGATATATTATACTAGGGATTTATTATTATTATAATTGAGTTTGTTGTTATTGTCTCACACAAATAAACCATTCCTAATTAACATATTTAGTACTTTTTGACACAACCACTTTTTACCTTCAATATGTATTTTGTTAGTGATTTTAAAATAAAGAAACTGGTCGCCTTTAGCTTTGATTCCTTCTTCGAAATGTTGTCCGACTATTCTTTCTCTTGTAATACATGAAATTTCTCCCTATTGTATATATAATGTTGTTGTCGTCGTGTCCAATGAAGAGCCTCAGATGTCTCCATGCATCTCTATCACTTTATTCTGCATTTAATCTTATACAATCTTATATGGACTTTGAAATAAATCAGTTTCAATCTCAATCTCTATCACAGCAATGTTCTCTATCTTGGGTGTGCAAAGCTGCTACTCTGGGTCCATGTCAATTTTCTGCAAGGCTGCGGCCATTGCTGGGCATGAGAATATGTGAGTAGGTGTTAGTTCCACACCAGGACCGTTGTTGCATGTCCTATAGGTATATATAATGAAACTATTTTAGAACTAATTTATTGACGCTTTGTGGCGCGTTGATCTTGGTTATACAAAATAAATACAAGGTTTATTCAATAAATAATGCATACAATCGGTAATAACTTTTTTTTATATTGACAAACTATAAACCTGAAACTCTCTATATATAAGAAATCCTAACATTCCTCTATATATTAAAATCTTTAAATATATCCACCTCCCTTCTGTACATATTTGATCCAGTGTTGTTGCCAACTTTCAAAAGCACTTTAATAAAATGCCTTATCCAACTCTCTGAACCGCCTTATAACAGCTTGGCAAATAATTCCTTTTTAAAATCTACTACAGTAGAACTTCCCTGTAAAGGGCACCTAATTACAAAGCGAAAGTGTCCTTTAGGGAGAGGTGTCTTGTTAAATAGTAAAACTGGTAATTTGGAAATGAAAACTGTTCTTTGTAGAGAGGTGTCCTCTAGAGCGAGTGTCCTCTCATATAGGTTCTACTGTATATGTCTTTTTAAATATCTAAATATATTGAGATAGTATTCATGTGTAAAAAAGAGACTCTATATTTTAATAAATGCGTTCAACAAGAGACGTATTTGATTTCCCTATCTAGAACGCATAGATTCAAATAGTTAAATATGACCTACAACAGTTTTAGAAATTTCAAACAAAATACATTTGTTTGGAATTTCCAAATCTAGTGTTGGGGCTGACTAGCTAGAATAGATATGTATTCATGCACTCTTTTTTGGTCTCCACGGCCAGATTTTAAAAACTACAAAAAAAAATCATTATGAGAAATCTTTGTAATTTTTAAACGAATTTCACACACACAACACAACACACAAATTCGCAACACACACATTTACAACACACATCTACATACATTATATATATACATACACCTACATTTGTGTGTACAAATTTTTCCTTTTATTTTATTTCAATTTAAAGCGCTATGTTCTCATAGGGACACTTGCGCTGTCATACATGTATGCCTTTACATTTGTATAAACATATTTATACAATAATTAGGCCGTGAATAGAATAGTCATATGATGTTAACAATGAGAAAGCGAAAAAAACGAGAAAAAAGAAATGTGTACAAAAGTAAGAAGTGTCTGACAATATGTACAATCATCATAATATAAATGATCAGTTTCTTAAAAGATATTTGTTGCTATATAATTTGCCCTTAAATAATGAAAAATAACTTTCACGTCGATTTTTCAAGAGGAAGTTTGTTAAGACTGCTACATATACGTATATTTGTCCAGTAACATAACAGCCACGGTGGACCTAGGCACTAAGTTGGATCTACTGAGTATCTACCTCAGGACCAAGGGCTCAGAGTACCGGCCCAAGGACTTCTCTGGACTGGTGATGAGGCTCATCAACCCTGTGTGCTCCGCCCTGCTCTACAGTTCTGGCAAGGTGATAGTGTCCGGATGTCACAGGTAACTTACAGTACCTTGTCTCCACCACTGTCCCCTCACAGCATTCTTGCAGCCCAGAAGATGCCAACTTTGCAGCCAGGAAGGTAGCTCGGGTCACTCAAATGCTGGGCTTTGATGTAAGTCATGAAAATTGACATGAATATGTATATATATACATGCTATTACATGGTCAAACTAATAAAAAAGGAAAATAATTTAAATTTAACTACTTAAAAAGATTTCATTCAAAGTTGGATTATTCATTGCACGCCACAAGATGTAAATTTGAACATGTTTTCTCTTCAAAATTCTCTGGGTATGACACTTTCAATTATTTCCGTTAGTGTTCATGGTGGTAGTGGTGGTGTCTTGTCCAATGGAATGGAGGGGGATGCCATTGCCCCGTTAGTCAGCCACATTTCAGAGTTCCCTGTTCACGGTTACTGTAGCGGCTCGGGGCTCACGACACCGTACTACAGGGCAGTCCCTTACTTGTGCTTCTTCTTCCGCCCACCACGTAGAGGAGGACTTCTGGGCAAGCCGTTAGTGCTCATACATTTCATATTAGGATTTAAGCCTAGTCTACTCTATGTCACGACAATCTTTTGGAACACTATTTGGCTAATATTCGGGAACAAATTCCGATAGATGGCACAAGCCATCAGAAACGTTCAGTTGCACGATCAGGAGATGCTACACTAATGTATTGCTTCATAATAATAATTAGAAAAAGAGAGTTAATTGCATCACGTGACAAAATAAGTTTTCAGAGTTTAAAGGTAGAAGTCTAATTCTTTTTAAGACTAGCTATCTCTTTAATTCTTGCAGCATAAATGGATTCGGACTCGAGTTCAAAAGTAGATATAGGGTGTCTACAAGAGACGCTGTATACAGGTAATTTTGTCTGATTTTCCCTGCACCAAATTCATGTTCCATTTGGGATTCTATCGCTCAGTCTTCTTTTTTTCTCAGTTTCTATCAATCTAGTGCATTGCCCAGCATATATACACCACTGAGATCGACTCATTATTCTACTGACAAATCTATTTGTGATTATTTGAGAGATGTTGAGTTGAGCAGTCAGGGAGTGGATGTGAGAGGTGGGAATGTCAACAAAACAATCTTGGAAAGTGAGAGAAAGGTAGCAGATCGGTTCATATGGAGGCTCCTGACGTCAACTTACGGGCCCGAGTGACATGCAGGTTGCGTCTAGTCAAACTTTTCAGGTGAAAATTCTGATCAAATTCCCCAAGACTCTTCTTTTCTGGGCTTATAATTAGACTGGATTGGAAGAGACTGGTGTTTCAACTCTATAGGGATTCCAGACAAAAGGCTCCATAAATGTCAGCTAGTGGACTCTTAAATAGAACGTCTAGAGCTTGGCTGTTTCCCTCTATGTCACATTTGGAATTGTATTTGATACTTACCTAAATACACAACTCGGAATGGCAGGCTAGAATACAAGAGGTATAAAATACAATATTTATAGAAATAAGCATTAAACTGTCGCACATACGAAGAAGAACAATTTGATTATAAGAAATTTGAAATATTTTAAACTCGTATGATTCTTTTAAAAATAGATCAATTTTCTACTGTCCTGGCGCGCTAATGAATCATATTAATTTATTTTTAGTAAAACTAAAATATCAAGCTTGTTTATATATGTTAACATAAAAAGAGCTAAAATATTGGATATATAAGAAAAACAGGAGATAACCAATCAGCGGGAGAATAAGACATACGGCAGACAATATAAAATAAAAGGATTTAAAAGCGCGAATGTTTCTTTTATACATAAAACGAACTTCTACTGTCCTTACTGCGATGAAAAAATATATTGGGAGGACTTGGCTCATCAGTGGTGAACCCTCCCAGCGGTTTCGCCAATTTAATCCACCAGACCGCTTCTCAGAGCTCTAATACTGTATTGGATCATTCTGCTTTTATATGCTACACTGAAGGATGGAATCTTAGAAATGGTTTTCAAGTAAACTATGGACATAAGCTTATAGGACAGTAGAATTATATTCAAATATTTGCTTCCAGCAATGCTCTTCAGCAAACTATAAAGACAAGGTCATTAGGAATAAATTAACACAAAGCAATAACGCGCCATCTATACATATAAAATAAAAGGATTTAAAAGTGCGAATGTTTCTTTTATACATAAAACGAACTTCTGTGACTGTCTAGTAGACTGTGTGATAGAGGCGAATATTCTAAAGCTACAAGACAATACACCTTTCCTGTCAAAATAGATACAAAAACTAGGCGCCATCTGTCAACCTTCTCTGCAGACTCAGGTCAGGCCGTGGTTAGAGACCAAGTTGTCTGGCTATAACCTCGTTGGTCCAGGACGATTTCATGGGATCCATATGGGATTCATGTAATCTTCCAAATTTACAAAAGAAGTATTCAGCCTTTTAAAAAAAGTTACCTTTCTCTTGTTAAGATAGGTTAAAAAAACGATGTACCAGTCTTTGGAAATCTCTGCAATCTAACAGACTCGGATCAATGACAAAGCCTCAGCTGGGTTTGTGGATTCGAAAATAAAAATATATTTTTAACCTTGAAGTTAAACTTTTGGAATTGAGTGTATATAGATCACTTGTTGTGTTTCAGGCCAGATTCCGTCACTTCACCATCTCTAACATAATGGCCTCTGTAGACCTCAAATTTCCCATCAACCTGGATGAGCTGAACGATAATAACATCAAATTCTGTCGGTACGTTCTCGGTTCTTCTTTATAGAAATTAATATATTCACATACTCCCTGACAACTTGTGAATATACATGTCACCCCACTAAATATTGAACATGTAATATTACTATATTGATGTATAGTTATGATTAATTGTGCATTTAATTCTGTAGCCAGGTTCCTTTCGCCTTGATACATACTGTGATATTTATGTTATAATCCTTTATTGCCGAACGTTCATAACTTTGAAGTGTGAGAATATACAGTAAAAACTAATATTTATGACAACATTATTGAAACGACTCCTTAATTTTTGTAGACGTTTAATAAGACATCGATAAAAAATATCTACGAATAGAAGATTACATGAGGAGCTTATTTTTCGATTTATTGCGAGCTTTCGAAGCTTTCGGTTCTTCTACAGGCATGGATAGCATGAATATACAAACGTATGTATATTCATGCTATCCATGCCTGTAGAAGAACCGAAAGGTTCGAAAGCTCGCAATAAATCGAAATAGAAGCTCCTCATGTAATCTTTTATTCGTATATATTTAAACAAAATCTACTGAGTTCATTTAGCCGAAAATAAAAAATATCGTAAAATAAAATTTAGACGTTTGAATTTTGAATTTATATGAATCTATCGATAAACATAGGGAGAGACTTGTGTTGTGTGTGTTGTTGTGTGTGTGTTGTGTTGTTTGTGTTGTGTGTTGAGAGAGAGAGAGAGAGAGAGAGATAGAAGAGAGATTATATATATAAAGTTACGCATTAAGTTTTAACAATTTTATCAAAATAAAAAAAAAACTATTTTTACAAGAATATACACTGCGCGACATTGAAAATGGAATACCAAGAAAGAGCGTGGTTAGAAGATTATGCAAATTTCAGGGTAGACGCGCCTCATCGAGTTATGCAAATGATGTGAAATGCGCAGCTCTCGTGCGCATGTGGAGTAATATATAAGGGAGGGAACTTGCAGAAAGGAAAGTATTCATGGCGTTATTTCTTCAAGGAAAAAAAAAACCATCGTAGACATTTTGTTCTTGTTTCAAAAGACACGTGTAATAGCAGATAATGCCAGGCCATCGTCAACGAAGAAAGTTCCAGCAGACAGATGCCTTTACGAGAGGTATGGTGATAGGATTGAAAAGAGCAGGTTGGTCCATACGTCAAATAGCAGCTGACATACACCTGGGTGGTTCCACGATACACCGATTGTGGGGAAGATGGTTGGAAAAAGGAAATGAGACAATTTATAGGAATGCCAGTGCGTGGATCGGCGTATCCTTCGACAAGCATTGGCGGACCCACATGCCACTTGAACCACCATTCTGCAAAATGTGCAAGACACCCTAGATCATTCCATCTCGACCAGAACCATTTACCGTCGATTAGTTGCTAATGGCTTGCATTCATGTCGTCCGGTAAGAAGACTGTCATTGACCCCACTGAATAGACGCCAACGTTTGGAATAGTGCCGGACTAGATCAACGTGGATGACAGAATGTCACAGGGTCGTGTTCTCAGATAAGTCACGCGTCTGTTTGTCCAGTGATAGTTGCCGTGTACGCGTGTGGCGTCGACGTGGAGAGTGGTTCAATCCAGTAGCATTTGTAGAACGCCCCACCGCGTGACAATGCGGAATCTTGGTTTGGGGCGCAATCGCGTATGATACCAGGTCACCTTTAGTTTGTATTCAGGGCACTATGACGGCCCAACGATACGTTGATGATGTGCTGCGACCGGTGACACAGTCAGTCACTCTATCTCTCTCTCTTTAGCTATCCTTCTTCAATCTATCTTTGTAAAATAATTGTTTTCAATATTTATACCTATAACCTTTAAGCAATTAACTAAGTCACGCATAACAATTTTTAACTATCTTTTAAAAATAATATTTCCTGTTTCGTGTGTTCAGGTTTGAACCAGAAATATCCCCATGTCTCTACTATCAACTAGAGGATCCTAAAGTGACGATAGGAATCTACGTCTCAGGCAAGTTCAACATCGCAGGTGAGCTGACGTCCAGTCAAGCTAAGTCTATCTCACCTGATGGGTCGCAGGGGCCAAGAATATCCAGCAGATTGAATCAGCCATAGACGCCATCTACCCTATCCTTTATGGCTTCCGCAAGAAAAAGTACCAGACCACTCTTCCTCAGTCTGATTGAATTCTTTCTTTTTCTGTGGTCTTTCATGACTTGAATTCCTCCTCTCTTTTGTATGATACTTCTAGGAGGATACTAGAAAATAGTGTCCTGAACATGTGTACAACATGAAAATGAATAATCAATGTATATGATTTTCATTTTGGCTATTTTCTATATTTTCCAAAATTGGAAAAGCGTGTTTGGGAACTTATTAAAAGTGAATTTTCAGAATATACTTGAGGAAAGAGCTAATAATAATTCACTTTACCAAAATTTTATCAACATAAAGTTGCAGGAGGATGGTATTCATGTAGCAAAAGTGGCACCTCTCCTTTTGAATATGAATTCACTTACGTTTTGTATTGGGGTGATAGCAAAAATGTATTGTTTCAATGAATATTTGAAGGGAGAGGTGCTATTTTAGGTATACACAATTATTTCCCCATCCTATTTGAATACCAGAAAAGACGAGATATTTTCGGCCTGATTTTGAAATACCAGCAGACCAATTTCGAAAATTACTTTTTCCAAGATTAATTTGGAAGATCACTGTTAAAAATGGTTATGAAATTAGTGATAGAAAATTTTCACACGAACTGTTTTTTTTTTGTGTGTGTGTGTGGGGTAAAACCTTTTAATATAATTTGACTTTGAAATAAATCCATACAGCTTGTATAAGCGACGTTATTTTTATCTACCCTTATCTAAACAATTTTTAGCATAATATTTCCTAGACAATCTTTTAAAATTATTTTACATAGCTGGTTATTTCAAATAATTTACGTTGAAATCCAGAAAAAAGGACTGCCCTATATACATTTTAAACAATTTATTGATTTATTATATTCTAAATAATCTATTTTTTACTCAATCAATATATTTAATTTATTAATATTTTTAGTAGAGTGTGTGTGCTTATAAGTGTTTATATAGATTTACCTATATTATTATATTCATCTTCTTTATATATCCCTTTTATTTTTCAAAATAAATTATACTTCACATAAATGCAAAATACGCCTTGTTTTGCTGTAATTTATCTCTATGAAGAAAACAGACCTTATAAATAATAAATAAATATTTCTGTGGTTGGACTACATATGTTTCTGCAATATTTGATGTATCAGAGGAAGATGCAACTTTAACACCAAATAGAATGTTGGGTGTGGAAGTCTGGAATCACCGTCAAAATTTGAAAACACTCGTATATCTAAATTAGTTCAATATAAAATTAATTAGCATATTCTGGGTAGTTAGAAAAGAAATTGATGATGGTAATAAGAATATTGTTATATATAGTAAAGTATTTATTATTTATTAACATATTATTTTAATTTTAATGTTAATATATTTTACTCTGCGTAAATTTCCCTCCTTTATATCTCTTTCTATTTATTTATTCATATATTTATCCTTATTTAATATTATTTATTCTATATATTTGTTTTGTATTTAACCTCATAACCTTATGTGAACATTGAAATAAAGTAGTTTCAATCTCAATACTTCTCTCTTCTCTTATATTTTGTTGGATAACTGAATGCTACGACAGCTAGCGCCACACTGGACCTATCATCATCACAACTGGTTTGTTTACCTTCTTCTCTATAGTACAATAACTGTTCGCTACCATAACTTTGTCTTTCTTGCTAAATGGATAATAAAGATTATTATCATATAATCCTCAACGTCCTCATGCCTTCCTACAAGCTGTAAGTACCTAAATCTTACAACAATTAGATTATGAGACTGAGTATTGCATGAAATTCAACTAACGAGTTAAGACAAAGAAAAAAGGCTTAGCAAAAATGGCGTCACTCCCGAGCCACGATGTAACCCTAGATAAGCTCGACGGCTATAACTACTCACTATGGTCTTTCAAAATTGAAATGCTCTTGCAAAAGGAAGATCTTTGGGAAGTTGTCACCGAAAATATTCCAGATGAACCTAAAGTCGAATGGAAAAAGAAAGACTCAAAAGCTAGAGCTATCATTAATCTAAGCATCGCCGACTCACAAATAGTGCATGTCAAAAACCTACTAACAGCCAAAGCTACCTGGGACACTCTTAAAAATATCTATGAAAGAAAAACACTCTCAGGAAAAATTTATTTGCTAAGGAAACTATACAGCTTAAAACTCGAAGAAGACAAAGACATGCAGCAGCACATCACTACCATGATGGAACTTGTTGACAAACTGCGAACCATTGGCGAAACACTAAAGGACTCTCACATCACGGCTATACTGCTTTGCTCGCTTCCAAAGAGCTACTCCAATCTCATCACGATGTTGGAATCAAGGCCTGATGACGAGCTAACGCTTGAATTCACCAAGAACAAACTCCTTGATGAACACACACGCAGAGTAGAAAGCTCGAAAGACGAAAGCACCGGATCAAAAGCCCTAAAAAGCCTCCACGAAGCTTCAAGCCAAAGAAGAGAAAAAGAGAAGAAATTCTGTTCTTTCTGCCACAAACCAAACCACTCCAAAGAAGAATGTTGGCACTATCAAAAGCGAAACAACAGCAACAAAGAGTACAAATATGAAAACTTCAGAAGAGGAAACGTACCAAAGTACACAAATCAGTCGAGTGTCACCCAAGAACAACCCACAAACCAGAGAACAACAAAAGGACCTAACCCAAAAGCTCTCAATTGCACTCAACGAGAAGCAAGTGTACACAACTGGTTCGTCGACTCTGGAGCCACATATCATATGGCGTACGATGAAAGCTTCTTCACTGAACTTAACAGAGAACAAACACAACATGTTGTGGTTGCTAATGGCAATAAGCTGCAGGTCAAAGGGATAGGACAAGGAGAAATAAAAGTCATCACACCCCAAGGAAAGACTGACACCTTACTTCTCACAAAAGTTCTCTACATCCCGGAACTAACAGACAACCTTCTGTCAGTGAGTGCGGCCACCTCCAACGGATGTAAAGTAACGTTCAACAGAGATTGGTGTACCATCGAAAGAGACAACACAGCCCTCGCGAACGGTATACTTGACAATGGAATGTACCGACTCCACCTGGATGACATCCCCCAAACTCGCACATTCAAAGCAAATGTTGCAAAACAAAACCACTGCAAGAACAAAAATTGCCTCATGCTCTGGCACGACAGACTAGGACACAGAAATATAGAATCAATTAAGAAGATTCGAAATGAGAACCTAGCAAGAGGACTAAGTCTAAATAACTGTTCGCACAGCACAGACTGCGTTCAGTGCATTCAAGGAAAACTCACCGAAACCCCATTTACAAAGAAGACAGAGTACAGAGCAACTGAAACGCTTCAACTTGTCCACAGTGATATCTGCGGTCCATTACCAACTAACTCTCTCAGCGGTAAGAGATACTTCATCACCTTCACTGATGACTACAGCAGATACACGAAGACCTACCTCCTGAAAGGAAAAGACGAAGCCTATGAAAAAAATAAAAGACTACGTCATCTCAGCACACACGGAATTTGGAAAAAATATCCAAACCATACGGACAGACAACGGTCGTGAGTACGTAAACCGACAAGTCGAAGATTTCCTGAACCAAAGCGGAATCAAACATCAGCTAACAGTCCCCTACTCACCAGCCCAGAACGGAGTAGCCGAAAGGAAAAATCGATCACTAATGGAGATGACAAGATGCATGCTGTTTGACTCAGGACTCCCACAATCTCTATGGGCGGAAGCGGTTACCACAGCTAATTACCTACACAACCGAATACCCTCGAAAGCTACAGACAAGACTCCTTTTGAACTATGGACCAACAGGAAGCCCAGTCTGAAGCATCTAAAAAGATTCGGATGTAAAGCCTTCGCCTATATTCCCAAGATAAAAAGAAACAAGTTGGATAGCAAAGTTATCGAAGGGATCTTTCTTGGATACGATGATCGAAGCAAAGGATACAGAATCCTGCACGATACAGACAACATCACAATCAGCAGATCCGTAAAATTTATAGAAAAAGAAAATGGGTTTCACCTCGCTTCCACAAAAACAACTTCACCACAAGTACTAAGTACAGATCTAACTTCCTCCAATCATATTGGTAATGCAGAGGAAAGTCAGGAACCAGGAACACAATCCGAAAACCTTGAGGACTCAGAAACCGAGGATTACCTTCAACCCGGTACAAGCACAGGAACACAAGTGGTCACACAAAGAAGATCCACGAGACCAACAAAGGGAATACCTCCCATAAGAAATGACTACATGCTGTACAAAACTGAAGCTCAAGACATTCAGACACCTACCAACTACTCGGAAGTCCTACAATTACCAAAAATAGAAAGAGAAAAATGGCTACAAGCAATGAACGAAGAACTAAATTCTCTTGAGAAGAACAATGTATGGGAACTAACGCCTCTACCTAAGGACAAAAAGATCATAGGATGTAAATGGACCTATAAACAAAAACTCAATTCCAAAGGAGAAATAGAGCGGTACAAAGCCAGACTCGTAGCAAAAGGGTTCAATCAGAAATTTGGCCGAGACTACGAAGAAGCCTTTGCACCAATTGTGAAGCATTCTACAATTAGAGCCTTCCTAGCTGCATCAGTCTACAAAGGGATGCAAGTGAACCACCTCGATGTCAAGACAGCGTTCCTACACGGCGACCTAGATAAAGAACTCTACATGGAACTCCCAGAAGGACTCCATACAAAACAAACAAACGAAGTCTGCAAACTAAAGAAGGCAATTTACGGTCTAAAACAAGCTGGAAGATCTTGGAACACAAAAATTGCAAGCACTCTAATTAAAAATAACTTCAAACAGAGCATTGTAGACCCATGCCTATTCACCAAGAATGAAGAAAACCATTCCATCTACTTGATTCTATATGTGGATGACATGCTCCTCGCAAGCGATTCCGAGATAATCATCCAAAACACTGTAAAAACTCTCAAAAAAGAATTCGAAATAAAGAACCTTGGAGACCCCACTCAATTCATTGGTATAGAAGTCTCCAGGAACAGAGAAGGTGAACTCCTACTGAGCCAAAAGAATAAAATCCAAGAATTAGTTGAAAGGTACAATCTCCAAGAAGCGAAACCTACTTTCACTCCCATGGAAAGCGGATACCCCGGTATATCTGATGAAAAACTTCTACCAAACAACGTCCAATACCAACAACTGATAGGCTCACTATTGTACCTAAGCGTAGTATCCAGACCAGATATCGCAGCTCCAGTCTGCATACTCAGCAGCAGAAACCAGAATCCTAGAAATTGTGACTGGAATGCAGCAAAAAGAATCGTAAGATATCTAAAAACTACTAAAGAACTCGAGCTACGCATATCTAACCAAAAGCCTCCCACGCTGGAAGCATACAGTGATGCCACATGGGCAAGCGACAACACCGACAGAAAATCACTAAGCGGAAACTTGCTCCTACTGGGTTCAAACCCCATCTCATGGATGACTGGGAAACAAGGTTGCGTATCTCTCTCATCCACCGAAGCGGAACTAATCTCCGCAGCTGAAGCCTCACAAGAACTGTTATGGCTTCTCGACTTGCTAAAGGATCTCGAACTGGAACAGAAAGCTCCAATCTACTTCCACCAAGACAATCAATCATGTCTCAAGATATGTTCATCCGAAAAAGTGTCTTCTAGAACCAAGCACATCGCAACCAAGATCCATCACCTGAAGGATCTTCAGAAGAAGACAGTGATAAAAATGGTCTACTGCCCCACTGGCGACATGAAGGCGGACATTCTGACCAAGCCGCTACCAAGGCCGACATTTGAGAAGTTACGCTACAACCTCGTGATGTCTCCACATTCATGCCGGGGATTTGTTGGATAACTGAATGCTACGACAGCTAGCGCCACACTGGACCTATCATCATCACAACTGGTTTGTTTACCTTCTTCTCTATATTACAATAACTGTTCGCTACCATAACTTTGTCTTTCTTGCTAAATGGATAATAAAGATTATTATCATATAATCCTCAACGTCCTCATGCCTTCCTACAAGCTGTAAGTACCTAAATCTTACAACATATTTCATCAATTTTTCAATTTGTGATTGCCTTAAATAAATTGTCATCCTGAGGTTTGTCTTTCCTAATTTTCTCCGTGATAATATATTAATAAATTTATCTATCTCGTCAATATTATTTTTTTTTTAAACTTTTAATATTTATAACTTCTAATACTCCTCTGGCAATTAAAAGACTTATTGCACAACTGAGACTCCTATGGGTGTTATTCCCAGAAAATTGATCAAAACGCTGGAAGACTGACTGTCCTTTAACTTGTGATCTATGTAATATCAGAATACAAGACGAAATCATCCATACAAATTTTGATTGCTGTTACTTGGCGAAACAAAGATGGGAACTCTTGGTTGATTTATCCTTGTCTCAATTTGATAGTCAACAACTTTATAACTGGATGAATGCAATGACGTTTGATCAAGGTTTTCTTTTTGGTTTATATAAATTCTACAAGGCCGCAGTCACTGTTCGGAGGAGATTAATTGAATCGCCGAATGCCGTGGTCCATTTGGACGAGGAAAGCGAAGACTAGAACACGGCTGATTCCACACTAGCCTGTTCAGTGATTCGTTAACCATGACGTATGCACAAAGGAACGTGTGGCCATTGGTCAGGCGCTGCATGGAGTATAGGAGCTCCATCTATTATTTCTTCCTGTGGCGAATCTGTATAAGACCGCTGGTCTTAATATAACTTTGTGTGTGTGTTTTTATAACTTCTAACATTACTACTACTAATAATAATAATGATTAATCCTAAAATCCATATTGGTTGACCGAATATTTACTTGAGTAGAGAAAATCTATATACGAAGTTAGGTATCATAATAAATAGTGTGAATATATTTATAGCAATAAGTAAACTCACCCTGTCTTTTATATTTTTTATTCACAACAGTTATTATAATATATATATTTACACATATAAATAAAATATATAAAAAAATAATATATAAACACATAATTAAATATAAAAGTTAAAAAAAAAAACATTTCAAATGAATTTTTTTAGTTATGTTGCCAGGCTTGGTAGGTTCGTTTAATGGGAAGCCACTGGATCCTGCACAAGAAGTTGGAATTAAGTATTTGTAGAGATTTGTTCTAGCTAGAGTAGGGGAATGGTAAAACTGTCAGTTTGGCGAAATGAACCATCTTTAGAATTTGTAGATATCAACATTACCATAACTATATTGTAAGATTATAAACTCAAAAGGAACTTCTTCTATAGAACATGTTTATTTGGATAGATTTCAAACGACACCGTTCTTCAACGGGCGTGAAGATGCCCGTTCTTTACACCCGTCGAAGAACAATGTCGTTTGAAAGCTAGCGAAATAAACATGTTCTATAGAAGAAGTTACTTTTGAGTTTATAATCTTACAACATCTTTAGAATTATAAGGATTTCCCAAATATTCGTAAACATATTATGATTTATATTTTGCAAGTGTTTACGAACTTTTGGGATAACCTTGGTAATATTGTTAACTTTGGTAAAATTATAACAGAATTCTTATAGAATAATGATTTAATCTCTGCTGTTCTATATCAAGGGTGGCCAATCAGCAGGTGGGCCAAGTTTCAGAATTACAAGGTTGTCCCAAAAGTTTGCAAACACTTGCACAAAATATATCTCATAATCATGATATGTTTACGAACCTTTGGGACAACCTTGTAATAAAAAATCTCTTTCCCCCACTTTACTTTTACAATTCAAAAGGGTGATAATTATAAAAAGTTGCCGAGAAAATGGTCGAGCTTGTGGTAGCTCCCTCGCTTGTGCACGCAACGACGATAGAAAGCTAATGAACTCAACTACGTCACCAGATGGAGAGATAGATAGCAGGAATGGAATGAGGGGCGGGTGAATAAAACGGACATCTACAAAATAAACCTGTTAACTACATCGGAGTGATTTAATTGGCAGCCAATCATGATCAAGTATTTTATTTTAAAAAGAAACGTAAGCGTCAAAAATAGTTTTTATTTCTTATAAAAGATGGTGCGATTATGCATTACGTTAATATAACTATATCTTTCAAGCGTATTTGCCACTTTATATTGAGAAAATAAATCAAACATCAGACATTATAGTAAAAACTTAAAACTCTTCCGGTGTACAACTTATGAATAAACGTATTATTAAATGGAAGATAGGTATCTTTTATTTGTAAATGTTACGAGCTTTCGGGCAAACGCCCTTCTACAGGTTTGACAGAAATTAAGGCGAGAGACCGACCTAAAAACAAGGGATGATTTACATAATAAACAATTTTTATAACTTAGCAGTAAGAATTTTTAATTTTTAATAAGTAACTATTGTATTGATATGGTAATAAGATGTTGTATACTAGATTTTTAACTATGTAAAAAAGGAATAGATTAACTTGAAACAAAAATATCATAAATTTCAGGAATTTCTATTTTTCTATTTATGCTTTTAAGTTTGGTGGATACTATGGATTCTAACATTAATCTTTGGTGTAGGTTGGATATGTTACGGTAATGGATAGTGGGGTGGTTGGTATTAAAAGAGTGGCCAGTGGATGCAACATGCTGATAGATGAGGGAACGTGGGTCGTTGTTATTAATGTTGCGGGTGTGTTCTGACATTCTAATGGCGACGGTTCTACCTGTCTCACCCACATAAGTGGCGGAACAATGTTCGCATGAGACAGAGTAGACCGCCCCAGAAGAATCCAGAGGACTGAGTTGGGTACCAGTTTTTGTAATGGGGTGTCGGAGAAGTGAGTGGATACTGGGGGTATTAATGAAAAAGGTGCGAATGCCAAATGGCCTGATGAGACGGGAGATACTAACTGTTAAGGGAGAATAGGGCAACATGCAGGTAGTCCTGAAGACTGGGGGAGGATTGGAGGGAGCGGGAGAATAGGTATGTTTATTAATGAATGTTAGTGGATAGGAGGCGGCGGTGAGATGGGAGATGATACGGGCTTTTTCTGTGGTTTTAAAGATGGGTAGAGAGCAGTGTGTGTGAAGGCGCCTGGTGAGTGTTTTAACGATGTTAATTTTGTGTACTATGGGGCAGAAGGAGTTGAAATGGGTGTAGGTGAGGGTACTGCTATTCTTGTAGTATACTGTGGTGTGGAATGATGCCGGGGTACGTATGATTAAGATGTCTAGGAAGGGAATGATGTGTCCCTCTTCTTTTTCCATGGTGAACGAGAGGTTAGGGTTGTAGCTGTTGAGGGTGGACAGGATGGTTTCTTCAAGGTCGGTTTTACCTATGCAAAAGATATCATCGACATATCGTCGCCAGAACAGAATGTCATCACAATGGAGGTTGCAGACCCATTTATCTATTCTGGTCATAACCAGCTCAGCAGCTATGGAGGAGAGGGGGCTTCCCATAGGCGAACCCCTTATCTGTTTAAAATGGATATGGTCAAAGGTAAAGGTGCTCATGTTTAAGCATATCTGTGAGAGGGATGTGATAGAGTTGGTCTTGACGGGATCTGTGTTAATGGAAACCAAAAATTGGTTGAGGCTGTCAATTATCAGGTGATGGGGGAGACTGAGGTATAGGGATGAAACGTCAAATGAACACATGGTGAAGTTTTGGGGGGGGGGGGTGTAGGCCGGTTATTTCTTGAATGAGTGTGGGGGTGCTGGAAACTGTGAGATTACTTCTATTGTTGTTTAAAAGAGGTGAGAGATAATTTGAGAGGTACTTAGCTAGGGGGTAGGCGGGAGAGAGGTGATACGCAATGAACATCATGCGAACATTGTTCCGCCACTTATGTGGGTGAGACAGGTAGAACCGTCGCCATTAGAATGTCAGAACACACCCGCAACATTAATAACAACGACCCACGTTCCCTCATCTATCAGCATGTTGCATCCACTGGCCACTCTTTTAATACCAACCACCCCACTATCCATTACCGTAACATATCCAACCTACACCAAAGATTAATGTTAGAATCCATAGTATCCACCAAACTTAAAAGCATAAATAGAAAAATAGAAATTCCTGAAATTTATGATATTTTTGTTTCAAGTTAATCTATTCCTTTTTTACATAGTTAAAAATCTAGTATACAACATCTTATTACCATATCAATACAATAGTTACTTATTAAAAATTAAAAATTCTTACTGCTAAGTTATAAAAATTGTTTATTATGTAAATCATCCCTTGTATATAGGTCGGTCTCTCGCCTTAATTTCTGTCAAACCTGTAGAAGGGCGTTTGCCCGAAAGCTCGTAACGTTTACAAATAAAAGATACCTATCTTCCATTTAATAATACGTTTATTCATCAGACATTATATTTGAAATTGGTGTTTAGGTATTTCCTCTCTTTTTTTTTTTACGACAAAAACCATCTTTATTGCGACTTTAAACATTATTTGTTAGTGGTTGAGGGGGTACATCAACATCTTTATCGATAAAATAATTGTAAATGTCGTACTTTGCTTTATTCAGGGGACGTCATAATTGTGGCTGGTCGCGTTCCATGATGAAGTTGTTAGTGCTTAATTTGTAAGTCTGGTCGATGTTGTATTCTTTTGTTTCTTCGATTATGTAGCCGGGCATTCAATATATCGGAGTAGGGAAGAGATTTCAGATGGCATTTCGAATTTGTTCAATTGATCTTAGAAGGCTATTTCTCTAGTATCCTTATAATTGTATATACTGTACTAGGTTTTATATATTCTAGCATGTCTAAGTGCTATTGTTTATCTCTCAGAAGAGTGGCATTTTGTTCAAATCAAGGAATTAGGATTGTGATGAACAAGGTGGCCTTTGGATCTTCTAAAGTTCAATGTCATAATGTTATAGGATGCACGCCCATTACTTATAGTTATTGAGATAATTGAACAATTCGACAAGAAATGATATTTTCATAAATGAAAAAGACATCGTTTCTAGATGATATGTCCTCAAGAAGTAATACGGTCTTTAGCTGAGAAAGGTCATGCTTGAACGTTTTTCTTATCTACTAGTGGAAATAGAAATTGTTGTGCCTATAAGGAATTGAAGAAAAAACTTGAAATTTAGTTCGTATGGCGCGTAATGAATGATTAAAATTTCGAAGCAATGAATTTAAAATAGTTAAAGTTAATTCTATTCATTTTTTATTCATCTGGTCTATGTAATAAATATTCTTGTACATCACTGCCAAATTTCTAGATATTTCACAAGTTATTTCTGGAATATATGGCACCTTCTATATCCATTAGTTAGGCATGGTAGAAATATAAATCACCAATATCTATCAGGATAATATAGAGAATAACGTTCACTAACCAATACAACATCCATAGATGCCAACATATATAGAGTAGGTATTGAAGATCAGCTTTAGAAGTTGAAGATTTGTAGTCCAAGAACAGTTTCCAAGTCCCAATTTCTCCTTCCCACCGGTTTTCTTAGGGCTCTTTCTTCCACATGGCATGGTACTCCTTCGTTCACCTACAACAACATGGACAGCTTTTGAAATATATATTTTATTCATGTATAACCTTTAAAAAAAAAATATATATATATATATACATATATACAGTACAACCTCCCTATAAAGGACACCTAATTGCAGAGCCAAATTGTCCTTTAGGAAGAGATATCCTCTAACCAGAGAATTGCCAAATAGTAAAAAATGGTAATTTTGCAAATGAAAACTGTCCTTTGTAGAGAGGTTTCCTCTAGCGAGAGTGTCTTCTCATGGAGGTTCTATCATATATATAATCTTAATAATATTAAATCGCTTTATTTTATTATAAATTGAAGAAATAATTAACCTAAACCTATTAAAGACATGTTCTTTATATTGTTACATCTTCTATCATAGAAGGCTTCCTATATATGTTGATTGATCCAAATCTTGATTATATATAAGACCTGGACGAGAGGGGCTAAAGTATTTTTTTATATAAAACGCATTTGTTTTCACACGAAATCTATTTACAACCTTCTTTAGGCTCCAAAATAAACAGAGAGAAAGATGAACAGAATATATTCTACGATAGAAATATATTCTGACGTTATATATAGGTCACGTAACTGGTGATGATTCACAGAGTAGGCCATCGCAGATTATTCTGTGACAATATTTACATTTTTATAAATAGAGTAACCTGAAGATAGTCGTTATAAACTGTAAATAGTTGTGACAACCCTCTCTCATAACCTCATTGCAACAATGAACGTAATCTGAAATGTTATTTTTCTATAGGTAAGTCAACATTCATTCTGATAGATGAAAATAAAACCACATTTACAGAGTTTAATTAAAATGGCATATATTGGATCAAAATAATTTATTTTACCAATATTTCAGTTGGCTGAACGCCAACTTTTATCAAGGAATTATAACATTTTAATGTGTCAACAACAAACTCAGCGCCGCATGAGGTCAATAGAATTAAGTTAAAAATATATATGTCATAATTTGTACATACATAGATGCCAATAGTCAATCCAATGTGTATGAAAATGTATGATTTGTTTCAATAAAGAACAAGGTAACATTGGAGGACAGAAAGGCCTAGAAGAAAGGCCTAGAAAATAGGCTTAGAAGTTAGCACAATCATTAGTAAAGTTATTATCAGTTTAATTATCGCGGGACTCATAAAAGTTCGAGTTCAACAAACTATCACTTCCTGGTCAATCTGGAACACGTCTAAAGACAAAGACGTAACGTAGACCAATCAGGGAGCAATTCATTTAGTGGAGAACCAATAGGGAACCTCCACGTCACACCTTTCAACCAATGAGAAGTAAGAAGGGTTCTCGTGTTAAATCGAGAACCAAGAATTGACAGTCTTCATTTGGATCCCACCGAGTTAGGACCTACAGTCATCGGCTGGACACCATCGAGTCTTCACTTGCATCCCACCGAGTTAGGACCTATAGTCATCGGCTGGACCCCATCGAGTAGTCATCACTTAGATCCCTCTCCGCTCATCCCATAGCTAAGTCAATCTTACCGCAATGTAAATAGATAGCCAATAACCAAAACCGCTCCGCCTTCTCAAAGCCTTTCTTTCCTCCGATTAGTTGCCTTTTATTTCAACCCCATCACGTGTCCTGGTTATTCCGCCTGTATGCTTCACTTTCCTCTGAAACGACTGCGCTTCCAACAATCAACACCATTCTCAACCAATACTAAAAAACATCGCAACGATATTGCGACACGATTGAGTCGACAGGATAATGACGGGAAAACGGGAGCACTTGACGAACGGAAGGGAGAAGAAGCGGGCGAGAAGCGAAGCGACCAGACGCCTTCTGGCGGCCATTATATGGCAGATGACAGTGGCCCTCCGACGAGTTGACACCACCCAACTAGAGACGGCGTTCCGGAGCCCCACCTCCGGGAGAGATGACGATCGCGCCGCCGCCCTAGGCAAGATGGACGGACTTACCGCCGGCGAGAGTCACCGCGACCTGACACCGACCACCGAGGAGTCATCCACCGCCATGCCGTACCCATACACCCGCACCCGAAAGCAATCCACGCGACCCAGGACAGTGCAAATAGTCCGAAAGCGGTCCATTCGAGTGAAAGCAGTGCAAACGGCTAGATTTCCCCCTTCAATTCCGCGGGCAGTGCAAGCGGTCCCGAGTCCCAAGCAGCCACCCCAAGCCAAAGACGCCCCAGAGGAGACCTTTCGAGACTGAGGTAGGCACCCCACCCTATGACGTCAAGAAATTGACTTTGGACTTGTATCTGACCCAGGACCTACCCCTTTAACCATGTATCCAACCATGTATCCAATGAATGCACGCACGGGCTAGGCCAAAACCTGTCCCAAAGGACTTGCACTGCACCCAAAGCTTTCACACATGGCAACCCTTGCATGCATTCATTGACCCAACCAGAAATATTTACCTGCCACCAATCTAACCCCGCACCACACAACTTCTTTCCTAAACCCAATTGCCATTACTATATGCCCTCCGTTCACAAAGCCACAACGGCTTCAACCTACAATCACAATGCCCAAAAACGTGTCCGTACAACAGCACAGCTCACACAACTACCACACAAAGTTCATACATGACCATACGTCGTCACGCAACAATCACGCAAATGTACCTCACAACAAACACGACATTCACAACCACAAAACACAGACAGCATCCATCCAACAGGACGGTTTTCACGCTAACAACACACGCACCCATACGTCATCACACAACGGTAACCCACACCACCAGCGCAACAAACACGCACAACCCGCACAACAAGCGCGACACTCACACCAAAAGACGACAACAACCAGCAAGCATGCACAACCGTTAATAACAACCACCTCGTCTACACAAAACATTAAAAAAAAATTCACATTAAACGTGCCATATTCACTAACAATATAAGAATTCTCGATATATGTTCGTACAACCAGCACCCATGACTTTAGTAAATTTGTTGTTCATAGTGAGAACAGGTTAGATTTTGTACAAACAAAGGCTTCACGTGACACCTTTTCATTTACAATTTTTTTTTCGATTCGTGTCACAGGCCACACCACAAAACTTTTCACTTTTCAGGCCAAAGACGCCTTCACCACGCCTGTGAAACTTCTCACCTCAAAGCGTGTCCACGTCGAAAGTCGCACTTTCACTCAATTCCACTCTGATATCACTGAATAACATTTTTACTAAGTCCACAACAACCATTCGATTTAATATCAATAGCTACAATATCCGGATTTTCGAAATACAAACAATGCCGAAATCACACCACCTACGACAGATAAACGATTACACATCTCCACTTAAAACAATGACCACCATTTTTCCAAAAGAACGATTTACATCATTCTTCCCAGATAGAAGAAAAAAAAAACCCACTCCAGTAAAATAAGTATAGAACCATTAAAAGATTCAATTAGAACAAAAAAACATTAGGGGGCAAAAAGGAAGCGAGTAGCTCCGCGCGGCAATAAAAATCGAACAGCAAGCTAGTGCAAATAGAGGGTGGGAGTTCCCCCATTTCCGGATCTCTAATTACAGTGGGCCCCTCGTCTAAATTGAGGTCAAGCTGAGGACTTCTCTCCATATCACCCCACTTTTCATTCCCCATTCCAGCTACATATCGACGTTTACAAATACAATTCAATTTCACTCGCACAAGACGTTACCGACACAGCTTAATGAATTCACACCTCTATTATAATCCCTTTACAGACTTCCAAAAAACGTTACATATTCCACCTACACGTAGATCTCAAAGTCAATTACGAACAAAGTTCACGCATATTACCACTTTAAATTTGTTATGATTTTAGATAACTAAGCTGTTCAAGCTTACGTTTTCTCCCAAAGGGATTAAACGACCTTTTAGAAGGACCGAGGATCCCCTCGAATCCTGTATTCAAGGTTTTAATTTAGGTACCGACACCCAATATATAAAGTGGATATTGGGCGAGCACATCTTAAGTGCCCTAGGGGATCGCATAAAAACCCCTAGAACGCATTAAGGCTCGAGACAAATTAACATACGACATTCGGCTTTTGAGATTTCAAAAAACAATGACATAAAGGTACACGTAAAGGTTATTTAGATTTCCATGTCTCCTGTATACATAACATAAATTCGCACTTGAGAGTAGGGTCACGTTTCCACCTAAGTGTCGCTACAGAAGAGACAAAAAATTGATAGGGCAAAATTAATCAATTAAGAAAACTAGATGATGGCATGTAGATACAAAACGGGTTCAAACCACTATATATATATTTTTTTGTTTATATATTAACCATTTTCACTATTTTCTAAAATTAAAATTAAAATATTTCGCCAATTTATCAACTTATTCAATTTATTATCACTTATTTTAGCAATTATTTACCATTTTATTTACCACTTAGTTTATTTTATCGTAGTTCCATTTATCAACGAAAACTCATTGGTTTTCGGTTAAACTTAGACATTAAGTCATCCTTTATTTTTGAAAAACCTTTTTCATTTTTCTTTTTTTTACGCAACCAAGCATTCAACTTTGATTTCACTCAACATTTCTTTTATTTTTATTTTTTGATTTCAAAATACCTCATGAAATTTCCTCGATTTCCTTCCCAAACTCGAGCAAAAAAGTAATTAGGCATTTTTTCTTTTTCACCAATGCAACAAAGCATTTTTTCCTTTTTTCACGCAACAAGGCATTCTTCTTTTTCAACCACGCCTTCACTTTGATTTCACTCAACCTTTCTTTTATTTTTATTTTTGATTTCTAAAATTACCTCATGAAATTTCCTCGATTTCCTTCCCAATCTCGAGCAAAAAATGTAGTTAGGCAATTTTTCCTTTTTCACTATGTACCATAGTACTCAACTTATGATTCACCTTTACAAATTTTAATCTCTATTAACCATAAACACACTATATAACATTAATACCACATTTTTTCTTATTTCTCATATCCTTATCAATGTTGTATATAACCTCTCTATAACCAATTAATTTTTACACAAAATTATTTTCTTTGCTTCACAGAACTTATTCAGACTAAAACCCCTTCATAAATTCTTCACATGTAGGGGGCGCATCTGTCATAATTTGTACATACATAGATGCCAATAGTCAATCCAATGTGTATGAAAATGTATGATTTGTTTCAATAAAGAACAAGGTAACATTGGAGGACAGAAAGGCCTAGAAGAAAGGCCTAGAAGAAAGGCCTAGAAAAGAGGCTTAGAAGTTAGCACAATCATTAGTAAAGTTATTATCAGTTTAATTATCGCGGAACTCATAAAAGTTCGAGTTCAACAAACTATCACTTCCTGGTCAAGCTGGAACACGTCTAAAGACAAAGACGTAACGTTGACCAATCAGGGAGCAATTCATTTAGTGGAGAACCAATAGGGAACCTTCACGTCACACCTTTCAACCAATGAGAAGTAAGAAGGGTTCTCGTGTTAAATCGAGAACCAAGAATTGACAGTCTTCATTTGGATCCCACCGAGTTAGGACCTACAGTCATCGACTGGACACCATTGAGTCTTCACTTGCATCCCACCGAGTTAGGACCTATAGTCATCGGCTGGACCCCATCGAGTAGTCATCACTTAGATCCCTCTCCGCTCATCCCATAGCTAAGTCAATCTTACCGCAATGTGAATAGATAGCCAATAACCAAAACCGCTCCGCCTTCTCAAAGCCTTTCTTTCCTCCGATTAGTTGCCTTTTATTTCAACCCCATCACGTGTCCTGGTTATTCCCCCTGTATGCTTCACTTTCCTCTGAAACGACTGCGCTTCCAACAATCAACACCATTCTCAACCAATACTAAAAAACATCGCAACGATATTGCGACATATATATATTTTTGCTTATATTCAATGGTGAGAAAAAAATTGATATATATATATATATAATACAGTATGCAAATATCTATTTACAAAGTCCATATAGGTGGATGAAAGGGTAACAAAAACTAACTATTGGATGAGATAAATGAAGAAATCCTTGAAATATCTTCCATTAGCTTATTCTATTATATATTGTCTATTGTTATTTGTCCGTACAAATACAGAGTTGTAATGCCATCATTTTCTTTATGCTCTCTTTTTTTTTGTGGTGGGTTGCTTTCTCGTGCAAGGATGGTATATATTGGCAAGATGTCAGAAGAGTTGTTATGAGATCATGGTAAAAGTAAGGTGAAGAAGACAAGGAAGCATCATGAGCCAGTACCTAGGAGCTGGAAGGCGGTCGTCTAGGTAGAGCATTTATCACCAGATCGCACTAAGGCAGCTCCATGGCTGAGGAAAGGCCGCTCGGTATCTACGGAAATTTAGGAAGTCCTGGAAAAAAATTTCAATATTACATAATCAACTTATTATCAAACCACTACGGACAAATAACAATAGACAATATATAATAGAATAAGCTAATGAAAGATATTTCAAGGATTTCTTCATTTACCTCATCCAATAGTTAGTTTTTGTTACCCTTTCATCCACTTATATGGACTTTGTAAATAGATATTTGCATACTGTAAATAATATCTATACGACATATACATACCTCTTCATAATACATAATCTCTTCCAAAATTTTGATGGACTTTCAAGAAGGGAGGGAAACAAAAGAAAAAAAATATTTTGAGTCCTTATATATATAAAAAACAGTCGAATTAAATGAAAAATATTCAGAGAGGTGAGCCTTCCTTTTTCAAATAAATAACAAGGATTTAACAAACAAGGGGATCAACAAAAGAAATAGGGTTATGATTCAGCTGTTAGGACGTCATGTGCTTGGGAAAAAAACAGCAATAGAGTAGGTAACAAAACTGATATCCTTTGAATATAATTTCTGTTTTTATATAACTGGCCAATATATTCTTTTAGATTGGTTCACACTTTTAGGGAATTTGAAGGTTGAATATGATGGGGTCAATATTTTTTGGATATGGGTAAATGCACACATAAAATAATATGAGGAAAAAAACTTGGAAAAAATCATTTATTAACTCACCTCTTGGTAAATACAATTAAGGGCTTGAGGCGGGCGTTCTGATAAATGAGGGGGAAGGATTTAGGTATGGGGTTTGGGGGGAAGTGATTGTGCAGGTCTCTTAAGATGTGAAATTGATAGATTTCATTTATGGTTGTGCATTAATTTTGCCAGTTATATATTGATATTACTTCATATAACAATTTGATTGCCAAAAATACTTTTCATAGATGCGAATTTAGAATTGCTACAATTTTGCCACACAGGTAAATGGGAAGGACCAACAAAATTTAGATGAAGTCAGGAGTGGAACCCGTGGTCCCCCAATCCATATTCCTATGGAGCAAGGGACAACCAGGTTCCACGTCCTCGCGGTCCAAGGGGACGGTCGAGGTGTTATTCTCGAAAGACTGTGATTTCAGGAAAAATTTTGAAATTGGCATCGGGAAACCGTCGAAGGGCTCTGGGATGAAAGGTGGGTTTGGGAGCGACATCGTGGAACTGGGGTCAAAGTAAAAAAGTGTGCTAAATGAAAATCCTGCAGGGTTGTCGAATAATTCTGGAGGATCCAGTGCTTCAAAGCAAACTTTAAACGTGTTGGTGGAGGTGTCAGGTATAGGTGGATGTGGTGAAGTGTTTGGTATATTTTTGGCTTGTTTCTTCCTGTAAACACAGAAAACATCTATGAAGTAATCGCTAATTACTTGGCATACATTTATTTTGAAACATGTCATCTAGCTAAGTTCTCCATTAACAACAATGAAATCGTTAGTTTGAAAGATGAAGCTCTTCATGACCAATTCTTAGTGACATACATTTTACTATAGAGAAACTTCTTCATTATATTAATTTAATTAAATTTCTAGTTTTTTTTTTCAAAAATTTTAGTTTTTCATGTATGTATTTATTTTTTCCTCCTCAACTATACAACAGTTTAACATTTAAGCATACATAAAGCTCACGAATCACATTCTAGTAGGTTTTTGGAAATCAATGCTGTCTGAAAGACATTATGGTTACCACTCAGATGTTTGGGTAGTTTATATTTTGGGATGAGGTCACCAAGAAGTTAGAAAATTTACGGGATAACTGGATTTTCAGATTATGAAAGATTTGAAAATAATTTCTAGGTCTTCGTTGAATATATATTTATTCGATATCAGTCTAATTAAAATCTTGTTTCAAGCTTATGGTTGATAGATAAAATGATGTATTTACACATTTTATTGAATATAAATTCTAACATATCCATCTATTCCTTTCTTAACACTAAAGTTTTGAACCATGAGGGCAATGCTTATGCAAATGGATTTCCTTGAAGCAATATCTTTGCTCAAATCGAAAACTAAAAAAATGACATATACAGTATATATGTTGTAATTTGAGCTATTTAGCATATGTTTATGAGTCAAAATAACTTTAAAACTGAGTCATTTCTAGCGTCTCGAATATATAAGATTGTTTAGACGATACTAATAAGATGTGTTACAACCAGAAGTTCAATAAAAACAAGGAATTTGGTTCAAATTAAATTCTTATGGCGTATATACGGCTAAAATAAAAAAAAGTCTAAAATAGATTTCCTTAACTTGAATTTTTTTCATTTAAAAATCCATCAATCTATGTAACAGCCTGTCCGTTAAAAAAAGGCACAGAGAGTTACTTGCTGTAGTCAATACATAAGTTAAATAACATAATGGAAGTGAATATTGAAGGATATTTTCTTAAGTATAATAAATAGTCTTCAATAGTTGAACATGTCTCCTAGTCTGGTTATAGCCTTAATTCCGGCATCACAGAAAGATCTTTGACAGGAATAGATCCAATCTTCACAATTCTCATTCATCCCATCGTTCGAGTTGGATGGCGCCTCTGTATGCTTCTCTCTAACAGCCCGTGGAAGTTGAGACAGGATTGTAGAGGCGATATTCCATATAAGAGATAAATTGTATATCGTAACTGTTTAACACACCTTCTCCTAAAGATAGAAGTCCTAGACTTTTGCTCTGTATAGATTTTTTGCTACGAAAACTAAGAACTTTGATATCATCTGCTATGGCTCGTAGTTGAATAGTAAGAATATCTTTGAAGACCTCTAACACTTCCTTCAGCTTAACGGCATCAATCGCAGTCTCTGATGGTTCACAAGGTTCAAGTGACGTTCTATCCAAGTCGAATTAACGGTCTTAATTGCATATGCACGGTAGAGACTTTACAGCTTTCCCCTAGATGGCCGTCATTCTCCACCTCTTCCGATTAGTTCTAACCTTTTGTCCATAAAACTGTTATTATAGCTTTGGACGGAATTAGGATACGGCGCATCATTTTAAACAAAGGCATTTTCCACGAAAAACAACAACTATTATTAGAATAATTCCATTTCATGCCTAGAAGGTTTGTAGAAAATTAAGGGGCGATGTGTACTTAAGTTACTTATTTACCACACTAAAATATATTGTAAGGATAGATGAAGATTTTAGTGAAGCATAATAACTTATTAGTTTCTTCGCTCTAACATATATATATGTACCAAATTGTAGGACCTCGTTTACAAAAATAATGGTGATGATTCATAATGAGCTGCAAAACCAGTTAAAAAACCCAGTAGAAAGATATCTGGATATGCCTGACAAGGTCGGCTTCGATTTAATAACATCCTACGATTGGAGTTGTAGCTCCTTCCTCATCTGCACCATTACTTTTAGAACTGGAGTTATAAACATAAGGCATACTGATGAGGGATACAGCCCGAAATCATGGTATACAGGTTGTATTTGTCTGAATTTTCCCAAACTAGTGTTATGGATCATTCTTCATCATGGCCATTACGTTTAGAACTGGGGGATAAACAAAATGCACACCGATAATGGCTATAGCCCGAAACCATGGTATACAGGTTGGATTTGTCTGAATTTTCCCAAACTAGTGTTATGGATCATTCTTCATCATGGCCATTACGTTTAGAACTGGGGGATAAACAAAATGCATACTGATAATGGCTATAGCCCGAAACCATGGTATACCGGTTGTATTTGTCTGAATTTTCCCAAACTAGTGTTATGGATCATTCTTCATCATGGCCATTACGTTTAGAACTGGGGGATAAACAAAATGCATACTGATAATGGCTATAGCCCGAAACCATGGTATACAGGTTGGATTTGTCTGAATTTTCCCAAACTAGTGTTATGGATCATTCTTCATCATGGCCATTACGTTTAGAACTGGGGGATAAACAAAATGCATACTGATAATGGCTATAGCCCGAAACCATGGTATACCGGTTGTATTTGTCTGAATTTTCCCAAAGTAGTGTTATGGCTCATTCTTCATCATGGCCATTACGTTTAGAACTGGGGGATAAACAAAATGCATACTGATAATGGCTATAGCCCGAAACCATGGTATACAGGTTGTATTTGTCTGAATTTTCCCAAACTAGTGTTATGACTGATTTTTCATCACGGCCATTACGTTTGGAACTGGGGGGTAAACAAATGCATACTGATAATGGCTATAGCCTGAAACCATGTAATACATGTTGGTTTTGTTTGAATTTGTCAAAATTGGAATTGTGACTCATTCTTAATCACGAACATTACATGATCCTATTACCACCATTTGTGTGGTAGTAAACAAAATGCGTTGTAAAATTTAAAATATAAATAAAAGACATTTATAAATTCACACAGACAATTATTCATTAAGCTACAGTGGGGTAAAACTAGCTGTCGTCTTTGACCCGTTGGTTGAACGACCTGATGAGTTATTCTTTTGGCATCACACTGGGAGGAATAGAAAGTTACAGCCAGAAGGAATTGATGGAATATCATGAAATTTAACAAGGATGTACAGGCTATTACATAGAACAAATGATTAAAAATGGGGAAATTTTAAATATAACACTTTTTATACGTTTTTAATACCATATTTAACATTCATGACACACAGCAAGAATTTTTCTGGACGAAGTGTTCGTTATTTAAGAGTGCCACAACAAGTTAATTTGAGCCAAATTCCATGTTTCTTCTTTAACTTCCTTTTCTATGTGTAACATTTTTATTTATACTAATGCATGAGAAATTTTAAGCTCTTTCAAAATCGTTATCCACTAAATATCGTGAAATATCGCAGCCGAACCTGTACTGATGAGGGCCATATCTCGAAACCATTGTGCACAGATCGAATTTGTCTGAATTCGCTAAATGCTGGCGCTGTGTCAAATAGAAATTGTTCAAGCTCCATATACAGAAAATATCGAGAAATGTAATTTATTGCAATTTGAAATAGAAAGTTGTTCCCTTTGTAGTTCCTGTATTGTTTAGGTCGCTGATTATTTGTTAGTTGTACCATTTGGTTAGGTTTAGTTAGATTGCATTAGGTTATGTCAGGTTTAGGTCAGCAAGCCAGCGCAACCGTGAGTCATTTAGAGCATTCACGCAAAACTGAAAATCATGCGCGTGGAACATGAGCATGTAGTCAATAATCAACAGCCTTGCTCATTTTCCGGTAAACAGCGATATGGCAATTAAATGTATTATCACAACAGAAGCATGTTCTTTTCAAACATGCATATCTATAATCATATTACATTTCATAATAGTTCCAAAATATTTTGAATATTCTTCGAGTTTGTATACTCACGCCTTCTTTTTTTTAGAAAATATTTTGCAGAATGAAAAACAGCCGACCATTATGGCAATTCGCAATGCTAGGCAGAGATCAGATAGAACTTGAGTAGATTCGCAAGAGTAACGTCGAGAAGTTATGGTTGCTAAGTAATTAAAGAAATTTGAAATACATCGGATAATACTATAAAAATATAAGTTTAATATATATATACTAGACGAATGACCCGGGCAACGCCCGGGTTTTACCCGATTAAATGTTTTTATTCAAATACTATTCGTTACAATTATAAATGGGCACCGTGGACGTCACTTTTGTGAAACGTCCCGCTCCAAACTTTACAGTTAGATTAGTTACGATATACACATGTGTAAATCTTCAAATCGAGCGAGCGTCTATAAATATCTCGATTTAGATCAAGTATTCTAATTATTAAGCGAACTATTATTAATAATATTTTGAGAAGATATCGATTTTAAACGTATTTATAACCTTGATAGAGGGCGCTGTTCGTGAGCTAAGTAGAATAATTTGAATATATAGTTTTAATATTTAATTTATATATAATTTAAAATAGCCTATCGTTTTCCTCGTATTTGTTTACCTATATATGGAAATTTTGGTACTGTAAAAAAAAAACTTTGCTTCAATAATTTAAAAAAAAAAAAGCACCCAGGCTAAGTTTCGAACCAAGGTTGTCGAAATACGAAGCCATACACCTAACCATTAAGCCACGCTTGGCATCATAAATATTCGCATGTAAAGCTATTTCAGGCCTTACATATTTCTAACGACCTTTTTGAAATAGGTTTTTGAAACATGGAAATTATAATACCTCAAATAAATAGAAATATAGTGAACACAAATAAAACATACCAAATATTTCGAATTAGAGCAGTTATTTTAAACGGCGAATTAGATCAGTTATATCTAAAAATGAAAATATATAAATAAATAAAACATACCAAATATTTCAAGAGCAGTTATTTTAAACGTCGAATTAGATCAGTTATATCTAAAAATTAAAATATATAAATAAATAAAACCTACCAAATATTTCAAATTAGAGCAGTTATTATATAAATATTTATATTATATGTGTTATTAAGCGAACTATTATTAATAAAATATTGAGAAGATTTAGATTTTAAACGTATTTATAACCTTTTAGTATTGATAGAGGGCGCTGCTCGTGAGCTAAGTTGAATAATTTGAATATATAGTTTTAATAATTGATTTATATATTTTTTAAAATAGCCTATCGTCACCCCCGTTATTTTTTACCTATGTATGGAAATTTTGGTTTGAATTAGTGAACTACTGCGAATTTGTATACCGGACATACCAACAGACCAACAAACAAACATACAAACATTCATTTTTATATATATTTTTTTATATATATTTTTTATATATATTTTTTTTAAATATTTTTTATATATTTTTATATATATAAAACGTACATTTTAAATAAAATAATATTTTTAATAATTGGCTACAATAATATAAAAGAAATGAAAAAAAAAAACACCCACGCTGAGCCTCGAACCTAGGTTGCGGGGGTACGAAGCTGTGTACCTAACCTATAGGCTAAGCTTGACGTTACAAATAAGCTCATGCGAGGCTATTTAAGGCCATACGTCTGCCGCGAGGGGGCGCTGATTGCGAGTGAATTTACGTTTTATTGTAAATAAAAATGCAACGAAAGGTTATTTCTAAAGAGTAATTAGCCAGAAACCATCCCGGTAGTATACTAAACACCTTCCCAAAGTTTCATCACGATTGGTTTAAACGTATTTATAACCTTTTAGTATTGATAGAGGGCGCTGCTCGTGAGCTAAGTTGAATAATTTGAATATATAGTTTTAATAATTGATTTATATATTTTTTAAAATAGCCTATCGTCACCCCCGTTATTTTTTACCTATGTATGGAAATTTTGGTTTGAATTAGTGAACTACTGCGAATTTGTATACCGGACATACCAACAGACCAACAAACAAACAAACAAACATACAAACATTCATTTTTATATATATAGATATCGATCTTGTCGACTCTCTGTTTACCCTGTGGTAGTTGTGACAGCTAAGGTGCTGTCAACTTGAAGTTTGGGATTGGGGTGAATTTTCAGTCGTGATCAAAGGAGTAAGGACACAGGATAGGTTGGTCAAGGGAACCGATGCTGACAGACAGAGAACATAGGAGGAGAGTGAGCTTACGCGCCCCGCGATTTACGCTGGATCAGGAGACATGTCTAGTACGGAAGAGACTCAGAGACGCTACTGTGACTTCCCCAGTCGGGTGGTGTCACGTGACCTATATTGAGATTTTGATTGGTCATTCATCACATCATGGAAGATGAAGAATCGCCTTGATTGGTTCAAACGACTGGGAAGCCATCTTTGATAGTTATTGCAGAAAATGTGAGAATGGAGCATTGACCCAAATAAAGTTGCTTTTAGTGAATTCAACTCCGGGGGGTCTTTGTTTGGAGTTCTCTGGAATAAAAATGTCGTTCACCTAGCGCTAATGATGCGAGATGGGAATCTTTCCTCTTAACTCTAGGCCTAACTGAAATCGTTTATTTCGTCTATAATCTTCTATAATCATATTATCTCCTTGTTTCTCTCTGTCTGTCTGACATACAGTCCGTATTTTATTTGGCTCACGGTACATCATACTATACAGTAACATTTAGTTTGGTACAGGGTACAAGGTGGTGGGACATATGCAAGGACATGGCAGAATGACTGGGCTTTCAAATTATAATTATCAGATATATATGTTGTAAAAATGATTGGAGCCGACAACGTCACAGTGGGCTCCTCATCCAACATGCAGTCATGGGCCGTAAGTGGAGGCGCACTAGCCTGAAGACAAAATAAGACCACACACATAGGAACATGGTTACCACGGTATAGGGGTGGTTCCCGGGGAGGGTGAGAATATAGGGGGAGTACTGAGAACGCTCTGGTCAATCGGGTAGCAAGGCGATCTAGCTCTCTCCTATCCTGCTTGTTTGTGCTGGGTACCTCTCCTGTCTGGGCTCAGAGAGCTCCAGCTTATATCATATTGGTGACGTCAAAATAAAATAGGTTTTAAAAAATAATAAAAATGAATTAAAATATATATATATAAAAACATTATTATTTCGTCAATAGAGAAGATGAAAAAAAAAAAACCTTTCTTTCTCCACATTAGCTTAATTATAATTATTGGAAAATTATTATCATGGTTCTATCTTTGCTCTTTTTTTACAAACCTTTCACTTCGCTTATTCCTTTTCTACCCAGTCTATGACGCGTAACGGCCGAAGCTAAGCTGGAGTTTTTATTTTTTACCCACATTATATGTTATTATATATATTAAAAATAAAGAAGGCATATCCTAACCACGAGCACATGTGATTTTTAGATGGCAGAGCGACATCTAGTGAAACAGAAATCAACTAAACGTTGATTTAGCCTGTTCCCTGATATTTGGCCAACCCATTTCCTTGATAAATCAAGAAAAAGCCATCCATGATTTTTTATTTTTCTATTATTTTTCACACATATATTTTAAATTTATTTATTTATTTGACATATCGGACGCGATATCCCAGCTCGGGATACTTGCGCCTAAATACATTTTAGTAGATTATATACAATTCATTTTATAGAATTTAATAATCGGACTAAAAACATAATTGAAACTTAAACGATAGTACTCCAAAACAGAAGAGAAATCTAAAATGATTATTTTCGAAACCTATATACACTTCATTATATACAACTCAATAACCGACTAAAAACACAATTAAAACTGAAACGATGGTTTTCTCAAACAGAAGAGAAAATCCAAAATGAATTTACAAAAATTATTGAATTTTACATAAGTGTCTTTGTTATATACAAATTCGCAAATTTCTTCGATGGGATAAAAATGATTACTTCTGTAGCTGTGAAATATCGGACATTCTATTAATAAATGTATTGAGTCTTGGTTTTCTTTTCCACAGAAACAGCTAGGATCATCCGTTGCCCCGATTTTCGACAAAAATTATCCAAAATTACCATGACCCGTGACGAACTGTGAGTTATAAAAATTCGGACGAAAATAAAAAGGAATTCCAAATGGGAAAAATTTTCGGAATGTTTCATTAGTGTTAGCTATTGTTTCAGCCATTCTTGATTCTATGAAGTTATGAATTATAGTTGGGGCATGCGGTTTGAATACATTAATTTCTTCTTTTGATAAATTGGCCAAATCGTATTTTATTATCAACGATTCTATGTGATCTGTGAGAATAGGTATTTTTGCCAAACTATGAATACAATTTGATGAGGTCGTTTTATAGGCTCTCACTACCCAAAGAAGAATCTGATATTGCTGAGAGTTAAATATTTGTTTACTTCTTTTATTAATAAATTTATACCATATTTCAGATCCATAGGTTAGTATTGGCCTGAAAAGAGTTTTATATAAAATTAATCTTTTTTTAGCATCCAATCCCCACATTTTCCCACAGAGTGAAAATAACAGATTTTTCATACGGTTGATTTTACAAAGAATATCATTAATGTGGGGTGTGAAGTTATTTTTTGACTTAATTCTGTGATTAGAAAATTTTATACCTAAAAGCTTTACTTCTTTCACTGGTTTTATTATGAAGTTTGGAGTTCCCATTGGAATATTTTGTTTGCCGTGCATATGTATTAAGCCGGTTTTCTCCGGGCTTAGTTTTAGCTTATTTCTTGTACACCATTGTATTACATAATTTAAAGTACTTTCTGTTTCATTTTTTAACACTTCTATGGTCTTGTGCCAGCAAACAATGGAAACATCATCCGCATAACAGATTATTTCAGAATTTGGGGATGCGAAGTTGATCAACAAATCATTCAGGACTATATTCCACAATAAAGGTGATAATGGTCCGCCTTGAGGACATCCCTTTGATAAATATTTTGAAATTGTTGTATTCGAGAAGGTGAGACTTGTTTTTCTTCTCCGATTTAAAAATGATTGGATGATTTTTATAAGAACTGCTGGGACGTGGTCTTCGTCCATTCTTTTTATTAGGGCAGGCCACCACGCATTATCAAACGCACCACTTATATCAATGGCAATCAATGCAACCGATTCGTTTTGTTTGTGTTTCAGTATGGTCTCGGTTATTTTGTCCAATGCCGTTATTGTAGATTTTCTTTTCGTAAATCCATGCTGTCTATGGCTCAGTAAGTTATTATGATTATAATAATTGAGTATTTTATTTTTAATGATCGTTTCAAATATTTTTGAGAAATTTGATGTTAGTGAAATTGGGCGATAGCTATTAATTGCTTCGTAGTCAGCTTTTTGCGGTTTCGTAATAATTTTTAATACCGAATGTTTCCAGCTTTCAGGATAGTAACCCAGCACCAGACACCCATTAAAGAATTTGACTAAACTGGGTAGGATTGATAATAATTTTTCACACATATATATATGTTATATAAAAATATTATTTTATTCAAAATTATATTTCATAGATTCAAATATTCTGTTAAGCGTACCACCAGATGTCGGGACTTTCCCTATATAAAACCGATTATTGTTGTTTCTCGATGGCCGGCTCAAACCTTTTGAAAATTATGTAAATATGTTTTCATTTTTTTCTTACGCCTTAAGCCAGGCAGCACTTTTATCAAATTATGTTTTTTTCTATATTCCATAAGCTCAATTAAAGCTATTTCTGATCTTCACTATTTTATTATACTTTAAAGATTTTAACCACGACTGCATTACCAATATCATTTAGTACTAAAAAAAAAAAAACCCAGCAAATAATTCCATAGCACGATCATCTGAATAATATTCCAAAAAACAGCAGAAAATATATTTTTTTGTAATATATATGTTATATTAAAATATTATTCTATTTAAATTTATATTTCATAGATCCAAATACTCTTTTAAATCGACCGCCAGAGGTCATGCTTCCTCTATAAAAACTCGTTGTTGTTCTTCCCCGATGGCCGGCTCAAAACTTTTGTACATTATGTAAATAATCTTTTGTTTTCCTTATTCTACTCGCCTTAAGCCAGGCATTACTTTTATCAAATTATGTTTTTTTTTATATATTCCTCAGCTCAAATAAAGAAATCTCTGATCTTCAATATTATTATTCTTTCAAGATTGTTAACCAGGACTGCATTACCATAATCCTCAACATGATCTAAATTCAAGCAGGAAATCTCCTTCATTTTTATATAACATAAATATATATATATATATATACGTATATAACAAATCTCTTATGTTTAAATTAAATAACAAATATATACAATTTGATATTCTCTTAACGGTATTATATATATATTTCCTCTAATATGTTTGACGACTCCCTAGGACTCTCTCTAGAACTAGGAGCTTTCTGAGCGAAGATCTTTGACTGGCCTTTGGTCGCTAATAGGAAACCAACAACAAAAGGCCGTCTCCATTGGTAGCTCACAGTAGCGAGGAAAAACCAATAGCCGAAAAGAGTTTTATTGACTCGAAAGCTCTCTCGTTTTTAAGCTTTCAATGAAGATAGGTCTTGCTTGTTTATAAAAGTAATATTAGTCAATATTATTTATTAAGCTCATTGTTTTAAAACAATATATATATAAGGAATGGAGATATCAAGACGCGAATGTTTCTTTTCACAAATTAATCAAACTTCTACTGTCCTTACTGCG
>CP092885.1:41111478-41208638 GCA_030710605.1 Cordylochernes scorpioides | reverse complement strand
ATTTATTCAGGGGATGTCGTAATAGTGGCTGGTCACGTTCCATGATGAAGTTGTCAATGCTTAATTTGTAAGTTTGGTCGATGTTGTATTCTTTTGTTTCTTCGATTATGTGGCCGGGCATTCAATATATCGGAGTAGGGAAGAGATTTCAGATGGCATTTCGAATTTGTTCAATTGATCTTAGAAGGCTATTTCTCTAGTATCCTTATAATTGTATATACTGTACTAGTTTTTATATATTCTAGCATGTCTAAGTGCTGTTGTTTATCTCTCAGAAGAGTGACATTTTGTTCAAATTAAGGAATTAGGATTGTGATAGACAAGGTGGCCTTTGGATCTTCTAAAGTTCAATGTCATAATGTTATAGGATGCACGCCCATTACTTATAGTTATTGAGAAAAGGGAACAATTCGACAAGAAATGATATTTTCATCAATGAAAAATATATCGTTTCTAGATAATATGTCCTAAAGGAGTAATACGGTCTTTAGCTGAGAAAGGACATGCTTGAACGATTTTCTTATCTACTAGTGGAAATAGAAATTGTTGTGCCTATGAAGAATTGAAGAAAAACCTGAAACTTAGTTCGTATGGCGCGTAATGAATGATTAAAATTTAGAAGCAAATAATTTAAAATAGTTAAAGTTAAATTCTATTCATTTTTTATTCATCTGGTCTATGTCATAAATATCCTTGTACATTCCTGCCAAATTTCTAGATATTTCACAAGTTATTTCTGGAATATATGGCACCTTCTATATCCATTAGTTAGGCATGGTAGAAATATACATCACCAATATCTATCAGGATAATATAGAGAAAAAGTTCACTAACCAAGATAATATACATAAATGCCAACATATCGAGTAGGTATTCAGCTTCAGTAGTTGAAGATTTGTAGTCCAAGAACAGTTTCCAAGTCCCAATTTCTCCTTCCCACCGGTTTTCTTAGGGCTCTTTCTTCCATATGGCATAGTACTCCTTCGTTCACCTACAACAACATAGACAGCTTTTGAAATATATATTTTATTCATGTATAACCTTTAAAAATATATTATATATATATAAATACCTATATACAGTAGAACCTCCCTATAAAGGACACCTAATTGCAGAGCCAAATTGTCCTTTAGGGAGAGATATCCTCTAACCAGAGAATTGCCAAATAGTAAAAAATGGTAATTTTGCAAATGAAAACTGTCCTTTGTAGAGAGGTGTCCTCTAGCGAGAGTGTCTTCTGATGGAGGTTCTATCATATATATAATCATAATAATATTAAATCGCTTTATTTTATTATAAATTGAAGAAATAATTAACCTAAACATATTAAAGACATGTTCTTTATATTGTTACATCTTCTATCATAGAAGGCTTCCTATACATGTTGATTGATCCAAATCTTGATCATATATAAGACCTGAACGAGAGGGACTAAAGTATTTTTATATAAAACGCATTTATTTTCACACGAAATCTATTTACAACCTTCTTTAGATCTCAAAACAGACTGAGAGAAAGATGAACAGAATATATTCTACAATAAAAATATATTCTGACGTTATATATAGGTCACGTAACTGGTGATGATTTAATGAGTAGGGGCCATCGCAGATTATACTGTGACAATAATTAAATTTTTATAAATAAATAAACATGAAGATACGTCGTAATAAACTGTAAATAGTTGCGACAACCCCCTCTCATAACCCCATTCCAACAATGAACCCAATCTGAAATGTTATTTTCTAAAGGTAAGTCAATATTCATTCTGTTAGATAAATATAAAACCACATTTACAGAGTTTAATTAAAATGGCATATATTAGATAAAATATCATTTATTTTACCAATATTTCAGTTGGCTGAACGCCAACCTTTATCAAGGAATTATAACATTTTAATGTGTGTCAACAACAAACTCAGCGCCGCATGAGGTCAATAGAATTAAGTTTAAAAAATATATATTTTTGCTTATATTCAATGGTGAGAAAAAAATTGATATATATATATATATGTAATAATAGGTTGAGATCCTGTCGACTAACTGTAATAATGTGTTGGATCCTGTCTGTGATTAGGGATCCTGTCGACTATCTATAATAAGGCGTTGAGGTTCTGGTTGGCCTGTTGTAGAACCTCGTCGACTCTCGCTATAAGTTGTGGCAACCGAGGGTCAAACCTGTAGTAACCGCGAGGGACAGTCAGGGGTGGAGAGTTTTCCCGTACCTCTCTGCACCTTGTAGGGCCTTTAACAGTTCTCACAAAGTACAGGCAGTCGTGGTCGAGGCAGAGTGGAAAACTGGGGATGTCCACACACACAAAACGAAGCGACACAATTGTAGAAAGTTCCTTGAATAGATAAAAAGCGAGCCAAGAGCAAAGATGGAGATAGGAGATTTCTTACTGTTTTACATCGTCGATGAGTTGGTGACAACCGGCGACAAGGGGTGACGCTGACCGGGACTGATTAGAACTGAAAAATGGCTGTTGCTACGTGGGGTCCTATTTAAACAACTTTTTTGGACTAGGAAGTGGACCAGGAAGTATTGCCTTTCTGCACGTGTCCGCTAATTCGACACTGGCGCCTGTCTGGGCTTCCATCTAACTTTAGAAGTTACTTGCGATTCTCTCAATCTTGCTCTTAACTCAGTTTTTAATCTATTATATATTTTTATTTATTCATCCTCAGTACATTACATATGGGAATACAAGGACACACGTCAATTATGCGTATAATTAGTTCTATATACAACATGACAATCTTGTTATAAAGATTATAATATATAGGGTTGTTGGTTTAAATTATCATAGATGGGCCCCGTGAGTGAAAGGGTTTATCCGGGTTTAAGCGGGTAAAGCCTCTCTAACACAGGTAAGTAATTAAAATTTCTTTTAATTAATTGAAACTGTGAGGGAAAAAGGGCTATAACAAGATGTTTATTTGAATATATCTGAAAATTATCAAAATAAAACTTATGTTTAATTTAAAAGTTATGATATTCATTATAAAAGAGAACTGTAGATAAAACCTTTGTTTGCTAAAAAATAATGATGATGTTCTAAGAGATTGTTGGCGGGCGTTGGAAAGGGTTAGGGGTTGAAGAATATGCAATTGTAAGTGTTGCACAGACAATCAAATACTTAGGTCCAGGTGCAAAGCGAGGATATAGACTTGTGCGTCTTCCTAGGCAATGTTTCACCTGCGATCCTGTATAAGGTTACAGTGCTTTGTCACAATTGTAGGGTTATTGGTTGAAAAGATGTTGAAGAAAAAGACTTAATATGATTGAAAGGTGTGGTAGAGCCATGCGATAAGTAGAATTGTTGTAGCGACAGTAGGGTCTGACTTGACTTGAAATCAAAGGTTGATTGTGGTCCGCTAGAGCTGAAAAAAATTGAAAGTTGAAAAAAAGTGAACGCTTGGTGCATGCGTTGGTGATGTGCTCTGCGGATGATTGAAATAAACTTTTGAAACGTGTTCAGACCAAAAAGTCGAGACTTGTACTTCTGGGGAACGGTGCTTACAAAGAGTTTGTTGAATTACGAAATCAAAAGAAAAATTGTCAAGCAGTGCTGTCGTTTCTACTATGGTTCGAAGCAATGGCTGAAATAGGTAGTGAGAAAGTATAGGGAATTAGTTAAAGAATATGATTGTTGAAAACGATTGTTGTAGATGCCCGATAGTTGATGATAAACATTGTCATATAATAAAGTTATTTAAACAAAAATATAGTGAATAAAAAGATAGAAATATGATTGCGGATAACAACAGTGTTGTGTTGTTTATCTTTTATAAACTACAACTTATATATTTATTATTTAATTATAATTATTTATTTATCACACACATTTAAATTTAGTAAAGATTAATTCTCTATTTACAAAACACAGTCAGTCTATTGTTCTTAATTCCTCTTCTTAAATTCACATCACTTATATATTTCACACTATTCTACATATTCCTCCCTTGTTTAGTTAGTATCTAATCATGTCCTTAAATCTAGAAGGAACATGTATTTGTCTTCCACTTCTAGTGATGACAGTCTTGTTTTCATTCTCATTAGGTGATTCATTTGGGTATAAACAGTCCATATCAGATATAGCAATCTGCTCTTCTGGTACAATATCTTCTAAGGTTGCTTCTTGTTCTGGTAGATACCTTGAAGTACTAGGAAGTTCCATTCTAATTTCTGGAGTCTTAATCAAAGTGGTATTCAAATCAATTCCTTTGTTAAAATCTTGTAAGACATTGGCATGTCTTAAATGCTTTGCATTCCTAATGATAAAGCTACCTGTCTCAGTATTGACTAACTTGAATGAATTTGGAGATATAGTCTCTAGAATGATAAATCTTTGGTTGTCATAATTTGGTGTCAACTTGCTTTTCATTTCAGTGTTTGCGACATAAACAATATTACCTTTCTTGAAGTCATGAGGCAAGGCCTTATTCTTGCTATCAGCATATTTCTTCATTCTTTCTTTATAGGCTTGATTATGCTCCATCACTTCTTTCAGATCAACACATAGTCTGATTTCTTCAGTACCCTTTTTTGGAACTGCCACAATGTTTGAGATCCATTCAGAAGCTTCATGGACTTCCTCAATAATGCCATCTTCTATCATTTTGTCTAGCTCTTGATTGATGGCTTCTACCATTTTATATGGAAAATGTCTGCATCTCTGAGCTACAGGAGTAACATTTTCTTTTAGAGTTATTTTTTGACTATCAGCATATTTCTTCATTCTTTCTTTATAGGCTTGATTATGCTCCATCACTTCTTTCAGATCAACACATAGTCTGATTTCTTCAGTACCCTTTTTTGGAACTGCCACAATGTTTGAGATCCATTCAGAAGCTTCATGGACTTCCTCAATAATGCCATCTTCTATCATTTTGTCTAGCTCTTGATTGATGGCTTCTACCATTTTATATGGAAAATGTCTGCATCTCTGAGCTACAGGAGTAACATTTTCTTTTAGAGTTATTTTTTGACTATAACCCTTCACATTTCCTTGACCTTGAAAAAGGTTCATGTTTTCTTGTATCAAATTATATATATCCTTCGGAATAACTTCCTGTTGAATATTCCTTATTTTTGTTCCACGCTTTATAATTTCTAATTCGAAACTTGCTTTCTTTCCTAAAATAGGTTCTGCTTTACCTTCAATCACAAAAATCTGTTCCTTTATAGACCTTTCACCCCATGAAACATCTGCAAAGAAATATCCACAACATGGAAGAGGTGAAGTTTGTCCATAGGCATAAAATTTCCTTTCTGTACCATTTAAAGTTGGCATTTGAGATTTAGGAAAAATATTTTTCAAATTTTCAAGTCCTATGAATGTTGTATCACTACCTGTATCAATAGTCATTTTTATTTCCTTTCCATCTATATAGATACTTTCTTTGTTATCAGAGCCTAAAAAGAAAGTGTATTCATCTGAGTCTTCATTATTTTCAGAAATATTTTGAATATTTCTTTTCTTTCCTTCAATATTTTTATATTTATTTTTATTTCTACAAACTCTATTAAGATGACCCATCTTGTTACAAAATGTGCATTTCATATTTCTAGCTCCACATTTATATGGAGGATGTGTAGTTAAGCCACATCTATAGCATTCTTCCAAATTAGGTGCACTTACCTTGGAGGTGCTTCCTTTTTGATGGTACACATTATGAGCTTTTTGTCCTTTAACAGTTGATTCATTAGCTGCTTGGAAATTATTTTTATAGTTTACTCTATTTATTGAGGTCATATCTTCATTTGTCAATACTCTAAATTCTTCTTTGGCTGTTTCAAACATTCTTGATATCTCAATTGTTCTTTGAAGATTCAAATTATCTTGTTGCAACAACTTTTCTTTTAATTGCCTATTATAGCATTTTTCTATTATCTGATCTCTGATCATGTCTTCTTCTAAATTTCCAAATTCACAGGATTTGACTAATTCTCTTAGGGCAATGACATATGAATCAATATTTTCATCTGTATTTTGTTTTCTTTGCCTAAATTTAAATCGTTCTGATACAATATTTTTTTGTGGTGTGAAATATTTAGTTAAAGCTTCTTTTGCTTTTTCATACGTATCTTTTTCTTCTGGCAATATATAAGTGAAATATATAAGTGATGTGAATTTAAGAAGAGGAATTAAGAACAATAGACTGACTGTGTTTTGTAAATAGAGAATTAATCTTTACTAAATTTAAATGTGTGTGATAAATAAATAATTATAATTAAATAATAAATATATAAGTTGTAGTTTATAAAAGATAAACAACACAACATATTTATTTATTATTTAATTATAATTATTTATTTATCACACACATTTAAATTTAGTAAAGATTAATTCTCTATTTACAAAACACAGTCAGTCTATTGTTCTTAATTCCTCTTCTTAAATTCACATCACTTATATATTTCACACTATTCTACAAACAGTATAAGGGGATAAAATCAAACATGTAGTATACAAAAGACATAATAATGAATTAGCAAAATATAAAAGATATAATAATTAGAATTAGTAATATATAAAAGATATAATAATGAATTAACAAAATATAAAAGATATAATAATTAGATAAATGTTAAGTAGTAACAAATGAAGCAAAAAATGTCTCTTTTGAAGAAAAGTTAAAAGAAAACAAAATTTATTCGTTCCTGAAAAAAAAAAGAAAGGAACATATTCACACAATGTCTAGGTGTAGGTCCAAGATTATTGGTGTCTTTAGTTTGACCTATGGGGAGGCAATGTGGTCCTATGTCGCTTTGGTCCGGTCTGAGAAGTTGGTCTTTGCCAGATCTTCCCGATTAGATTATGTGAGACCAGACGGGGAGCGATCTTGATCCCTAAAATTGGATGGTATTGACGAAGATGATTGTAATATATAACAATAAAGGGTTAACATTATAAAAGATGGCGTTCTAGTTTAGAAAAAATATTCCATACTGGGCGTGAAAATAATGTAAAAGTTGTAAAACACACGATGATAATTGAAGATATAAAGTTTTATGATATTTCAATATTAAAATTCAAATTAATAAGTAAATTGGGTAATGATTGGTAAGCCAATCAGTTGATAATTGACAGGTTATTTGGTGGACACGAAAGTCTAGCATACCCTAGCGAACTGGAGGTGTCATGTTAACATCGCGGCTGCAATTGGTGTCCATATCAACATGTGTCATGCCCTTTGATGCCTACCGACATAGCTGGGTTGTTTATTTACGTAGGCGGTCCTTTGTTGCCGACCCTTTGTTACCGACTGTCACATGATCCCATGTCTGGCCTACGTCCCGAGTGGAGTTATCTCCTCTTGTCTGTTTGAAAATATAGTCTTCTCGGTGTTCGCAAGTGTTGTGTTTCGACGTTGTTGCGGACTTATTAAAAAAAATGTTATTCAATGATGTCAGGTTAGATGTGCGTAAAAGTGCGACTTCAACGTAGACACGCTTTTGGTGAGGTGTCACAGGCATGAAGGCGTCTTGGGCCTGTTAAGTGAGAAAATTGTTGTGGTGCGCTGTGTGACACTTAGTAAGTGGATTGAATAGAAAGGTGTCCCGTGAAGTCTGTTCTTGGTACAGCATCTAACTTGTTTCCGAAAAATAACAAATTTATTAGTCATGGGTGGTGGTTGTACAAAACACATCGAGAATTTTCAGTTTATTATAGAGGTGGTATGTTTATCGTGAAATCTTTGTGTTCGCGACGATATGGAGTTCGTGTTGCTCGAAATTGAACGTGTTGTTAAATCGCGCGTTAATAGATGTGGCCAATTGGAGAAAGTAAGGTGGGAATGTTGAAGTTCGTTCTGAGAGATGTGTGAATTATTAATAATTATGCATGTAAAAAGAAAAGGACGAGGGAGTGTAGCTATGCTGGAATTTTTAACTTGTTTTGGGGAAGGACAGTTACATTTCTAGTTGTGCTTTTGAAGATATTGTATCTTTCGATTTTTGTATTTTTAAAAATGCGTTTTCACCTATGTTTATTAAAATTTGAATATATATTTTTTTAATCGTTGCTTATGGTAGTGCAAAAATTATACTTGTAAAAGGGAAATGGCATGATAGTGACTTATAATTTGAATGGGGCGTGTACATAAAATAGTGAACATAACAATGATTTTTTGCAAAGTTTTGTATATTTAATTAATACATTGGTGTTTTTTTTTGTATAACAATAAGGTATTAAGAGAAACACACAAATAAGTTTAGAATATAGGATTCGAGTAATTAAAATATAATATGATTTTTTATGTAACATTGAAAGTAATGAATTAAAATTTAAAAGTTGCTTAAAATAAAGTAAAAAATGATAAATGAGGGTGTACAATATTTAAAATTTGAATTGAAATGCTATAAAAATGGTAAAATTTGATTTAAAAATAATTACAGTAAAAATAAACATTATATTTATGGAAAATCAAGTTGTTAGCATGAAGAAAGAGTTAAGTAGATTTTTTAAAAACTCACAGTTTTTATGATTGTTCAGTCAGGGGACTTGGTCTTTGGTTGTTGTCCTGATGACGTGGAAGGCGTCTTGTAGAGCTTGTAGAAGCTTGTGACTTCTGTTTGGCGATGGTGGCATGTCGTCTGGATGGTTGCGTTGTAAGGTCGAAGGTGGGTAACTTCTCACCGGCTTATTTTGCGGGATGTTCGGCTGTGTCGTTGGGGGGAAGATTGCTTGGTCGTTTCGTTGGAATAGCGTGCTTGTTCCTCCATCTTGCTTCTTGGCTCTTCTATCTATCTGGACAGTCTTTTTACCTTCTTCGTTGTGGTCTCCTTCGTTGTGGTAATCCTGTCGACTCTCTGTAATAATAGGTTGAGATCCTGTCGACTAACTGTAATAATGTGTTGGATCCTGTCTGTGATTAGGGATCCTGTCGACTATCTATAATAAGGCGTTGAGGTTCTGGTTGGCCTGTTGTAGAACCTCGTCGACTCTCGCTATAAGTTGTGGCAACCGAGGGTCAAACCTGTAGTAACCGCGAGGGACAGTCAGGGGTGGAGAGTTTTCCCGTACCTCTCTGCACCTTGTAGGGCCTTTAACAGTTCTCACAAAGTACAGGCAGTCGTGGTCGAGGCAGAGTGGAAAACTGGGGATGTCCACACACACAAAACGAAGCGACACAATTGTAGAAAGTTCCTTGAATAGATAAAAAGCGAGCCAAGAGCAAAGATGGAGATAGGAGATTTCTTACTGTTTTACATCGTCGATGAGTTGGTGACAACCGGCGACAAGGGGTGACGCTGACCGGGACTGATTAGAACTGAAAAATGGCTGTTGCTACGTGGGGTCCTATTTAAACAACTTTTTTGGACTAGGAAGTGGACCAGGAAGTATTGCCTTTCTGCACGTGTCCGCTAATTCGACACTGGCGCCTGTCTGGGCTTCCATCTAACTTTAGAAGTTACTTGCGATTCTCTCAATCTTGCTCTTAACTCAGTTTTTAATCTATTATATATTTTTATTTATTCATCCTCAGTACATTACATATGGGAATACAAGGACACACGTCAATTATGCGTATAATTAGTTCTATATACAACATGACAATCTTGTTATAAAGATTATAATATATAGGGTTGTTGGTTTAAATTATCATATATATATATATACAGAGTTGTAATGCCATAATTTTCTTTATGCTTTCTTTTTTTTTGTGGTGGGTTGCTTTCTCGTGCAAGAATGGTATATATTGGCAATCTGTCAGAAGAGATGTTATGAGATCATGGTCAAAGTAAGGTGAAGAAGACAAGGAAGCATCATGAGCCAGTACCTAGGAGCTGGAAGGCGGTCGTCTAGGTAGAGAATTTATCACCAGATCGCACTAAGGCAGCTCCATGGCTGAGGAAAGGCCGCTCGGTATCTACGGAAATTTAGGAAGTCCTGGAGAATAATTTCAATATTACATCAGCAACTTCTTATCAAACCACTACGGACAAATAACAATAGACAATATATGATAGAAAAAGCTAAAGGAAGATACTTCAAGTGTTTCTTCATTTACCTCATCCAGTAGTTAGTTTTTGTTACCCTTTCATCAACTTATATGAACCTTTAAAATATATATTTGCATACTGTATATAATATCTATACAATATGTACATATCTCTCCTTTGTTTTCTATTTGTGCAAATTGAATATGATGATGGTAAAAGATGTTTGCTTGGTAACATATACCTGACTAAATGATATTCTATAATCCATATTTTAGATCTCAGAGCTCTATATAATGATTCTGGTTTATTTTCGCATTCTGCTTAAACTAATTTGTTGATAATATGTAAATTAGTTTTACATATCTGTAGAATATATTAATATAAAATTGTATGTTCTTCAAATTAAAGATACTTCGGCCACTAAATCTTTTTTTATTGTCTCATGCCGGCCAGGCAGCCTCTATCTTTACGATAAAATTGTGTGTTCTTCAAAATTTATATATTTTCAAGATGACTAAAAAATGAGTTTGAGTGTTAAACAGGTTAGCCAATTTCTTTAATATTTAGAAAACATATTTTAGCATGTCCTTATATTTGATGATCGTTTAAATATATTTTATTTAAAATGTCTAGCGCTTTTCCTTCCAAAGATATGTTCTTTTGTGTAGTTTTTTAATTATAAAGAAAGATATCAATAAAATAGGTAGGTATTTATTAGGCGGTGTTATCCTCCTATATAGAAGGATTCGAAAACTTGGGCAACAATAGTAAGATATTTAAAATACAATATAACGCGGCTGATGATTGTAAAACGAAAATTGCAATTATACCGCGAATGTTTCTTTTAAACAAAAATCGAAATTTATTTTAAAGAGAAATAACGACTATTTCTAACTTTAAGGATGAAGTATGAAAGGGTGAAAATATGAAGAGTAATGGCGAACGGAAAAATAAAAGTGTCCAGGGGCGGGAATCGAACCCACGACCTTCCGCTTACCGGGCAGATGCCATGTCCACTAGGCTACCCTGGACATATCTTTCCGTTCGTAAATATTATATAAAGATTCCTGCCCCTGGACACTTTTATTTTTCCGTTCGCCATTACTCTTCATATTTTCACCCTTTCATACTTCATCCTTAAAGTTAGAAATAGTCGTTATTTCTCTTTAAAATAAATTTCGATTTTTGTTTAAAAGAAACATTCGCGGTATAATTGCAATTTTCGTTTTACAATCATCAGCCGCGTTATATTGTATTTTAAATTACTTTATATAATATTTACGAACGGAAAGATATGTCCAGGGTAGCCTAGTGGACATGGCATCTGCCCGGTAAGCGGAAGGTCGTGGGTTCGATTCCCGCCCCTGGACACTTTTATTTTTCCGTTCGCCATTACTCTTCATATTTTCACCCTTTCATACTTCATCCTTAAAGTTAGAAATAGTCGTTATTTCTCTTTAAAATAAATTTCGATTTTTGTTTAAAAGAAACATTCGCGGTATAATTGCAATTTTCGTTTTACAATAGTAAGATATATAGATACTAGAGGGACTTATCCATTAGTGTGATCTTTTTTATTGCATCTGAATATAATTTTAATAAGTAAAAATATAATTATATCATAATCTCTTCCAAAATTTTGATGGACTTTCAAGAATGAAGGAAAACAAAAGAAAAACAAAACCTATTTTGAGTTCTTTCTATATATATAAAAACATAAAAGTATAATATAATTAAAAGAAGTGTGAAAATATTAAAACAGTCAAATTAAATGAAAAATATTCAGAGAGGTGAGCCTTCCTCTTTTAAATAAATAACTGTTCAAGGATTTAACAAACAAGGATCAACAAAAGAAATAGGGTTATGATTCAGCTGTTAGGACGTCATGTGTTTAGAAAGAAAAACAGCAATAGAGTAGGTAACAAAACTGATATTCTTTAAATATAATTGCTGTTTTAACAGAACAATATTTTTTTTTAGATTGGTTCACACTTTTAGGGAATTTGAAAGTTGAATATGATGGGGTCAATATTTTTTGGATATGGGTAAATACACACATAAAATAATATGAGGAAAAAATTTGGAAAAATCATTTATGAACTCACCTCTTAGCCAATACAAATAGGGCTTGAGGCGGCCGTTCAGAGAATTGGGGAGGGGGTATTTAGATATGGGGTTTGGGGGGAAGTGATTGTGTGCAGGTCTCTTAAGATGTGGAATTAATAGATTTCATATATGGTTGTACATAATTTTTTGCCAGCTTTATATTGATATTACTTCATATAACAATTTGATTCCAAAACTGCTTTTCTTATATATGAATTTAGAATTGTTTTAATTTTGCCCCACAAGTAAATGGGAAGGACCAACAAAATTTAGATGAAGTCAGGAGTGGAACCCGTGGTCCCCCACTCCATATTCCTATGGAGCAAGGGACAACCAGGTTCCACGTCCTCGCGGTCCAAGGGGACGGTCGAGGTGTTTTTCTCGAAAGACTGTGATTTCAGGAAAAATTTTGAAATTGGCATCGGGAAACCGTCGAAGGGCTCTGGGATGAAAGGTGGGTTTGGGAGCGACATCGTGGAACTGGGGTCAAAGTAAAAAAGTGTGCTCAGTGAAAATCCTGCAGGGTTGTCAAATAATTCTGGGGGATCCAGGGCTTCAAAGCAAACTTTAAAAGTGTTGGTGGAGGTGTCAGGTATAGGTGGATGTGGTGAAGTGTTTGGTGTCTGTTTGGCCTGTTTCTTCCTGTAAACACAGTAAACATCTATGAAGTACTCGCTAAATACTTGGAATACATTTATTTTGAAACATGTCATCTAGCTAAGCTCTCCATTAACAACAATAAATTCATTAGTATGAAAGATGAAGCTCTTCATGACCAATTCTAAGTGAAATACATTTTACTATAAATAAACCTCTTCATAATATCAATTTAATTAAATTTCTAGATTTTTTTTCAAATATTTTAGTTTTTCATATATGTATTTATTTTTTCCTTCTCAACTATACAGCAATTTAACTTTTGAAGCATTAAGCTCTCGAATCACATTTTAGTAGGTTTATGGACATCAATGCTGTTTGAAAGACATTTAGGTTACTATTCAGATGTCTGGATATTTTATGTCTTGGGCTGAGGTCACCAAGAAGTTAGAAAATTTACGGGAAAACTGGATTATGAAAGATTTGAAAATAATTATTTTCATAATTTTCATAATAATTATAATTTCTAGGTCTTTGTTGAATATATATATTTCTTCGATATCAGGCAAATCAAATCTTGTTTCAAGCTTTTGGTTGATATATTAAATGATGTATTTACAGATATTATTGAATATAAATTCTAGCATATCCATTTATTCCTTTATTAATACTCAAGGGTATGTTTTGAACCTTGAGGGCAATGCTTATGCCAATGGATTTCCTTGCAGCAATAACTTTGCTCAAATCGAAAACTAAAAAGTGACATATCTCTATATATATAAAAGTCAATGTCTGTCTGTTTCGCGATAAACTTAAAAACTACTGAACCAATTGGTACCAAATTTTGCATGTCGCTTTTTATAAACCTGAGGAAATTTTCGGCTACATTTTGATTAGTATTTTTGGCTATTTCTTTTTTCATTTGAAGAACTTTTTTTACGCGGAGTAAATACGAGGCGAAGTAACAACACGAGGCCAATTAAGCGACCAATGAGCGTTCTGCATTTCTTTTCGGGTTGCTTGCGTACTTTTTTTTAAATATCTTTTTATACGAGTGTCACTTTTTTTTACAAAAGTATTGAGAGAGAAATTTATATTACTAAGTTACGGTAAGTGCACACAATGCAATTTAAAAAAAAAACTTTACAAAATTACCGTTACTGTATGTAAACAATGGCTTTCGTATTATTTATTAATTTTTGTTCTGGCCTTTGTTTTTTTTAATATAATAAATAAAAGTTACAGTCAATGTGATATAATTCTTAAAATTAAACAAACAATAGTCAATATTAAAAAAATACAAACTAATTTAATAAAATATTCTAATATCAAGCAATATGCAAAATCTCTCCTAATATTTAAATGTACATATTATTAGCATCTTAACGGCGTTTATTCGTTTTTATGTACTCCTGCAGGAAGGCAGAAATACTCGAAAGTTTTAATAAAGTGTAAAGAATCTCCAGAACTATTTTTTGCGCGGCAGTAAATACGAGGCGAAGTGACAACACCAGGCGAATTAACCGACCAATGAGCGTTCTGCATATTTTCCAAATCGGGCTTGCCCAACTTTATTTTTTTTAATATCTTTTTATAAGGGTGTTACTTTTTTTTTTACAAAAGTATTTAGTATTAAATATTGAGATAGAAATTCGTATTACTAAGTTACGGTAAGTGCACACAAAAATGCAATTTAAAAAAACTTTACAAACCTATCGTTACTATGTACACAATAAATTTCGTATTTTTATTAATTTTTGTTCTAGCCTTTATTTTTTAAAAATATTTTAACAAAAAAAAATCATATGTAGTGAAAATTTAATATGAATTACTGTCTCATTTAACAGCCAAAACATGTGTTTGTCTACAATCCATATACCCTTTGGTTTTTATCAGCCTAAAATATTAACATGGCTATTTTGGCATTAGTTCTTTTTTGAGTATTATTATTTTTTGCTGACATATTGATAGGGCACTACATTTTACAAAGTTACGGTTAGTAAACAATGCAGATTTGACAATATTTACAAACTTTTATTACTGTATGTAAACAATGGGCTTATGTTTTGTCATTGTTGTAATGGCCTTTGTTTTGTTATTCTTTAAAAAAAATCATATGTTTCATTGATAGTTTAAAATTTAGTCTGTTGTTGTCATATATTTGCCTAAGTTCCATGTGCCCTTTTATTTTCTACTGAACATTTATTGACATTTATTAACATGACTGTATTTTGGCTTGCATTTTTATAAGACTATTTTTTTTTCTTCCTGAGAGAGATGGGGATTATATTAGAGAGCCTGTCCCCTCACCCTTCCAATTATTTTACTGTTTTATTTGCTTGTCATTTCTGTATATTTTATTTGTGGTAGTTCTATTATGCTGCTTTCTTTTTGTCTACGCAGATATAAGGCTAGGGAAAATAAATAGTTGAGCATTCTAAAGATTGACCTGTTTGACATGTTTTGCCATTAGTTTTTTTAGTCTTATTTTTTTTCTGCTGAAATGTTGAGAGAGAAATTTGTTTTAGTTACCAAATTATGGTTAGTGAACAATGTAGTTTTGATATTTACAAACTTAATGATGCTATGTGTGGACAATGGGTTCTTATGTTTAGTTATTGTTGTGATGGCCTTTGTTTTGTTACTTGTTGAGTGCGCCCCATCTCCCTATCTATATATATTTCCAACATACTTCTGCCTTTTCTACTAGATAATCAGTTTTGTTCTGTAATTTATTCTGATACTTTGGATTTGTTTTGGGTCTGCACTGTTTTCCTTAAAAGCTTTTTTTTATATACAAAAATATTTTTGGTACTGATTGTGCTATTTCTGTTTTTCAGGACATATTTTCAAATTTAATCCTCCCATTTGATATGCCTCGCAAAAGATCTGCAATTGGAGTAAGAATTCCTGCAGCTCGCCGCATGGCTGCCCGAGCTGCTAGAGGCCAAAGTAGCCGCACATTGGAGAATCCCCAACAGTCTCAAGCCCGCCTCCAAAGTGACCAGCTGCGCCACAGAGTTCAACGCGCATCAGAGACTCCCCAGCAGTCCCAAACACGACAGGAGGCTGACCGGTTGCGGCACTTCAGGCAACGAGCTAGCACTTGGGCTGATATGCTCAATGCTGCTTTCCATTACAATCCGGCTCTGAATTATGAACAATTTACTTTCTTCAGATTGGCCATATGGATAAACAATGTCTACATTGTGCTGTCTTTAAGTACAATGGCGAGCGGCCTGGAATGTGCTGTTCTGCAGGGAAGGTCAGAATTCCTGATTTACCTGAAACCCCAGAAGCTCTCAGAACTCTGCTCGATGGGTCTTCTCCTCACTCGGCTGAGTTCATGCAACGTGTCCGTCACTATAACAATGCTTTCCAAATGACATATTTTGGGTGTGGTAGTCGTGTTGTGTTGCCAGGTTACATGCCAACGTTTAAGGTCCAAGGCCAGGTCTATCATAGAATTGGCTCTGTTTTGCCACCACTCAACTCTAATAGCCGCCAACTACAGCCAGCATTCCTTCAGGTTTTCTTCATCGGAGATAGTAGTGAAGAGGTTGCCACCCGCCATAGAAACTTTCCCATCACTAAGCCCCACATTGTTAGCATTTTGCAAGACATGTTGCATCGACATAATCCTTATGTCCATTTGTTCAAAGCTTCCATTGAAAAAATGCCTTCTCCTGATTACAAGTTGGTCATTAAGGCTGACAAAGCACCGCCTGGACACCATCCTCGCACATTCAATGCTCCAACCATTAATGAGGTTGCCATTGTTATTGTGCAGGAAAACTGTGACAGACGTGACATTGTTCTTTCCAAAAGAGGCAGTGGTGTGCAGAGGATTAACGAGTTTCACAGGTCTTATGACGCCCTGCAATACCCATTGGTTTTTTGGAATGGTCAAGATGGTTATCATTTCCATATCCCTCAGCTGATTGATGGGGTTCCTTCGGCGCACAAGATGGATTTTTATGCTTCACTGCTGATGATTCGTAGCCGTAATCCTGGCATAACAAATTGGTTACTGGCTTTTGGAGATTTGACCCATCAAATTCTGGTCGACATTTATGCCAAGGTGGAATCTGAAAGGCTGCATTACATGTCAGCGCATCAAGCTCAACTTCGTGCAACCGAATACATAAATCTGTTAGATGCTATTCGCACTGACAGGAGTCATTCCCTTATTGGAAGACAAGTTATTCTTCCTTTTTCCTTTGTGGGCTGTCCAAGGCACATGCATGAGTATGCCCAGGATTGCATGGCTTACGTCCGTAAATATGGTCGCCCAGACCTTTTTATTACATTTAGATGCAATCCTGAGTGGCCTGAGATAAAACTAATGCAATTCCCCACCCAAGGTGCATTTGTTCGGCATGACTTGGTTGCTCGCATTTTTCAATTGAAAGTTACCAAGCTTATAGATTTGATCACCAAGGGTGATGTTTTTGGCAAGCCCCAATGTTGGTGTTATACCATTGAATGGCAAAAGCGAGGGCTACCACATGCGCACATTTTATTGTGGATTAAAGAAAAGATTCGCCCAAACCAGATTGATTCGATCATTTGTGCTGAAATCCCCAATTAGGAGGTTGATGCTTCACTGTTTCGGACTGTAACCAAAAATATGATTCATGGGCCATGTGGACATGGGCATCCTAATCCTGGCTGCAAGGAACGGGGTAGATGCCAAAAGAAATATCCACGGCTACTCTTGGCTGAAACGCAGACAGATAGGGATGGCTACCCATTGTACAGACGTCGCAGGCCTGAGGAAGGTGGCTTTTCTTTTGTTAAAAGAGTGAGAGTTTTCACCATTGAGAATGGTGTTCAGGTTGTGCGCATGACTAATGTTACCATTGATAATAGGTATGTTGTGCCATATTCGCTTCTTCTATGCAGACTATTTGATGCTCACATCAATGTGGAGTCCTGTGCTTCAATCTCTGCTATAAAATATATCTGCAAATACATATACAAGGGTTCAGACCAATCAATTTTTGCAGTTAATGGTGCTAAACAGAGTCTAATGGATTGATAGAGTGCCAACGTGGTCGATATATTAGTAGCAATGAAGCTGTTTGGCGCATTTCCAGGGATTCCCTATTCACAGACGCCATCCAATGGTTCAACGTCTCTCTGTACACTTGGAAAATGGGCAGCGTGTATATTACACTTTTGCTAATGCTGCACTACAGGCTCACCGTCCACCTAAGACAACGTTGACAGAATATTTTGCCCTTTGCCAGCGCGATAACTTTGCAAAAACCCTTATCTATGTTGAAGTTCCTGTTTACTACATTTGGTCTGCTTCTAAATCATGGCAGCCTCGAAAACAAGGCATTCGCATTGCTGACCAAGTTGCTTTTGCTTCTGATGCTATTGGCAGAGTCTACACCGTTCATCCAAATTTTGAGGAATGTTTTTATCTTCGCATGCTGCTTCATAGTGTTCGTGGTCCGACTTCTTTTGCAGCCCTCAGAACAATCAATGGTGTGCTCTATCAAACATATAAAGAGGCATGTCTGCATTTGGGATTGCTTGAGAATGACCAGCAATGGCATCATTGTATTCAGGAAGCAGTGCTAAGTGAGTCTCCTTTAAAAATCCGGGAACCTTTTGCTATTATTCTTACCTGCTGCCGCCCTACCAACCCTCAAGATATCTGGGCACAATTTAAAGAACCAATGTCTGCAGATATTCTGAATCTTGCCAGACAGCAAGCCAATGACGGTCTTTTACAGCTGACATACGAAATGTCAAATCAGGCTTTAATACTTTTAGAACAAAAAGTTCTGCAAATGACTGGTTTTCATTTGACAAAGTTTGGCATGAGGTCCCCACATCGCAATGTTACTCACCGAACCAGTCATGAACCTTTAAGAGAAACATCGTATGATCTCAGCAGGTTACTACAATTTGTGGCTTCGAATGAACCGAAACTTGCCAATGTCCCTGAACAAAAGGAGGCTTACGAAAGGATCCCTTCTAAAATTGATTCCAATGCTGGCGGATTGTACTTTTTTGATGCTTCGGGGGGCACAGGAAAAACTTTTCTGATCAATCTTCTTCTTACAAAGGTACGAAGTACTGGGGACATTGCTCTTTCTACAGCTTCTTCTGGTATTGCGGCCACTCTGTTGCATGGTGGCAGAACTGCTCATTCCACTTTCAAATTACCCTGAGATTTGACCAGGGATGAGGTACCAGTTTGTAATTTGAATGCTGATTCCGCAATGGGCGAAGTTCTTAGACAATGCAAATTTATTGTCTGGGATGAATGTACTATGGCACACAGGCATGCTTTAGAGGCAGTTGATATAACACTTAAATATTGTAGACAGGATCAGAGACCAATGGGAGGTGTAGTGTTGTTGTTGGCCGGTGACTTCAGGCAGATATTGCCCATTATCCCTAGAGGTACAATAGCAGATGAGTTGCATGCTTGCTTAAAGGCATCCCCACTTTGGTCATTTGTTGAAAGACTTACTCTTTCAACAAATATGCGGGCTGTCAATTCAGGAGATCCTAACTCACTGTTATTTTCACAATTTTTACTTCAACTTGGAAGTGGCCAACTTAATGATACGGATGGTAATGTTAATTTTTCAAATGAATTGGTTAACACTGTTGACTCCCTCTCTGGCCTAAAGAATAGTGTTTTTCCTAACATTGGGGAGATGTTTAACCGAGGAAGGGCGAATTACTATCCTTGGCTTTGTGAGCGGGCAATTTTGGCTCCAAGGAATTGTGTAGTTGATGCCATAAATGCTCAGCTTTTAAAAGAAATACCAGGGCAAAGCAATTTATATACTTCTGTGGATTCCACCATTGATGCTGAGGATTGCGTGGAATATACTAAAGAGTTTTTGAATTCTTTAGAACCTTCTGGGATACCACCAAATCACTTAGAACTTAGAGTTGGTGTTCCCATTATTTTATTGAGAAATATTGATGCACCCCGCCTTTGCAATGGTACCCGTCTCTGTGTTAAAAGATTATGGCCTCATGTGGTAGAGGCAACAATTTTGACTGGTTGTTTTCAAAATGAAGAGGTTTTTATTCCCTGGATTCCTCTGATTCATGATGATAAACATTCTCTTTTGCATTTTAAAAGATTGCAGTTCCCCATTCGAGTTTCTTTTGCCATGTCAATTAACAAGGCTCAAGGTCAGTCCCTCAAAATTGCTGGCATTGACTTGGAGCAACCCTGTTTCTCGCATGGGCAATTGTATGTTGCCTGCTCTAGAGTTGGCTCAGGAAGAAATCTTTATGTTTTGGCTCCAGAAAAAAGGACTTCAAATTTTGTGTATTCTTCTGTGTTGTCATGAATATTTTTTTAAATGCGATTTTAGTCTTTTTTGTTGTTGTTTGAGTGGTATATTATTTTCATAATTCTTTCTATATACAGTAAAACCCCGCTAATGCACCCCGCGATATAGCGAACCTTCCTTTATAACGAACCTGATGCAATTCCCGATTCCATTCCATTGAAAATACCATCGTTATAACGAACTTTGCGATTTTTAAATAGCGAACTACCCCTATAACGAACCTATTTTAAGTCCCAAAATAATAAAGTCTATTTAAAATACTATGCTTATAACGAACTTTTAAAATTGTAATTAATATATTTTAAAATAACAAAATTTTGAGAAAGTTTCAACTCACAGATCGCCACTTCAAAACAAAAAATTTAGGGGCATTGTTTATTCACATTTACGTTCATTTTTGCCACATGTTTTATATACCTTTTTACACATTATACTTTTATATAATATCTTTGCATTCGACAAGTTTGAAATAGAAAAAAATGTCCCCCGAGCCACAAACAAATCAGCTTATAAATTATCAGGAAAGACCGCTACAGTTCTATTTTTAGAACGGAAGTTGGGTGTATGACTCATTAAGGGTTCATGGATATTCCCACTGGCCGTCCGTTTATTACCGATTTTATGTTTGGATTTTGGACATTTTTGAAGGCGATTTTACCGATCGCGCGTACCATGTTTCGCGTTCAATTTTTTTCGGGTCAGATACTTTTGATTCATCTTCAATTGTTTCAGAATACACGTAAATTGAATAATTTATAATTGAACAATTTAAGAATAAAATATCTTTGTATTTTAAAGAATATTCTCTAAATTAAGTGGCTGCCCTTTCCTGTGTGTATGGCTGTCCTTTAATTATATGGTCTAAAAATTGTGAAAATTAAAAATGATAGCCAAACCGTGGCTATAGTGAACCGTGGCTATAGTGAATTAAAAGCTCCGTCTCATTAGGGTTCGCTATAGAGGGGTTTTACTGTATATATTTGTATATATTTGAAAGGTAACATCTCTAGAATTAGAATATTTAAGGACAGTTGCAGATTATTATGATTTATATTAATATTAGTTTTTTTTAAATTATTTTTTCAGAAAAACATCTACGAATGTTTGACTGGGGTCTGAAAACATTAGATTACAGGCTGCTGGCCAGGCTTGGTCAATCACGGTCACTCTTCTCAAGCAATTTCAATCCCTCTCCCTTTTTACCCAAAGAGTGTAATAGACCTACAGAGGATGCACCACTATATATAAGAGTTAACACGCTGGGACGGGTACCTCGGAGGTTGGGTGGAAAATCTGCCAACTATTTGAACTATATTTAAAACACCTAAATGGATTGAAAAATAAATATAATAATATATATCGCATTTTTTGACATCACACATACTTTTTGCCTGTGATTAATGTATTACTTCGGTGTTGCAATTCTATTGATCTAATACTATTTATTAGTAATGTTCATTCAGTATGAAGGAAATTGCACTCGGGGGAATTCCCGGGCGAAGCCGGGTCATTCGTCTAGTACAGTATAAATGTTGCAATTTGAGCTATTTAGCATATGTTTATAAGTCAAAATAACTCTACAACTGAGTCATTTCTAGCGTCTCAAGCATATGAGATTGTTTAGATGATAATACTAAGAAGTGTTATATCCAGAAGTTCGAGAAAAACAAGGAATTTGGCTCAAATTAAATTCTTGTGGAGTATTATATATGGCTAAAATAAAAAAAATGTCTAAAATAGAAATCCTTAACTTAAATTCTTTTCATTCAAAAATCAATCTATCTATGTAACAGCCTGTACGTTAAAAAAGGCACAGAGAGCTATTTTCTATAGTCAATACATAAGTTAAATAACATAATGGAAGTGAAAATGAAAGGATATTCTTAATTAAAGTATAATAAATAGTCTTCAATAGTTGAACATGTCTTCTTGTCTGGTTAGAGCCTTAATTCCGGCATCACAGAAATATCTTGGACATGAATAGAGCCAATCGCACGCAATAAGAATTTTTCTGGACAAAGTGTTCGTTATTAAAAACGCCACAAGAAGTTAATTTGAGCCAAATTCCATCTTTCAGGTGTAAAATATTTTATTTATACTAGTATATACAAACTTTTAAACTGATGTGAACTTAATTTCTATTAAATATCGTGAAATTGCAGCCGATCCTGTATCGAATAGGACCATAGCTCAATCCCATGGTGTATAGATTGCATTTTTCTGAGTTCGCCAAATACTGGTACTCTCTGATGGTTTCAAAGGTTAATTGTTCGAGCTCTATGCACAGATAATATTGAAACGTACATTCTTGCGATTTGAAAAATAAAGATGTTTCCTTAGTACATTCATGGACAAATGGACAAAAAGGAAGTGGAAAAATCTTTGATGTCGACGGTCTTTTTTTTTTTTTTTGGAGACAGAGGCAATTTTATTTACACTTGGTTATCTCGTGTGTCTTCGATGAAGGTCACTGTAATATCTTTCAGAGTTATTGTCTCAATCCCGATATACATGTCAAAAGGTAAAACTTCCTTAAGTTTTGTCCTTGAGTGTAGTTCCTGAATTATTTAGGCCGCTGGTTCGTTGTTAGTTTTGCCATTTGGTTAGGTTTAGTTAGGTTGCATTAGACTATGTCAGCTTTAGTTCAGCGCAGCTGTACGCCACTTGAATCATTCACGCAAAAGCGAAAATAATGCACGGATAGTCGATAATCAGCAGCGTTGCTCGCAGTCTAGAGTGAGATGTCTGATAATTGTATTATCGATAGAAACATGTTATTTTTAAACATGCGTATTCATAATCATAACACATTTCATATTATGAGCGATATGTTTAGAATAGTCTCCGAGTTTATATACTCACGCCTTCTTTTTTTTCGAAAATATTTTGCAAAATGAGAAACAGCCGACCATGATGGCAATTCGCAATGCTAGGCAGACGATCAGAGAGAACTAGATCAGATTAGCAAGAGAGTAACGTCGAGAAGTTAGTTGCTAAGTAATTAAAGAAGGTTGAAATTAATAGAATCAATTGGCTTGGAATTAGTAATTATTATTATTATTTTTTAATTTGGCTAAGAAGCATGTGGTATTATTTCTGCTTAAAATCACTTAGCCAGCGAGCTCGCGATACATTTGGCTGGTGAGCATGCGGCAAACTGACCAATCAGCAACGGCAGGTGTACCTATCTCAGTAGGCGCGTGTGCGTAACCTTAATGCCGTCCCTACGCTATAAGAAAGTAAATAAACTGCCCATGCATTAACTAATGGCGTTGGGAAATCAGAAAATAGTCAATTAGCGCTAGAATGCAATGGACACTATATGAATTCAAGATAAATTATATATACATGTATATATATATATATATATATATATATAACAATAAATAGTTGTTTAGGTTTATGGTTTATTTTTGTATTAAAATTATCTTCATATAAATATATAAATCTTCTTATATATATATAAAAGTCAATGTCTGGTGTCTGTATCGCGATAAACTCAAAAACTACTGAACCAATTGGTACCAAATTTTGCTGGTCGCTTTTTATAAACCTGAGGAAAATGTTCGCTACATTTTGATTAGTATTTTTGGCTATTTATTTTTTTTCATTTGAAGAACTTTTTTTTTATGCGGAGTAAATACGAAGCGAAGTGACAACATCAGGCCAATTAAGCGACCAATGAGCGTTCTGCATTTTTTTTCAAGTTGCTTGCGTACTTTTTTTGAAATATCTTTTTATATGAGTGTTACTTTTTTTTTTTACAAAAGTATTGAGTATTGAGAGAGAAATTTATATTGCTAACTAAATTACGGTAAGTGCACACAATGCAATTAAAAAAAATATATATATATTTAACAGAATTAGCGTTACTGTATTTTTTTTTTTTTGCCGCTAGGTGGCCGATCTGGCTGGACGTGCGTCATCTCGCTCCGCAAGTTTCGGTAAACACTGCCTAAATTTCTTAATTTATTTTCTAAATGCTTATGTTGAAATGTTTTAAATCGGTTTATAGTTTTGCTATTTAATTTTACCTTGCTTTTTTTTTATATAGTTCGAATTGTTTCTCTTTTGATTAAATATGAATTCTATGGTTAGGTTACTAAATTTGAAACTGGATAAAATTTTTGCATACTTTGAGAATAAATTTCAACAAAATCAAAAAAATTTGACTAAAAATGATTTATCATATCTTTCGACTATGTTAAAACAAACGAAAGATGGAATTTCTTCTATGGTTGAATCGGATAACGAGAACCTTTTGGCACAGATGAAGGAAACCGTCGGCAACATAGTGGAAGAGAAGCTCGGTGATATTCGAAGCGTGATCTCCTCGAAAGGATTATCTTATGCCCAAGTTACACAGAGAGATCATACACAGAAATTTATTGAGGAAAGACAACGGACCTTAAACACTGAAGCTACACTGCTCGCAGTTCCTCTAAATAATGAGCCTATTAACAACATAGCTCAGGCAATTTCAACTAATATAAAAAAGTTACGAGAAAACGGTAGTGGGATACGAATTAATAAAATTATTAACACCAAAAATGCAGTAGTAATAAAAACTCCTAGCGACGAAGAGGCTAAACACTTGTTAAAGGAACTGAGCATGGCGGCGGAATTGAAAGCAAATAGTAAAATTTTTACCCCGCAACCTAGAGACCCAACAATTATTATAAAAAATGTCAGTAAATTAACGGAAGTTAATAATTTAATACCAATCATATGTACCATGAATCCTGATTTGAGTGGACTAGAGAATGAAATCCGAGTGCTGTTCCCCATGAAATCCAATACCTCTCACCACAATGTAGTGCTGCGAGTTTCTCCACGAGTGTATCAAACCTTAAGGAAGAAGGGTAATTTTATCTATACCGACTGTGAGAGATGCCATATACACGACAAAGTATTAGTTAGGCAGTGCCAGAAATGTTTTGAGTTTAATCCAAGACATAAAATCAGCGAATGCTCCCATGAAAAGATTTGCCTAATATGCGGCGCGGCGGGAAATCATGAGTGTTCGCGTAAACAAAAATGTTTCAACTGCGCTAAACACCCGAGGTACAAGAATGGAAGGTCTCTTGATCACAAGGCGAACTCCAGCGAATGTCCCCTGTACAAAACCCAGATGGAAATAGTAATACAAAGAACTCAATACCATTCAGATGAATGATAACAATATCAGATGTATACAATTTAATGCAAGGAAAAGTATGATGGCAACTAGTGAGTTAGGTGTGACAATCGCAGACGATCTTCCTGACATCATATTTCTACAAGAACCATACATGTGCAATGATACAGTGAAATTTGGCAAGAATTCACGAATAGTATATTCTAGCACAGATAGGCAAATTTATACTGCTACTATTATTTTGAACCGCAACATAATATATGAGAAAATTAACAGGTTTACAAATTCCTTTTGTACAGCGATCTCTCTCTATTTCAACGGGAAAAGAATAGTTATTGCCAATATCTATATACACCCAAACTCAATGGCTGCATTTCATATCCAATTCATCTCAGAAATACTTGAGGCCTTTGGTCAACTCCCAATTATCCTTTGTGGAGATTTCAATTCAAGACATCCACTCTGGTTCGATTCAACGACAAATAAAAACGGATACATTCTAAAGTCTATTATCGAGGAGCAGAATCTATTTGTTCATAATCTTAAAATCCCAACTTGCAGAAATGCTAGCATAATCGACTTGACAATTTCTAATAAACATTCCATTGGTCTTATACATAACTGGAGAACCTCAGCACTTTCTGTTACCTCAGACCATTTGGCAATACTTTTTGATATCTTCAATATGATAACCTTGGCAAACAATAATAGACAGACATCGACATGGAAATTCAGAGAAAAATCGGCGAATTGGACCAAATTTGCTGAGAGTATTTCGCCTTCGGATTTACTGGATTTAAATTCAGCTTCTAAGCACATTGTCAATTGTGAAGATATTGATAATGTGGTAAACAAATTGACAAATTTAGTAATTGAAGCTGCATACTCTTCTCTCGACGTCAAGCATCACACCTCTATAAACACGACTACTTCCAAAAATTGGTGGAATAAAGAGCTTCAACAATTAAAAGAACATTTACATTATCTCAGGAATTTGTATTATAGAGGGGGTAACCTGAATCCGAGTATTTACAGAGCGGCAAGAAATAAATACTTAAGAGCCATCAATAGAGCAAAAAAGACGTCGTGGAAAATATTTATTGAAGAAAATGAGTCTACGAATGCTTTCGGGAATGCATACAGGATTTTTAAACGGTTAAGATCGGCCGATATTCAAGTGGGCATACCATTACTGAATAAAACTGCAGAATGCATGAGAGAGCAAAAGATGAAGGAAATGCTAACAGCATTTTTTCCTGATGATGATGTGCGGTTGGACAATGAAGAACACACTTTAATTAGAAATCACATCCCAAGTTTTACCAACAGGGAAATCATTTTTATTACTGAAAAGGAAATAAAGGATTTGTGCTCGAATCTTAATATCAGAAAGGCTCCTGGTCCAGATAACGTGAGTAATTATATGATTAAGCACTCATTATTATCAATACTACCCAGTTTAGTCAAACTCTTTAATGAGTGTCTGGTGCTGGGTTACTATCCTGAAAGCTGGAAACATTCGGTATTAAAAATTATTACGAAACCGCAAAAAGCTGACTACGAAGCAATTAATAGCTATCGCCCAATTTCACTAACATCAAATTTCTCAAAAATATTTGAAACGATCATTAAAAATAAAATACTCAATTATTATAATCATAATAACTTACTGAGCCATAGACAACATGGATTTACGAAAAGAAAATCTACAATAACGGCATTGGACAAAATAACCGAGACCATACTGAAACACAAACAAAACGAATTGGTTGCATTGATTGCCATTGATATAAGTGGTGCATTTGATAATGCGTGGTGGCCTGCCTTAATAAAAAGAATGGACGAAGACCACGTCCCAGCAGTTCTTATAAAAATTATCCAATCATTTTTAAATCGGAGAAGAAAAACAAGTCTCACCTTCTCGAATACAACAATTTCGAAATATTTATCAAAGGGATGTCCTCAAGGCGGACCATTATCACCTTTATTGTGGAATATAGTCCTGAATGATTTGTTGATCAACTTCGCATCCCCAAATTCTGAAATAATCTGTTATGCGGATGATGTTTCGATTGTTTGCTGGCACAAGACCATAGAAGGGTTAAAAAATGAAACAGAAAGAACTTTAAATTATGTAATACAATGGTGTACAAGAAATAAGCTAAAGCTAAGCCCGGAGAAAACCGGCTTAATACATATGCACGGCAAACAAAATATTCCAATGGGAACTCCAAATTTCATAATAAAACCAGTGGAAGAGGTAAAATTTTTAGGTATAAAATTTTCTAATCACAGAATTAAGTCAAAAATTAACTTCACACCCCACATTAATGATATTCTTTGTAAAATCAACCGTATGAAAAATCTTTTGTTTTCGCTCTGTGGGAAGATGTGGGGATTGGATGCTAAAAAAAGATTAATTTTATATAAAACTCTTTTCAGGCCAATACTAACCTATGGATCTGAAATATGGTATAAATTTATTAATAAAAGAAGTAAGCAAAGATTAAACTCTCTGCAATATCAGATTCTTCTTTGGGTAGTGAGAGCCTTTAAAACGACCTCATCAAATTGTATTCATAGTTTGGCAAAAATACCTATTCTCACAGATCAAATAGAATCGTTGATAATAAAATACGATTTGGCCAATTTATCAAAAGAAGAAATTAATGTATTCAGACCGCATGCCCCGACTATAATTCATAACTACATAGAATCAAGAATGGCTGAAACAATAGCTAACACTAATGAAACATTCAGAAAATTTTTCCCATTTGGAATTCCTTTTTATTTTCGTCCGAATTTTTATAACTCACAGTTCGTCACGGGTCATGGTAATTTTGGAGAATTTCTGTCGAAAATCGGGGCAACGGATGATCCTAGCTGTTTCTGTGGAAAAGAAAACCAAGACTCAATGCATTTATTGATGGAATGTCCGATATTCCACAGCTACAGAAGTAATCATTTTTATCCCATCGAAGAGGTTTGCGAATTTGTATATAACAAAGACACTTATGTAAAATTCAATAATTTTTGTAAGTTCATTTTGGATTTTCTCTTCTGTTTAAGAAACCATAGTTTCAGTTTTAATTGTGTTTTTAACCGGTTATTGTGTTGTATATACTGAATTGTATATAGGTTGCTAAAATAATTTATTTTGGATTTTCTCTCTGTTTAAGAAAACCATCGTTTCAGTTTTAATTGTGTTTTTAGTCGGTTATTGAGTTGTATATAGGTTGATAAAATAATCCATTTTGGATTTTCTCTTCTGTTTTAGAGTGCCATCGTTTAAGTTTTAATTATGTTTTTAGTCCGGTTATTAAATTGTATAAAATGAATTGTATATAATCTACTAAAATGTATTTAGGCGCAAGTATCCCGAGCTGGGATATCGCGTCCGATATGTCAAATAAAAATAAAATAAGTAATGGCTTTCCTATTTTTAATAATTTTTGTTCTGGCCTTTGTTTTTTAATATATTTTTGAAAAAAATCGTTTAAAATGCAGTCGCACCCATTAGCAAACACATATGTTTGCTAATTTCCATGTGCTCTTTTATTTTTTACTGAAAAATATTTACATGCCAGTATTTTGGATTAATTTTTTTCATAAACCTATTTTTTCTTATTTTCAAGGGTTAATGCGCTGGGGCCGGTACCTCGGGGGTTGGATGAAAAAGCTGCCGTCTATTTAAGCTATATTGATTTTAAAACAATTAAATGGATTGCAAAATTAATTAAATCAAATACCTAAACACTAATATAATACAATTTTTATCATCACTCACACTTTTTACCGCTGGTTTATGTGTTACTTTTGTATTTCTATTCTATGGCACTTCTACTATTTATTATTGATGTACTTTCAGTATGAAGGAAATTGCACTCGGGGAATTCTCGGGCGAAGCCGGGTCATTCGTATAGTATTATTAGCCAAATGACCCGGGCAACGCCAGTGTTTTAATTTAGACACGTGGACCTGTTGGATCATTAACGCCCGTGTTTTACCCGATTGAATGTTTTTATTCAAATAATATTTGTTACAATTATAAATTGGCGCCTTAAATAAATGCATATATTAGTTAATAACTATAGCCTATGTGCTTTATCTGTCTATGTACTGTTGGCTTCCGTAGGCGTCTCTTACTGGGAAAAAGAAAGAGAGGATTCCATTTAGTTATTAACAAATATATGCATTTATTAAAGAAGCGACCCGCTCCAACACAATAGTTACAAAAACCAAAAAGCGAGAGGGGGGGGGGGGGGGGGGGGGGGCAAAGTAAAAAAAAAGTGTTTCGCGCAGTGGCGGCGCCATCCGAGCGAACCAATAGGAGAGCGCCATTCCAAAAAAAAAAAGCAAACGGTGACAGAGATGAAGAACGCATGACGCTCGTAACTGTATATAGAATATATATCCAATAATCCATAGTTTTTTTAGATGATTTAACTCTATTATGTAAATCAGTATTTTTGCATATCTGTCTCATATTTCCTACTTCATTGAAGGTATATATATGGATTTTTAAAAATTCAATAAAAAACCTCAGTAGCGTCGTTATACCTGTCGAAGGAATGTTGAGCCCGAAAGCTTGTACTGCCGATAAAAATAGAAAAGAAACTCTTCCCTCAGCGAATTGTCTTATATATATATATATATATATATATATATATATGTTATATTAAAATATTTCATTTAAAATTATGTTATATTAAAGTATTATTTTATTTTAAAATTATATTTCATAGATAAAATACTCTTCTAAAATCGACCGCCAGAGGTCACTCTTCCCGTATAAAAACTCATTGTTGTTGTTCCCCGCTGGTCGGCTCAAAACATTTGTACATTATGTAAATAAGCTTTTCATTTTTTTATTCTTACGCCTTAATCCAGGCGGTACTTGTACAAAATTATGTTTTTCATATGAGAATTCATTCCTCAGCTCAATAAAGAAATCTCTAATCAAGACATTATATTTTTCAAGATTATTGCTCGACTGCACCACCATAGCATAATCATCAATATGATCCAAAACAACAGAAATCTTATTTTTTTAATTTAAATATAATATTAGCCGACAGGATATCTGAAACTTGTGTGTTCAATATGCCAAAAGCAAAATTTTTCAAATTCAAATATGCAAATTTTCCAATCAAAAATAGCTTTCCCAACCAAAAAGAACTTTTTTCAATCAAAAATAGCTCATTTCAATCAAAAATAGATCATTTCAATCAAATATTAGCTCATTTCAATCAAAAATAGCTCATTTCAATCAAAAATAGATCATTTCAATAAAAAATAGATCATTTCAATCAAAAATAGCTCATTTCAATCAAAAATAACTCATTTTAAACCAAAAATAACCTACTTTAAAAAGACATAGTCCAATTCAAGAAAACATAGCCCAATCCAAGCAAACATAGTCATCTCCACAAGCAAACATAGCCTCTACAATCAAATATCTCCATCTCCAGCAGTTTCTGGCAACAAGCAGCCTTCCGCCCAACACCAGCCATCTCCCGAGATCTTCAACTCCAGCCCATCATCCATTTCAAGGTACTTTATACTTTGTTTCTGTCATTTACCCCATTTTAACCTGATTTTTAATTTAATTCTTAATCATGTTTCATATAGTTTACAATCGCTTTTTTATAGTTATTTCCTTTTTATTAAATTATTCTTAGATATCAATTTTGCCATAGCTGTTTTTACCTTTTAAATAGCACAACTTTTGATCCTTTTACCTTATTTTGCTTCGCATAATTTGTATCTAAATATAATATAGCACATATTCCATATTTTACATTTAAAACATTTGTATTTAAACCATTTACAAATATCATTTTTAAAAATTCTATATGTAAAACAGTCGGCCGGGAACACAACAACAACAAAATATTATATCTATTTCTCTCACATCTTCAATCTTTAATAGAAATTAATCTTTGTTAGTCATATTTCCACTATATATTTTTTCGTTAATGATCACAATACCTTTTTTTTATAGTTTCACATTTCTATCTTATATTTGAAATTCCCAAACTTTTAGTGTTTTGAATTTTTTTTTACTTATCCTCATTACTTAATGTTATTTTAAAAATTTGAATTTTTGCCCCCATTACTTGTTTCATGTACAATTAATATCTCAAAGCGTACCTAACTAATATGTAAATTTAGCGCTACCATCATATGTAAATTTTAGCTCTTATTTTCATCCACCTTGATTCTTTTTTCTTCAAATGCCCATTCTTTATTCCTCTCATTATTTTATAATCTTTATATGTTCACTCCTTATTTGCACATTTTCCTTTGTACATAAACTTTGTCTCAACTTATTTCTTTTTCTCAAATGATCATTCCTTATTCTTAACATTAATTTCACTTATATTTACATGTTCATTCTTTGTTTTCACATTTGCCTTTTGTACATAAACTTTGTCCCAACTTCTTTGCTTTTCACAAATGCCCTTCTTCTTATAATCATCAAATGTTTCCACCTATCTTTTACTAATGTCATTTTCATATTGTTTTCAATGTTATTAATCATTTTTTATTTATATATTTCTGTAAATATCACGCATTTTTCTTATTTTTAATAATGTCATTTTCTCATGTTTTTCCCAATCTATTGGCTCACAACAAGCCAATATGATCAAGGGATATCATCCTTTTATTTCTCACTTTTTTAATATGCATTCATTTTATTTTCCCTCCTCATTTTAAATATTATATGTGTATTTTTTCTTGTCTATTTCCCAATCTATTGGCTCACAACAAGCCAATATGATCAAGGGATATCATCCTTTTATTTCTCAATTTTTTAATATGCTTTTTAATAATTCTTCATTTTATTTTTCTTCCTCATTAATAATATATGTGTATCATTTTTCTCATGTCTTTCCAATCTATTGGTTCACAATACGCCAATACGATTATGGAACCTTTCTTTTCTCTCTTTAACAATCATTACATCATTTTTGTTCTTTCCTGTCTATTGGTTACCATCCAAAAACCAATATGATAAGTGAATATCACCTCTCACCTTTCTTTCTAATCATTTTATCTTTTTTTTAAAGCTATATTTTTATCACTTTACTCAATTAACCCATATTATTCTCTTCACAGGGGGGAAATGTTATATTAAAATATTTCATTTAAAATTATGTTATATTAAAGTATTATTTTATTTTAAAATTATATTTCATAGATAAAATACTCTTCTAAAATCGACCGCCAGAGGTCACTCTTCCCGTATAAAAACTCATTGTTGTTGTTCCCCGCTGGTCGGCTCAAAACATTTGTACATTATGTAAATAAGCTTTTCATTTTTTTTATTCTTACGCCTTAAGCCAGGCAGTACTGTTTACCAAATTATGTTTTCATGTATTCCTTTAGCGCAATTAAATCTATTTTTAATAACTAATTTCATTATAATCTCTTCCACGACTGCATACCAAAATCAAGCAAATGATCAATAATTCCTCTACAAGTAATAAATTCCAAAATCAACAGAAAATCTTATCTATCTTTTTATTTTAAATATAATATAATATATATATATATATATATATATATATATATATAAATATATACCAAAAGATGCACCTCTCACTTTAATTGTGCATCAGAATGATAGCACTATGAATCACCCTTGTAATATATATATATATGTCATAATATATACTCTTCCAGGAATAATAAAGCCAACCTACAGACAACCCAGAGAGAGAAGGTCCGGTCACTTGAGACACCAGCAAAATTCCAAGGGGCGACCACTGGGGCCCGTCAGTTAACACCTCGAGACTTTTAAGACAGTTGGGGATTGTGTGCGACACGAACGGCCGCCTGGCTGTGCCGGTCCCGTCGCTCTCTCTCTCTCTGGTTGCCTGGGTTCCTCTTCCAAATTGTGGTGTGATTATTTCTCTTCCCACCTTATTATACGACACATATACTAATACTCAAGAGGTATAATTTCTTTTCGTCAAAATAAGTATGTTAAACTGTAAATACAAATTTATCCATCTATAAAGATTTACTGGCCGAAGTATATTTATTTTCAAGAAATATGAATGCCAGCCAGGCAGCCTCTATCTTTACGATATAAATACACTGTACAAAATAAACGTGGGGGCCCTCGTGCGCGAATGCTAGACAAGCCGCCTGCGCGCGCTCACCTGGCTGGAACTATTTTTGAAGTTTACATGCATAACGGTTGCACCCTTCCATTCGATCACGACAGATACGACAAATAATAGTGGACAGGATTACTGAGGACAGCGGCATGCAGAGAATGACAGTTGTACCTGTGGTCAACGGCGCAATCGTGTGGATGCTCCTTCTACTTGCCCTCCACCTTGACGATCCAGTGAACCATCTTAAAGATACCAAGCGAGGAGTAGCCGCAACGAGGAGGTCATCATCGCTCTCAGCGATATCTCCTGCGCCAGGAGCACCTCCCTCCATCAGCCTGGCATCGACAAGGTTCGCCGAGAAATCCTCGCAACGCCCGCTAACCAGCACCGACGATGTCCCAGGCAATCGCCGCAAAAAGTAGCCACCTAGCCTCATCGCAAGCAACACCACAAGACCCATCCAAGACATCATCCATCTTGTAGGAGAATTTTCTCTACAGAAATCTCTTAATTTGTTACTATCTCCGTTTTTTCGCACCAAATTAACTACAAAATCGTACCTTATATACGGCAATAGTATTTTTATTATAAATTCACAAGTTCTTTATTTTACCTGCCCCATTACTATTTCAATTAATATAACATTAGATGGGGATAAAATATTTTAAAATTAATCAATTATATTTGTTTTCCATTATTATTTTGTGTACCATTCAACTATCATTAAGAATTCTGTCAGCCATCAACAACTAAATATACCTTTTTTTCTTCAATTTGTATTTTTCATTATGCCTAGGCTTATCACACACATATTATAACTTCTCTCAACCACCTTTTATATCATTTGAAAACCTTGAATATATTGACAGCCTTCATAATATTTTTAATAGTTTGAGATATTTTGTTTATATTGTTTCTTTTGCGTTTTTTTCTTCTAATTTTATCGTTGACGTCTCCCCTGCCCATACTTTCCTAATCTCATGCATTACCCCAAAGGATTCCTGTTTGCCAAACTTTTAATTTTTTTTTTCCATTGAATAATCCAACTGGGGCATCCTTCCTCGCTATATCATTCCCAATATTGAGTTCAGGATACCCAGATAGATTATTTTTCTTACCGCCCGGCTCATAATTCTCATCATTACCAATCATCATTTGAAAAAATAATTATCATTTAAGCTGGGTGAAATCATCATTGGCAACAGAATAACGCTTGCAGGTACCTTCCTTTACCTCATTCTCCAATCTCATATATTCCTCTTAAGAGATATTCTCCTTGTGCTACTTCATTGACATGACAACCGTCCCCTTTTCTCTCCATTCCAAACGAGAAACCTTCATAGGACTCCAGTGGCCCAATTTGGATCATCCTACCGAATTGTTCGCCACGATTCAAGTCTTCATTCCTCAAACGTACCTTACCTTATCAGACATTCATTCCTTTTCATCCCTGAGCACCTTTTTAACACCCCTCTTTTTACGTTTCCTATGGAGAGTACGGTGCAGAGGAGGATGCTCAGCCCATCACCAATCCACCAACCTTCCAGCGCAGGAGATCCTCTCACGCACAGAACACTCTCTCAAACAGATGGATACGCAGTCGTAACCACATCACACAGGTTCGTATCCTGCCAAACTCATTGAAGCAATATTCTTTTTCATAGTGTCGCAATATCCTTCCACAGTACCAAAACATTATCCTGCTATAACATTTAAAACTTGACTTTACTATCTTATGTTAGGTTTTATTTAATTTCCCAAAATTAAATGTAACAGATTTAATATTGTGTTTCATCTCTAAATGCCTATATTTGTTAGTATAATATCACCCAAAATATTCAATTTTTGTACCATAGTGTCAGTGTTCAATTTATAAGATTGCCTCCCAGTCTCTACTAAATAATTTTAATAAATAATTAATTATTTACCCCCCACACAGGTTCCATCTGTCATAATTTGCCTAATACCCAAAAGGTATAATTTATTTTCGCCAAAATAAGTATGTTAAAATGTAATTACAAATTCAACCATCTATAAATACACTGTACAAAATAAACGTGGGAGCCCTCGCGGGCGAATGCTACGCCGCGCGCGCTCACCTGGCTGGAACAATTTTTGAAGTTTACATGCATAACGGTTGCACCCTTCAATTCGATCATGACATATATATTAATATGTAGTATATTTTGAGTTAGATAGTTCTAACCTTCTGGTATTTATTATAACCCCATATCTATATAAAAATATGTATCGACCTTGTGGAAATGGATGTAACAAATAAACAAAGAGGCAAAGGTAGACCAGACGGCGACAACGACCAACGGCGCCAGAAGGTGGCGTGATTACAGGAGCCAATCAGGACTCTCCGCCATATGGGGGGTCCAATATAAAAGTGCCCAGAAAATGAGACAAAAGGGTTGTTTTCAGAGTGACGCCGTTATACGGTCGGTCGGATCTCTCACCCCTTCTTCTATCCGCGAGTAGGCTTAGGGCATCCGCGGCGCCCGTGGTCCGACTGCCTTCGTCCGTGGTCTATCTCTACCTCTTGGAGCTACCATCTAGACCTGCCTCTGTCCCTTGCTGTCCCCGTGCGGGAATCCCATCACGCACCCACGACCACGACTGCCCAGTACATTCCACGTCGGCTTAGTCGGGGTTACTACATATATATATTAATATTAATAGATTTAACTCTATGTTTATTTTAAGAAAAATTCGTTAAAATATAACGACTTATTTAATCGAAATTGTTCAAATAAACACAAATATATATTGAAATAAATCTTTTAAATATCTACTCTTACATTCAAACACAATACTTCTAAGTATGAGACTTTTCAAAAAGTTTTCCACACTAACTGGAATGTCGTCGGTCTTCTGACACAAATACTACAAAACTTGTATCCCTTGAATTATGTTTAAGGTTGTTTGTTTATCCTTAGTACACGTGGAACAGGCCATGATAATCATGGTGGGTAGAAGTTAGCGACTGCTTTTACTTTAAGTGCACCACATGTCTAGACAAGTGAAAAGCAGTTCGACTTTGCACTTACAAATGTGCCAGAGCCTCGTTTGGTTACTTTGAACTCGCTGGTGAGGTTGGACTTTTGCAAGAATCGGAGCCATTGGAGCATTTTTTTTAAATCAGAAAAAAGTGCCCAATGCGGGAATCGAATCGGGGTCGTAGCGGTCGAAAACCAACGGTTTTAGACCATCCTTTCACCGACCCCCATGTTTAGGGTCAATCTCTTATGCGTGAAGTTTCCTGTTTTAGACTTTATCCATCTTCGACTCTTAATGAATGACCGCGTATATAAAATTGCAATAAGATCTCTAATTAGCTCTTTTCTTTATTTCATTTAAGATATAAATGGTGTGTTTTTTGTTGAGAATATATTAAAATTTAAAAATATAAAGGTCGCCTCTTCCGTCAAAATGGAGGTTAGAACCGAGGGCCATCTATTAACCGTCTCTGCAAACTTACGGACTCAAGTCTGTAACAAAGTCACAACATCAGCTTTGGCAAATTGATAAACGGCGTCTAATTTTGACGCTTATTTCGACGGGAGAAAAGTAATATTTTTTTTTTATAAATCAATATCCTTCGGCAAAATTTTCATCTATATTTTGGACAAAGATTTGGCCTAGCCATTTTTCTAGATAAACATCTCTTTGGCAGATTGTGAAAATTTCATTTGATCTTTTCTCGGATCTCATGGAATCAAATCTGAACTGACGAGACCCATAAATCAGAAACTATGGTCTCTAGACTGATGGATGGTGTTGTAACTTTGTCACCGACCTGAGTCCACAAGTTTGCGAAGACGGTCAATAGATAGCACCTAGCTCTTGCGTTAATTTTGAAGATATAGTCGATCTTTCCTTTGAGATATCTCTGATAGACCATTTTCTCATGTTTTTCTTTTGAATAAGTGGGAATTTATTACGCTTACATATATGCACTGTTGGAAAGCCTAGGCAAATTTTACAAGAGTAAAAGAAAGAAGACTATGCAAACTAGGCTTTACGAAAAAGATCTATGTAAATCGGCTTCCACAGATTAAAAAATTAGGTACAGCGCGTTTCCTATAAAAACTAGGATAGCATCAGGTGCCGGGGAGTCCACAAGAAGACGGAGGCTTTGCGCGCTACGAGACAGCAGCTGGGATTGCCGCTGTCCTTGTTTTAGTTCCTTCAACTTTAACTGTTTTAATTGTTTTAGCTTTACTTCTTAGAAATATTAGGGCGATCAAGTAGTGAGCCTATTAAATAATTATACGAAGTTTATCTCTGATTTTTCCAGCACTTGGACAGGACACTTAAATTGTTATCAGAAGGTAGCGAATTTCTTAGTATTCTCGTTCCGCTACCTAACATTTTTTGGTGAGCCCCGGACGTGATTCTGCTCAAGTGGATTATTGTTTATCGGAGATATTTGGAAGTGAAGTTTAAAGTGAAGCTAAAGTTTAAAGTGAGGTAAAGTTAAAGTCAAAAGGCTAGAGTTCAAGAAGTTGAAAGGATACAATGGCTCTAAGTTTATGTATCAGGAAGCGAGCCCCCGTGAGAAGTCAAGTTACAAAAATTCACAAGGAAATTATTTCTAATTTGGGAAGTGAATCCAAGGATTATTCTAAGGCAACAGTTGGAGTGAGAAGAATTCAGGATGTACAGAAAGTACTGCTGTTGTCTGATAAAGAGATAATCGACATTTTGGCAGAAGATGATGAAGCGGATCTAGAAAAGGAAATGGATGATTGTGCATAATATCAAGAAATCATAATTGAAGCAATTGTCGCATATGAAGATGCTCAAAAACAAGTTGCAAAAAAGGTTGTAGTTCAAGATTCTTTTCTGGATACAACAGAGAAAATAAGGCTTCCCACCATTGAATTACCGAAGTTTAGTGGTAATTTGATGGATTGGTTAACTCTTTGGGCTCAATTTGAGAAAATTCATCTTGATATCAGACTAAAGGATAGCGACAAGTTCTATTATTTGCTTCAAAGTCTGAGTGTAGACACTGAGGCCTATAAAATCGTATCTATTTATCCGCTTACTGAGGAAAATTATTCTAAGGCGATTGATGCTTTAAGAAGACGTTATGCTAATCCTGATTTGTTGTTACAAGTATATGTGAGAGAACTGCTCAAGTTGGTCATCGATAGTGCTAACGGAAAGAAAAAATTATCTTTTCATGAACTATATTATAAAATTCAATCTTATCTTGGTTCTTTAAAAAGTTTGAATTTGGAAAGTGCAAGCCCGGACACATGGCTGTATCCCTTAGTGGAATCGTTTCTATCTGACGAACTATTGCTAGCGTGGCAGAGAAGATCTCAGTTCATCAAGCTTGATGTTGAACATCAGACGAGACTGGATCAACTGATGGACTTTTTGGAAAGGGAGATTTTGATTCAACAGAACATCCAGTTAGCTAAAGGCGGTTTCCAAAGTGCTGAAACTTCCGACCAAGAGAGAAGGAAAGGATTTTATAAGAAGAAAAATGATATTCTAACGGTGACCGGATTACAACAAATAGAATTAGGCGGATGTATATTTTGTGAGAAAAATCATGCGAGTCAAAGTTGTTTTGCCGCTAAAAAGATGTCTTTAGAAGAAAAAAGAAAAGTCATCCGTGAAAAGAAGGTTTGCTTCAAATGCTTAAGGGGACGCCATCTTGCTAGATATTGCAGAACAAGGGTTAGGTGCTACAACTGTGGCTCGTCTGATTTTTTAATTATGTGCACTCGAGGAGATAGAAATAATAAAGAGGCTGCTCAATTGGGAATTGAACCAGAGTTGACTAGTCAAAATTCAGAAAGGGTTAAACAACGGGTTTCACATCGCGAAAATTCTGAATCTTTTGATGCTACGGTGAAACCAAACGAAGATCTGAAAAGGCATAATGATTGTTCCAACCAAGTTTGTCAGCGGAATGTTGCTCTTCAGACTTTGATGTTGAATGTTATTGCACCAAAGGGGAGGAAATTAGTGCGCGCCTTTTTTGATTCGGGTTCTCAACATACTTATATTTTGAAGACAACAGCGGAAGAATTAGGACTGAAACCTGTGACGAAAGAGATTGTTCATCATGCTTTATTTGGCGGAATGCTAACAACGGCTGTTACGCATAATTTGTATGATGTTCAGTTAAAGGCAGACGATGAAAATTTTGTTTGCAAAGTCACTGTTCGTGATCAGTCAAAGATCTGTCAAGCCCTTCCAAGAATTCCCAAAACAAGTTTAATTTCTAAAGAGTTGGAACAAAGAAAAATTAAAGTTACAGATCTTGGAAATGACAACCCACCTATAGAGCTCCTCATCGGTGCAGATATTTATGGAAAATTGATGACTGGAAAAACGCTGCAACTGGATTGCGGTTTAACAGCTATGCTTACCCATTTTGGTTGGACGTTATTAGGCAGCTTGAAGGAATGGTCTGATGAGGAAAATTCTATGCTAGTTATGTCCATGAATACTATGATTGGAGATTCAAGACAGGATTTTTCCATCTCGCAACTGTGGGATTTGGATACTATTGGAGTGAGAGATCCGGTAGAAGTGAAATCTTCAGTAGAACAAGAAACTGCTTTGAAAAATGAAATTAAAGGCGTGGAAAAAGAGGTTTCTGTAAAAACTGCTAGAGCTACGGATGTGAAGCCTGCTCTAGCTAAAGCTAGAATGCTAAAGGAAGCTTGTTCAGCTCCCTCTATAATAGATCTTGAATATGAGGGCAAAAAAGGTGCTGTGAATGCTATTAAAGAAAAGAAGGAATTGAACACGGCAGTTGAAGGCGGTGAAGAGAAGGAAACAGAAGCGGCTTGGTGGGGAGGTTGGTGGGAGCGTTTAATTCGCTCTATGAAGAATTTGTTGAAAAGAACTGTATCGAGGAAAGGATGGCATTGTTCGAGTTGCCAAATTAAAGACAGGAGGCGGGATTGTAATAAGAACTATACAACGTCTTTGCCCAATAGAGTTGGATTTTTCGGAAGAATTTTCGAATCGATTCCAAGATAGTGTTGGATGCTGATTTGGAAAATTATTTGTCAATAATTTTGTGGGGAGTATGTTGGAAAGCCTAGGCAAATTTTACAAGAGTAAAAGAAAGAAGACTATGCAAACTAGGCTTTACGAAAAAGATCTATGTAAATCGGCTTCCACAGATTAAAAAATTAGGTACAGCGCGTTTCCTATAAAAACTAGGATAGCATCAGGTGCCGGGGAGTCCACAAGAAGACGGAGGCTTTGCGCGCTACGAGACAGCAGCTGGGATTGCCGCTCTCCTTGTTTTGGTTCCTTCAACTTTGACTCTTTTAATTGTTTTAGCTTTACTTCTTAGAAATATTAGGGCGATCAAGTAGTGAGCCTATTAAATAATTATACGAAGTTTATCTCTGATTTTTCCAGCACTTGGACAGGACACTTAAATTGTTATCAGAAGGTAGCGAATTTCTTAGTATTCTCGTTCCGCTACCTAACATGCACAAAATTAGAAATTCCTCCGATATTATTCGTTTCGCAGAGTATAAGTGTTGCACTAAAATTATCTGAAAAAATGTTTGCACCTCCTTTATCTGTAATTTGAATTTTTTATTTTATTGGTAATTGGCAATATGATTCTGCATGAATATGAAACTTTAACACCATATAGAATGTTAGATGTGGAAGTTTGACACTCGTATATGCAAATTAGTTCAATATCAAATTATTTTGCATATTCTGGGAGGGTAGACAAGAAATTAAGGATGATAATAATAATATTTATATCTATAAAGATAAAGGTCACTTCTCCCGTCAAAATAGACGCCATCTATTGACCTTTGGTCTAAAGACCAAAATACCTAAAGGTCAATATAGATGGCGTATAGTTTGGACGTCTATTTTGACGGGAGAAGTGACCTTTATCTCTATAGATGAATATCCTTCCGGTAAAATTTCCATCAATAAGAATATTGTTATATATATAGTAGAGTATTTTTATTATTTTCTTAACATATTATTAATTTTAATGCTTATATATATTATTTTTACTCTGCCTAAATTTCCATCCTTTCTCTCTTTGTATATTTATCAATTTTATATATTTTACAATTATTTATATATTTATCTTTATTCAATCTTATATATTCAATATATTTGTTTTGTATTTAACCTTATATAACCTTATGTGAACATTGAAATAAAGTAGTTTCAATCTCAATCCTTCTCTCTCTCTTCTCTTGTAATTTTATCATTTTTTCAATTTGTGATTGTCCTAAATAAATTGTCATCCTGAGGTTTGTCTTTCCTAATTTTCCGTGATAATATATTAATAAATTTATCCATATCTTCAATATTACTTTTTAAAACTTTTAAAATATATAACTTCTAACATTACTACTACTACTATTAATAATAATGATTAATCCTAAAATTTGATGAGAGAAGCGTGGACGCGGGCGCCTCTTGGAGGCGCTGCATGAAAATGAACTGACCAATGGGAATGGCCAACCGTCAGTCTTCTTCTTTGTTTATACCTTTAGACTGCCTTTGCTTTACTGCTGTGTGCGGTTGTTATTCTACTGTCAATATATATCCTTATATACAATAATTATATATTTATATAATCACCTATTTGGCTGTTCTTTTTATAACATCGACCCACAACAAAATCCATATTGGTTGACCGAATATTTACTTGAGTAGAGAAAATCTATATACGAAGTTAGATATCATAATAAATAGTGTGAATATATATATAGCAATAAGAAAACTCACCATGTCTTTTATATTTTTTATTCACAACAGTTATTATAATATACATATTTACACATATAAATAAAAATATATAAAAATAATATATAAACACATAATTAAATATAAAAAGTTAAAAAAAAAAAAAACATTTCAAGTTAATTTTTTTAGTTAAGATGTTGCCAGGCTTGGTAGGTTCGTTTAATGGGAAGCCACTGGATCCTGCACAAGAAGTTGGAATTAAGTATTTGTAGAGATTTGTTCTAGCTAGAATAAGGGAATGGTAAAACTATAAGTTTGGTAAAATAAAACATCTTTAGAATTATAAGGTTGTCCCAAAAGTTTGTAAACATATTATGATTTATATTTTGCGCAAGTGTTTACAAACTTTTGGGACAACCTTGTAATTCTGAAACTTGGCCCACTTGCTGATTGTCCACCCTTGATATAGAAACTATTATAGACGGGAATGATTCTTTTTAAAATTAAACAATTTCTACTGCCCTTACTGAAATGGAAGGTTCACCACTGATAAGCCAGGCCCTCCCATTAATTTTTCCATTTCTGTAAGAGAATAGTGGATAACCTCGGTAAAATTATAACAGAATTCTTATAGAAGAATAATTTATTCTCTGATGTTCTATATCAAGGGTGGCCAATCAGTAGGTGGGCCAAGTTTCATAATTACAAGGTTGTCGCAAAAGTTTGAAAACACTTGCGCAAAATATATCTCATAATCATGATATGTTTACGAACTTTTGGGACAACCATATAATAAAAATCTTTTTCCCCACTTTACCTTTATAAATCAAAAAGTGATAATTATAAAAAGTTGCCGAGAAAATGGTCGAGCTTGTGGTAGCTCCCTCGCTTGTGCACGCAACGGCGATAGAAAGCTAATGAACTCAACTACGTCACCAGATGGAGAGATAGGTAGCAGGAATGGAATGATAGGCGGGTGAATAAAACGGACATCTACAAAATAAACCTGTTAACTACATCGGAGTGATTTAATTGGCAGCCAATCATGATCAAGTATTTTATTTTAAAAATAAACATACGCGTCAAAAAATAGTTTTTATTTCTTATAAAAGATGGCGCGATTATGCATTACGTTAATAACATCATATCTTTCAAGCGCATTATTGAGAAAATAAATCAAACATCAGACATTATAATTGAAATTGGTGTTTAGGTATTTCCTCTCTTTTTTTCACGACAAAAACATCTTTATTGCGACTTCATTATATCAATTTGTTAGTGGATGAGGGGGTACATCAAGATCTTTATTGATAACAAAATTGTAAATGTCGTACTTTGCTTTATTCAGGGGATGTCATAATTGTGGCTGGTCGCGTTCCATGATGAAGTTGTTAGTGCTTAATTTGTAAGTCTGGTCGATGTTGTATTCTTTTGTTTCTTTGATTATGTAGCCGGGCATTCAATATATCGGAGTAGGGAAGAGATTTCAGATGGCATTTCGAATTTGTTCAATTGATCTTAGAAGGTTATTTCTCTAGTATCCTTATAATTGTATATATTGTACTAGTTTATATCTATTCCAACATGTCTAAGTGTTGTTGTTTATCTCTCAGAAGAGTGGCATTTTGTTCAAATCAAGGAATTAGGATTGTGATGAACAAGGTGGCCTTTGGATCTTCTAAAGTTCAATGTCATAATGTTATAGGATGCACGCCCATTACTTATAGTTATTGAGAAAAGGGAACAATTAAACAAGAAATGATGTTTTCATCAATGAAAAAATATCGTTTCTAAATTATATGTCCTCAAGAAATAATACGGTCTTTAGCTGAGAAAGGTCATGCTTGAATGATTTTTCTTATCTTCTAGTGAAAATAGAAATTGCTGTACCCATAAGGAATTGAATAAAAAACATGGAATTTATAAGGTTGTCATAAAAGTTCATAAACATATTATGATTTATATTTTGCAAGTGTTTACGAGTATTTATCTGTAGTTCAAATTTACTTTATACGGCGCGTAATGAATGATTAGAATTTCGAAGCAAATCATCTAATATAGATAAAGTTAAATTCTATTCATTTTTTAATTAATCTGGTCTAAGTAATAGTATTGTACATATTTGTGCCAAATTTCATGATATTTCACAAGTTATTTCTGGAATATAACCCCTTCTATATCCACTAGTTAGGTATAGTATAAAATATACATCACCTCAATATCTATAACGTTATAGAGAATAAGGTTCACTAACCAAGATAACATCCATAGATGCCAACATATCGAGTAGGTATTGAAGATCAGCTTCAGAAGTTGAAGATTTGTAGTCCAATAACATTTTCAGAGTCCCAATTTCTCCCTTCCGTGGCTTTACTGGGCTATAGTTATTTCTTCCAACATGGCTGGATGTTAACCTACAACAACATGGACAGCTTTTAAAACATATTTTGTTCATGCATAACTTTTAAAAGTATATTTTATATATAAAATTATTAATATTAATCAAAAAGACATATATTGGATCAAAATATCATTTATTTTACCAATATTTCAGTTAACTGAACGCCAACCTTTTTCAAGGTATTATAACATATTAATGTGTGTCAACAACAAACTCAGCCATATATATAATCTTAATAATATTAAATATAGATTTATGTTTATTATAAATTGAAAAAAATAAATAACCTAAACATATTAAAGACATGTTATTCATATTGTTTTATCTTCTATCATATAAGGTTGGCTATAAACGTTGATGATCTCTATCTTGATTATATATAAGACCTAACGAGAGGGGCTAAAGTATATATTATATTATATAAAACACATTTATTTTCACACGAAATCTATTTACAACTTTCTGTAGGTCTCAAAACAGACTGAGAGAAAGATGAACAGAATATATTCTACAATAGAAATATATTCTGACGTTATATATAGGTCACGTAACTGGTGATGATTTACTGAGTAGGGGCCATCGCAGATTATTCTGTGACAATATTTACATTTTTATAAATAGAGGAACCTGAAGATACGTCGTAATAAACTGTAAATAGTTGTGACATCCCCCTCTCTCATAACCCCATTCCAACCATGAACCCAATCTGAAATGTTATTTTTCTATAGTTAAGTCAATATTCATTCTGATAGATGAATATAAAACCACATTTACAGAGTTGTACTGCCATAATTTTCTTTATGCTTTCTTTTTATGGTGGGTTTCTTTCACGTGCAAGGATGGTATATATTGGCAAGCTGTCAGAAGGAATGGTATGAGATCATGGTCAAAGAAAGGTGAAGGAGATAAGGAAGCATCTTGAGCCAGTACCTAGGAGCTGGACGGCAGTCGTCTTGGTAGAGCATTTATCACCAGATCGCACTAAGGCAGCTCCATGGATGAGGAAAGGCCGCTCGGTATCTACGGAAATTTAGGAAGTCCTGGAAAGCAATTTGAATATTACATCAGCAACTTCTTATCAAACCACTACGGACAAATAACAATAGACAATATATGATAGAAAAAGCTAAAGGAAGATACTTCAAGTGTTTCTTCATTTACCTCATCCAATAGTTAGTTTTTGTTACCCTTTCATCCATTTATATGAACCTTTAAAATATATATTTGCATACTGTATATAATATCTATACAATATGTACATATCTCTCCTTTGTTTTCTATTTGTGCAAATTGAATATGATGATGGTAAAGGATGTTTGTTTGGTAACATATACCTGACTAAATGATATCCTATAATCCATATTTTAGATCTCAGAGCTCTATATAATGATTCTGGCTTATTTTCGCATTCTGCTTAAAATAATTTGTTGATCATATGTAAAATTTGCTTTACATTTGTAAAATATATTAATAGAAAATTGTATGTTCTTCAAATTATAGATACTTCGGCCACTAAATCTTTTTTATTGTCTTATGCCGGCCAGGCAGCCTCTATCTTTACGATAATTAAGAGAGATAATAAAAAGATTTACTGGACGAAGTATCTTTAAAGACCTATGAATGCCGGCCAGGCAGCCACTATCTTTACGATGAAATTGTGTGTTCTTCAAAATTTATATATTTCAAGATTCCAAAAATGAGTTTGAGTGTTAAACAGGTTAGCCAATTCATTTAATATTTAGAAAACATATTTTAGCATGTCCTTATATTTGATGATCATTTTAATATATTTTAGTTAAATCCTTTCAAAGATATATTCTTTTGTGTAGTTTTTTTTAATTATAAAGAAAGATACCAATAAAATAGATAGGTATTTATTAGGTGGTGTTATCTTTCTATATAGAAGGATTCGGAAACTTGGGCAACAATAGTAAGATAGATAATAGAGGGACTTATCCATTGGTGTGATTTTTTTATTCCTACTGAATATACATTTAATAAGTAAAAATATAATTATATCATAATCTCTTCCAAAATTTTGATGGACTTTCAAGAATGGAGGAAAAAAAAAGAAAAAAAACAACATATTTTGAGTCTTTATATATATACACTGCGTGACATTGAAAATGGAACACCAAGAAATAGTGGCCAGAAAGTGATGAAACTCGGCAGACAGAGAGAGACAGGGACGAACAATAAGTGATATTTATTTCAAAATGATAGTCATAATACAGAGCGAGAACGGCGTCGGCTTAGTAGCAAGTAGGACCACCGCGGACGGCGATGCACGCAGCAACACGTCTAGGTAGAGAGTCAATCAGAGTACGGATGGCGTCCTGAGGGATGGCTCTCCATTCCCTCTCAACCATTTGCCACAGTTCGTCTTCTGAACGCGGCTGTGGCAAGGCATGCAAACGGCGTCCAATGATGTCCCAGACGTGCTCGATTGGTGAGAGATCAGGAGAGTACGGTGGCCAGGGAAGCATCTGTACATCTTACAGAGCTTGTTGGCTAATGCGAGCAGTGTGCGGTCGGGCGTTATCCTGCTGATAAAGGGCATTGGGTACCCCCTGAAGGTAGGGGAGTGTCACCGGTCGCAGCACATCATCAACGTATCGTTGGGGCCGTCATAGTGCCCTGAATACGAAGTAAAGGTGACCTGGAATCATACGCGATTGCGCCCCACACCATGATTCCACGTTGTCGCACGGTGGGGCGTTCCACAATTGCTGCCGGATTGGACCTTTCTCCACGTCGACGCCACACGCGTACACGGCGACTATCACTGGACAAGCAGAAACGCGACTCATCTGAGAACACGATCCTGTGCCATTCCGTCATCCACGTCGATCTAGCCCGGCACCATTCCAAACGTTGGCGCCTATTCGGTGGGGTCAATGGCAGTCTTCTTAGCGGACGGCATGAGTGCAAGCCATTAGCAACCAATCGACGGGAAATGGTTCTGGTCGAGATGGAATGATCTAGGGTGTCTTGCACATGTTGCAGGATGGCGGTACAAGTGGCTTGTGGGGCCGCCACTGCTTGTCGAAGGATACGCCGATCCACACGTGCTGACGTCACTCTGGTTGCACCGACATTCCTATAAATTGCCACATTTCCTTGTTCCAACCATCTTCTCCACAGTCGGTGCACCGTGGACGCACCAAGGGTGTGTATCAGCTGCGATTTGACGTATGGACCAACCTACCCTTTTCAGTCCGATCACCATGCCCCTCGTAAAAGCGTCTGTCTGCTTGAACTGCCTCCGTTTACGATGACCTGGCATTCTCTGTTATTACACGTGTCTTTTGACACAAGAACAAAATTTCTACAATGATTTTCCTTGAAGAAATAACGACACGAATACTGTCCTTTCTGCAAGTTCCTTCCCTTATATCTTACTCCATGTGCGCACGAGAGCTGCGCATTTTACATCATTTGCATAACTCGGTTAGGCGCGTCTACCCTGAAATTTGCATAATTTTCTGGCCACTATTTCTTGGTGTTCCATTTTCAATGTCACGCAGTGTATATAAACATAAAAGTATAATATAATTAAAAGAAGTGCAAAAATATAAGACATTTAAATTCAATAAAAAATATTCAGAGAGGTGAGGCTTCCTTTTTCAAATAAATAACTGTTCAAGGATTTAACAAACAAGGATCAACAAAAGAAATAGGGTTATGATTGAGCTGTTAGGACGTCATGTGCTTAGGAAAAAAACAGCAATAGAGTAGGTAACAAAACGGATATCCTTTAAATATAATTGCTGTTTTAACAGAACAATATATTTTTTAGATTGGTTCACACTTTTAGGGAATTTGAAAGTTGAATATGATGGGGTCAATATTTTTTGGATAAGGGTTAAAACACACATAAAATAATATGAAGAAAAGAACTTGGAAAAAATCATTTATAAACTCACCTCTTAGCCAATACAAATAGGGCTTGAGGCGTCCGTTCAGAGAATTGGGGAGGGGGGGGGGGGGTATTTAGGTATGGGGTTTGTGGGGAAGTGATTATGCAGGTCTTAAGATGTGAAATTGATAGATTTCATATATGGTTGTACATAATTTTTTTGCCAGTTATATATTGAAATGATTAATTCATATAACAATTTGAGTGCTAAAAATGCTTTTCATAGATGCGAATTTAGGATTGCTACAATTTTGCCACACAGGTAAATGGGAAGGACCAAAAAATTTAGATGAAGTCAGGAGTGGAACCCGTGGTCCCCCAATCCATATTCCTATGGAGCAAGGGACAACCAGGTTCCACGTCCTCGCGGTCCAAGGGGACGGTCGAGGTGTTATTCTCGAAAGACTGTGATTTCAGGAAAAATTTTGAAATTGGCATCGGGAAACCGTCGAAGGGCTCTGGGATGAAAGGTGGGTTTGGGAGCGACATGGTGGAACTGGGGTCAAAGTAAAAAAGTGTGCTCAGTGAAAATCCTGCAGGGTTGTCAAATAATTCTGGGGGATCCAGTGCTTCAAAGCAAACTTTGAATGTGTTGGTGGAGGTGTCAGGTGTAAGTGGATGTGGTGAAGTGTTTGGTATATGTTTGGCTTGTTTCTTCCTGTAAACACAGTAAACATCTATGAAGTACTCGCTAATTACTTGGCATACATTTATTTTGAAACATGTCATCTAGCTAAGCTCTCCATTAACAACAATGAAATCGTTAGTATGAAAGATGAAGCTCTTCATGACCAATTCTAAGTGACATACATTTTACTATAGAGAAACCTTTTCATTATATTAATTTAATTAAATTTATAGTTTTTTTTCAAAAATAAGTTTTTCATGTATGTATTTATTTTTTCTTTCTCTCAACTATACAACAGTTTAACATTTCAAACATAAAGCTCACGAATCACATTTTAGTAGGTTTTTGGACATCAATGCTGTTTGAAAGACATTTAGGTTACCATTTAGATGTCTGGGAATTTTATGTCTTGGGCTGAGGTCCACCAGGAAGTTAAAGCATTAATGGGATAACTGGATTTTGAGATTATGAGAGATTTGAAAATAATTCCTAGGTCTTCGTTGAATATATATTTCTTCAATATCAGGCTAATTCGAATCTTGTTTCAAGCTTATGGTTGATAGATTAAATGGTGTATTTACAGATATTATTGAATATAAATTCTAACATATCCATCTATTCCTTTCTTAACACTCAAGTTTTGAACCACGAGGGCAATGCTTATGCCAATGGATTTCCTTGCAGCAATATCTTTGCTCAAATCGAAAACTAAAAAGTGACACATACAGTATATATGTTGCAATTTGAGCTATTTAGCATATGTTTATGAATCAAAATAACTTTAAAACTGAGTCATTTCTAGCATCTCGAATATATAAGATTGTTTAAACGATACTAATAAGAAGTGTTACCTCCAGAAGTTCAAGAAAAACAAGGAATTTGGTTCAAATTAAATTCTTATGGCGTATATACGGCTAAAATAAAAAAAGTCTAAAATATAATTCCTTAACTCAAATTATTTTCATTTAAAAATCCATCAATCTATGTAACAGCCTGTCCGTTAAAAAAAGGCACAGAGAGTTACTTGCTGTAGTCAATACATAAGTTAAATAACATAATGGAAGTGAATATTGAAGGATATTTCCTTAAGTATAATAAATAGTCTTCAATAGTTGAACATGTCTCCTAGTCTGGTTATAGCCCTAATTCCGGCATCACAGAAAGATCTTTGACATGAATAGAGTCAATCTTCACAATTCTCATTCATCCCATCGTTCGAGTTGGATGGCTCCTCTGTATGCTTCTCTCTAACAGCCCGTGGAAGTTGAGACAGGATTGTAGAGGCGATATTCCATATTAGAGATAAGTTGTATATCGTAACTGTATAACACACCCTCTCTTGAAGAAGGAAGTCCTAGACGTATGTTCTGTATAGAATTTCTGCTACGAAACATTTATAGCCATGAGATCATCTGCTATGGCGCGTAGTTGAATAGAACGAATTCCTTTGATACCTCTAACACTGCCTTCTGCTTAGCGGCAATCAATCGCAGTCTCTGGTGGTTCATAAGTGTTTACGACTACTAGAGTAGTCAACTTAATTTTTATGCAAATATATTTGTAACTTAAAACCTAAGAAAAAAGTATGTTAATTTATTTTAATGTATAAATTGTTATGTAAATTTCTTTAATGTATAAATTGAGCCTGTTTTTTCAATAAAAAATAGTTTCTAGATAAGTTTTTGGACGTTTGGTAGCCGTCCTTAGAGCCTCTTCCTTTGGAGTTGCGGAGCTGGTCAAGTAGCTGGACTAAAACACTAGCTCGTCTCTCAAGGTAAAGAGAGACAGCAATCTATATTGAGAAGAAGCCTCTGAATAATAAGGTTCAAGTGACGTTCTACCCAAGTCGAATTAACGGTCTTAATTGTAAATGCACTGTAGGGACTTTACAGCTTTCCCCTAGATGGCCGTCATTCTCCACCTCATCCGATCAGTTCTAACCTTTTGTCCATAAAACTGTTATTATAGCTTTGGACGGAAATAGGATACGTCGCATCATTTTGAACGAAGGAATTTTCCATAAAACAACTATTATTAGAATAATTCCATTCAGTGCGTAGAAGGCTTGTAGAAAATTAAGGGGCGAGGTGTGCTTAACTTACTTATTTACCACACTAAAATATATTTAAAGGATAGATAAAGAATTTAGTGAAGCATAATAACTTATTAGATTCTTCGCTCTAAGATATATATCTGTACCAAATTGTAGAACCTCGTTTACAAAAATAATGGTGATGATTCATAATGAGCTGCAAAACCAGTTTAGAAAATCCCAGTAGAAAGATATCTGGATATGGCCTGACAAGGTCGGCTTCGATTGAATAACATCCTACGATTGGAGTTGTAGCTTCTTCCTCATCTTCACCATTACGTTTGGAACTGGAGTTATAAACATAAGGCATACTGATAATGGCTATAGCCCGAAACCATGGTATACAGGTTGTATTTGTCTGAATTTTCCCAAACTAGTGTTATGGCTCATTCTTCATCACGGCCATTACGTTTAGAACTGGGGGATAAACAAAATGCATACCGATAATGGCTATAGCCCGAAACCATGGTATACAGGTTGGATTTGTCTGAATTTTCCCAAACTAGTGTTATGGATCATTCTTCATCATGGCCATTACGTTTAGAACTGGGGGATAAACAAAATGCATACCGATAATGGCTATAGCCCGAAACCATGGTATACAGGTTGGATTTGTCTGAATTTTCCCAAACTAGTGTTATGGATCATTCTTCATCATGGCCATTACGTTTAGAACTGGGGGATAAACAAAATGCATACCGATAATGGCTATAGCCCGAAACCATGGTATACAGGTTGGATTTGTCTGAATTTTCCCAAACTAGTGTTATGGATCATTCTTCATCATGGCCATTACGTTTAGAACTGGGGGATAAACAAAATGCATACCGATAATGGCTATAGCCCGAAACCATGGTATACAGGTTGGATTTGTCTGAATTTTCCCAAACTAGTGTTATGGATCATTCTTCATCACGGCCATTACGTTTAGAACTGGGGGATAAACAAAATGCATACTGATAATGGCTATAGCCCGAAACCATGGTATACAGGTTGGATTTGTCTGAATTTTCCCAAACTAGTGTTATGGATCATTCTTCATCACGGCCATTACGTTTAGAACTGGGGGATAAACAAAATGCATACCGATAATGGCTATAGCCCGAAACCATGGTATACAGGTTGGATTTGTCCTGAATTTTCCCAAACTAGTGTTATGGATCATTCTTCATCATGGCCATTACGTTTAGAACTGGGGGATAAACAAAAATGCATACTGATAATGGCTATAGCCCGAAACCATGGTATACAGGTTGGATTTGTCTGAATTTTCCCAAACTAGTGTTATGGATCATTCTTCATCACGGCCATTACGTTTGGAACTGGGGGGTAAACAAATGCATACTGATAATGGCTATAGCCTGAAACCATGTAATACATGTTGGTTTTGTTTGAATTTGTCAAAACTGGACTTGTGACTCATTCTTAATCATGAACATTACATGATCCTATTACCTATTACCACCATTTGTGTGGTAGTAAACAAAATGCGTTGTAAAATTTAAAATATAAATAAAAGACATTTATAAATTCACACAGACAATTATTCATTCAGCTACAGTGGGGAAAAACTGAAAGACTAGCTGTTGTCTTTGACCCGTTGGTTGAACGACCTGATGAGTTATTCTTTTGACATCACACTGGGGGGAATAGAAAGTTACAGCCAGAAGGAATTGATGGAATATCATGAAATTTAACAAGGATGTACAGGATATTACATAGAACAAATGATTAAAAATGGGAAAATTTTAAATATAACACTTTTTGTACGTTTTTAATACCAATTTTTACATTCATGACACGCAGCAAGAATTTTTCTGGACGAAGTGTTCGTCATTTAAGAGCGCCACAAGAAGTTAATTTGAGCCAAATTCCATGTTTCTTCTTTAACTTCATTTTCTATGTGTAACATTTTTATTTATACTAATGCATGAGAAATTTTAAGCTCTTTTAAAATCATCATTCACTAAATATCGTGAAATATCGCAGCTGAACCTGTACCGATGATGACCATATCTAGAAACCATTGTGCATAGATCGAATTTGTCTGAATTCGCTAAATGCTGGCGCCGTGTCAAATAGAAAATGTTCAAGCTCCATATACAGAAAAAAATCGAGAATGTAATTTCTTGCAATTTAAAATAGAAAGTTTTTCCCTTTGTAGTTCTTGAATTGTTTAGGTCGCTATTTATTAGTTAATTGTACCATTTGGTTAAGTTTAGTAAGGTTGCATTAGTTTATGTCAGGTTTAGGTCCGCAAGCCAGCGCAGCCGTGCGTCATTTAGAGCATTCACGCAAAAGTGAAAATCATGCGCGGGTAACATGAGCATGTAGTCAATAATCAACAGCCTTGCTCATTTTCCGGTAAACAGCGATATGGCAATTAAATGTATCATCACAACATAAATATGTTCTTTTTGAACATGCATATCTATAATCATATTACATTTCATAATAGGTCAGAAATATTTTGAATATTCTTCGAGTTTTTATACTCACGCCTTCTTTTTTTTAGAAAATATTTTGCAGAATGAAAAACAGCCGACCATGATGGCAATTCACAATGCTAGGCAGAGATCAGATAGAACTTGAGTAGATTCGCAAGAGTAACGTTGAGGAGTTATGGTTGCTAAGTGATTAAAGAAATTTGAAATACAACGGATAATACTATAAAAATATGAGTTTAATATATATATCGAATTGTCGACTTTCTGTTTACCCTGTGGTAGTTGTGACAGCTAAGGTGCTGTCAACTTGAAGTTTGGGATTGGATTGGGGTGAATTTGCAGTCGTCATTAAAGGAGTGAGGACACAGGATAGGTTGGTCAAGGAAACCGATGCTGACAGACAGAGAACATAGGAGGAGAGTGAGCTTACGCCCCGCGATTTACGCTGGATCAGGAGACGCTACTGCGACTTCCCCCAGTCGGGTGGTGTCACGTGACCTATATTGAGATTTTGATGCCACTGGGAAGCCATCTTTGATAGTTATTGCAGAAAATATGAGAATGGATCATTGACCCAAATAAAGTTGTTTTTAGCGAATTCAACTCCGGGGTCTTTTGTCTTGGAGTTCTCTGGAATAAAAGTGTCGTTGACCTAGCGCTAATGATGCGAGATGGGAATCTTTCCTCTGGGCCTAACTGCAATCGTTTATTAATATCTATAATCGTATTACTCCTTGTTTTTACCTGCCTGTCTGACATAAGTCCGTATTTTATTTGGCTCTTAACACGGTACATCATACTCTACAGTAGCCTATTTTGTTTGGTACAAGGGTACAAGGTGGTGGGACATATGCAGGGACATGGCAGAATGACTGGGCTTTCAAATTATCAGATATATATGTGATGAGGTATCCAGTCGACTTAAACTGTGGTGTGCGATCCTGTCAACTCTCGCTATACTGTGTTAACCGAGAGGAACAGTCAGAATGTGGAGAGTTTTCCAGTACCTCTCTGCACCTTGGAAGACCTTTAACAGTTCTCACAGAGTACAGGCAGTCGTGGTCGAGGCAGAGTGGAAAGCTTGGGAATGTCCATCACAAAAAAACGAAGAGACACAGTTGTAGTAGGAAAGTTCCGTGAACAGATAAAAGTTGAGCTAGGAGCAAAAGATGGAGAGATAAGAAGTTTTCTTACTGATCTAGCTGGTCGATGAGATGGACCTTGGACACAACCGACGAGGGCTCCCGCTGATGGTGAAGTGACTATCAAGTGACTATATTTTCGGCAAGGGCTGAGGTCTTATATATCTTTGCCGAAAAAGGAAGTATTGAATTTCAGCGGATGCAACAAGAGCGTGGATCGGAAGCAAAATTGTACACTGGCGCCGCCCTGGCAGTTTCCTATCTATCTTTAGATGTTGTTGGACTTCCATTTCAATCTCCTGCTTTATCTCAACTCTTAATCCATTACAGAGTTTTATTTATTTATCCTCAGTTTGTAAAAAGTACATTACATATGATGATGTAATGACACATGTCAATCATGCGTATAATCATTTACAGATGTGTTTCTATTATACAACATGAAAATCTTGTTATAAATATTATACAATATGGGGTTGTTGGTTTAAATTACCATAGATGGGCCCCGGGGAGTGAAAGGGTTTATCCGGGTTTAAACGGGTAAAGCCTCTCTAACACAGGTAAGTAATTAAAATTTCTTTCAATTAAATCAAACTGTGAGGGTTAATAAGGGCTATAACAAGATGATTTGTTTGTATATATCTGAAAATAATGAAAATAAAACTTATGTTTAATCAAAAGTTATAATATTGATTATATAAAAGTGAAATAAAAATAACATTTTTGTTTGATTTAAAAAATAATGATTAAAAAATGATGATAAAATAAAAATTAACATTCTAAGAGATTATTGGCGGGCGTTGGAAAAGGTTAGGGGTTAGAGAATAGGCAATTGTAAGTATTACACTGGCAACTAAATACTTAGATCCAGGTGCAAAGCGAGGAAATAGACTTGACCGTCTTCCTAGGCAATGTTTCACTTGCGATCCTATATAAGGGTTACAGTGCTTTGTCACAATTGCAGGGTATTGTATTGGGCTAAAGGTTGTTGAAGAAAATAATTAATATGATTGAAAGGGTGGTAGAGCCATGCGATAAGTAGTATTGTAGCGACAATAGGTGATCTGACTTGACTTGAAATCAAAGGTTGATTGTAGTCCGCTAGAGCTGAAAAAAAGTTGAAAGTTGAAAAAAGTAAACGCTTTGTGCATGCGTTGGTGATTGTGCTCTGCGGATGATTGAAATAAACTTTTGAAACGTGTTCAGGCCAGAAGTTGGAATTTTAAATCTGGGGAACTGTGTTCAAAGAGTTTGTTGAAATTAAGAAAAAAAATGCCAAGCAGTGCTGTCGTTTTTTATGTTGATGTGAAGCAATGGCTGAAAAATTAGTGATGAAAAGTATAGCCTGAAGTATAGTTCTTGCCTATTTGAAAAATATAGTTCTCTCGATGTTCGTAAGTCTTTGTTTCGACGTTATTGCGGACATAGTAAAAATGTTATTCGATAATTTCAGGCTAGAAGTGAGTGAAATATATGACTTTCGACGTGGACACGCTTTGAGGTGAGATGTGTCTCAGGCGTGAAGGCGTCTTTGGCCTGTTGAGTGAGAAAAATATTTGTTATGTTGCCGTGTGACACTTGTGAAGTGAATTGAATGGAAAGGTGTCACGTGAAGTCGTTGTTTTGGTGCAAAATCTAACCTGTTTCACCATGAATAACAAATTTACTAGAGTCATGGGTGGTGGGACGAACACATATCGAGAAGCTTTTATATTGTTAGAGGATGTGGCACGTTTAATGCGGAAATTGTTATTATGCGTTTAGTGGGGCGACTTTATGGAGCTCGTGGGGCTCGAAATTGGATTTGTGCGTTAAGTCGCGCACTAATAATTGTTGCCAATTAGTGAAAGTGATGTGAGGGTGTTGTAAAGTTTGTTGAGAGAGATTTGTCAATGATTAAATATGCCTGTAAAAGGAAAGTACGAGGGAGTGTATTTATCCTCGAATATTAACGATTGTAATAGGTTTGGCGGGCTGTGACCTAATTTAGAATGGGACAGGATTTTATTTTAAACTTGTTTTGGGGAAGGACAGATATTTTTCTAGATGTGTTTTTGAAGATATTGTCTCTCAGGAGAGAAAACACAGGATATTTCTGAAATTAAGAAATGTGTTTTACACCTATGTTAATTTATATTTAAACATTTGATTTTTTTATCATTGATTATGGTAGCGTGAAAATGATCCTTGTAAAAGGGCAATGTCGGGATAGTGACAAGAATATTTTGAATTGGGGTGTTTACATAAAATGGTGAATAAGACAAAATTTTTTTCAAAATTTTGAGTATTTGATTAAGATATTGGTATTTTGGTATGAAAAAGAGATATTAAGAAAACAAAAATAAGTTTAGAATTATGAGATGATGAGAGACTTTTTGAAAAATAATAATGATGATTTTAAAAAAAGTTGTAGATTTGGATAATGCCATTTTAGATAAATTTAAAACGATGTAAAATTAGTAAGTTAGTGAAAATACGTGATGGGCGATTTTTCAAAAAGTAATATTGAAAGTAATGAATTAAAATTTATAATTTGATTAAAAATAGTAAAATTTGATAAATGAGAATGAGGTGAGAATTTCATATGATGATGTAATGACACTGTCAATCATGCGTATAATCATTTACAGATGTGTTTCTATTATACAACATGAAAATCTTGTTATAAGTATTATACAATATGGGGTTGTTGGTTTAAATTACCATATATATTTTAAAAATGAGTGGAGTTGACAACGTAACATTGGGCTTCTCATCCAACATGCAGTCATGGGCCGGAAGTGGAGGCGCACTAGCCTGAAGAAAATGAAGACCAAACACATAGGAACATGGTTACCTCGGTTTAGGGTGGTTTCCGGGGAAAGGGAGACTATAGGGGCAGTCCTGGGACCGCTCTGGTCAATCGGGGCAACATGGCGATCTAGCTCTCTCCTACCCTGCTTGTCTGTGCTGAGTACCTCTCCTGTCTGGGCTCGAGGGGCCCCAGCTTATATCATATTTGTGACGTCAGAGTGAGAGGACGTTCAATCAGGGACCGCCACGACCAATGTCTATAAATCTCTCTTGTTTATATTATCCTTCCGGCTCACCGTCCCTTTTTCTCCCGGGTATCCTTTTTATTGGCGCCCTTTTGTAGTTACATATGAGCTTGCTGTTTCTGTATACAACATATACAATACGACATATATATATTATTACGTAAAGATTTAAATATGTATTGGCACTATTTTCATATATATGAGTATATATATGTAATAATGCGTTGGAGTTCTGGCTGACTCTTGTAGTACTTCGTCGACTCTCTGTAATAAGGTGATGTAACCGAGGGTCAAACCTGTAGTAACCGCGAGGGACAGTCAGGGCGTGGAGAGTTTTCCAGTACCTCTCTGCACCTTGTAGGATCTTTAACAGTTCTCACAGGGTACAGGCAGTCGTGGTCGAGGCAGAGTGGAAAACTGGGGAATGTCCACACACACAAAACGAAGCGACACAGTTGTCGAAGGAAAATTCCTTGAATAGATAAAAAGCGAGCCAAAAGCAAAGATGGAGATAGAAGATTCCTTACTGTTTTACATGGTCGATGAGTTGGTCCCTGGAGACGATAAGGGGTGACGCTGACCGGAAGACTCACTGGAACTGGACTGACTGCTGTTGCTACGGGCCTTTTTATACTACGAGAATTGGGTCATGCACGTGTCACACGTGTCGAGGGACACCGGACACTGGCGACAGTCTGTCGCTTCCAATCTATCTTTAGAAGTTACTTTGTAATTCTCTCAATCTTGCTTTTAACTCAGCTTTTAATCTTTTATTTATTCATCCACAGTACATAACATATGGTGATGCAAGGAGACATGTCAATTATGCGTATAATTAGTTATAGTTTATAATTAATTCTATAACAACATGACAATCTTGTTATACGTATACATAATATAGGGTTATTGGTTAAATAAACATAATATATGTATTGCACCTAGCGCGCCATCTGCTATCAACTTCAAACTTATTTTAAGGCGTAAGATTCTTTATTAATTTTTCCATTGCAGTAAGGGCAGTAAGAAATTGTTTAATATCAAAAAGAATCTTACGCCTTTAAAATAGTTTTTGAATTTTGATATATGTATTGTGTGTGTCTATCAAAAGAGGCACCTCTCCCTTTAAATGTGCAACAGAAGATGTGACTTTTGCATCACCCTAGTAAAAAAACTTTACAAGTCATGATAAAGATGACACTACTGCAGAATCTAGTAAAAACCCTTAAATAGTGATGATAAAAAATAAGCCTCAACACAGTTTGGCTCATTCTTATCATGACTAGTAAAGGTTTTTTTACTAGGGTGATGCAAAAGTGCCATCGTTCTGGTGCCTCTTTTGGTACATGGAATTATCATCCTCCCGCAATATATTTCCCTTTAAATAAGGGTCATTAGTCTGAAAATATGTGTAAAGAGTTGCAGCATAAAAAGACTATGACCACTAATAAACTCACACACACCCACCGATCGAGCGGCCGCGCTTTTTCCGAGGATTATCATCGGAAACCTCTCTTCTTTGTGGAAGATGTCACCATCATCATCGCCATATTGCAGAGGCGACCTAACTCCTCCTCCTCCATCTACAAGCGCCATCTTCAGATATTTGATTCATTTGTATCAAATAAAGGTTGGAGATCCTTTAGGGTTGAAGATTATATACAATGGATGCTAGGGAGTTTATAGTGCATCTTTAGATATGTTGGAGCATTTGTTCCAACAAATGCAGAGGTCTTTAGATTTGACGTGTTTATACAAACGTTGAAAGGGAATTTATAATGCATCTTTATATATAATGAGCATTAGTACCAACTGAAGGTTTGAAATATATATAAACAATGGTTTGCTAGAGAATTTTATAGTGTATCTCTAGATTGTTGGAGAATTTGTATCAATTGAAGGTAAAATCTCTCTCAGTTTTAAGTAAATACAATGGGTGCTAGGAAATTTATACTACATATCAGATAGGTTGGAGCATTTGCACCAATTGAAAATAGGAAATGCTTTTTGTTGAAATATATACAATGGTTGCTAGAGAATTTAAACTGCATATTTAGTTGTGTAGATGCATTTGTATCAATTGTTGGTTGGAGATGCTTCAGGTTTGAAGTATAAATACAATGGTTGCCAGGGAATTTATATTTCATCTTTAGATATGTTTTAGCATTTTCTACCAACTAAAGTTAAAGACTTCAACATATCTGAAGATAACACTATAAATTCCCTAGCAACCAGGGCTCTACTCCATACGTAACTTCTGAAAGCTTCTTAGTCACCTTATAGGGACCAAAGTATCTCTTCAGTAGCTCTTCTGAGAGTTCTACCTTCTACTCGGATGGGAGTAAAAACCCACACAAGATCATCCTTCTGGTAAGAGAATGGATTATGATTCTGGTCGTAAAGTCGACGGTCTTTTCGCCTGTGATTGTAGAAGGCGTGTTCGGAGAGTTGACGCGCTTCTTCAGCTCTGGTCACAAGTTCTCCAACGTAGTCGTCAGAGATCACATCTGTCATGTAAGGTAGTACGGCATCAATGTAGGTCTCGGCCTCGCGGGCGTGAACAATAAAGAACGGAGAGTGTAGCCGGTCGCCTCCTGTTTAGCAGTGTTGTAAGAAAAAGTTACGTAGGGTAAAACTTGGTCCCAGTCCTTCTGTTCAACACCTGTCTACATGGACAACATGTCTCCAGAGTTTTGTTGAACCTTTCAGACAGGCCGTTGGTCTGGGGATGGTAGGCCTTTGTAAATCTGTGCACAATTTTACTTCCGCACAGAGAATTGATATATTTTATTATTTGAGAAATGAAATTTTTTCCGCGATCTGTTATCAATTCTCTAAGAGCTCCATGCATCAAGATAAAGTCTTCAACCAGGAACTTAGCTGTTTCGATTACTCCTCCGTCTGGGATCGCTTTCGTTATGGCATACTTTGTCATATAATTGGTGCACACAATGATCCAACAGTTTCCATCTTTACAAACTGGAAATCTTCCAAGGAGATCAACCCCGACCTTATAGAATGGCTTTTCTAAAGGTGGTATGGATACAAGTTTTCCAGCCGGACGTCGAGTTAATTTCTTCCTTCGTTGACCTCCTGACAATGGCTTACATATTGGCGAACAGTTCTATAAAGGCCAGGCAAATAGAAACGTTTCTTCACTTTGTCATACGTCCGAGCAAACCCCAAATGCCCAGCTGTAGGAGCGTCATGTAAATGTGCCATAACTTCCGATCTTAAGTACTTAGAAATCATCATAAGCCATGGTCTTTCAGTTGTGCTATAGTTTTTCTTGTTTAAGATGCCGTCGATAATGCGGAATTCCTTTCTGGTGTAGCCCGAGTTTAAATTATCGATTATTTTTAGCTAAATCCGGGTCTTTAGTCTGCTCTATATCGACGTTGGTTAGTGACATCACAGCTCTTGGTTGATCGTTCTCAAGTGGGCTCCTTAACAGACAATCGGCAACCTATGTTTTGAGTCCTCTCGTGTAGATAATGGTCATGTCAAATTCTTGCAACTTCAGCGCCCATCTTGCCAAACGGCCAGAAGGATCTTTCTCCTCTACCAACCAAAATAGAGAATGATGATCAGTGACAACCGTGAATGGTCGACCAAACAAATATGGGCGGAATTTGCGAATAGACCAGACTAAATCTTTCAGTGGTCGACCTTAGTACAGCTCTTAATACAGGTCTTGAAATAATAAACCCTAAGGTGCTCCGGACCCGATGGCAAAGAATTAGAAATCGTAGGAAATATTGTTTTAAATATAAAATTTGATGACAAAGCAATTACACATCAATTTGTGATAATAAGAACACATTTGCGAATATTTATACTTGGACGAGATTTTCTTAAGAAAATGAACGCAAAAAATTGATTGTCAGCGTGATATAATCAAATATGACTTGACAGTAAATCGTGACTTAATCAAATATTAACAGAAGAAATTAAAAAGTGCAAAGGATGTCATTATACCAGAACTTTCTATTAAATTGATTAAGGCATTTGTAGAAGCAGAGGATGGCAAATACATCATCGGGGAGAACCATAAAATGTTTCAAACAAATGGACTTCGACTAGCGAGAAGCTTAATAACTGTTGCGAATAAGGAAGCATATATCTGGATAACAAACCCTTACCCTCGACCCTTAAAATATTAAAAAACCAAACATTGTGCTTTGGAAGCCAGCCAGCAAAGTGAATTTTATGGAAGAAAGTGAACAAATGGAGCATGAAGAACCTCAATTTCAGATAAACGAAAATTTATCATATAAGGAAAAGGAGGAATTGAAACAAGTTTTGGAGAAGTACGCGGATTTGTTTTCGTCGGGATTAAGAAGATCCAACTTAGCGAAACATTGGATCGATACAGAAGGCGCGAAACGATCAAACACAAGCTGTATAGGGTTAGCGCTAGAGAGCGAGAAATCATAAAAGAGCAAATTGATGAAATGCTCAGAGACGGCATAATTGGCCCATCCTCGAGTCCATGGTCCTTCCCCGTAATATTTGTCAAGATGCGAGATGGTAAGTACAGATTCTGCCTTGACTACATAAATTGAATGATGTAACAGTGAAGGATGTTTACCCAATTCCCAGAATTGATATGGTATTGGACACATTTCTAGGATCCATATACTTTTCAGCAATTGACCTTAAATCAGTATATTGGCAAGTAGAGGTTGAGGAGAAAGATAAGGAAAAGACAGCCTTCACTACAGCACATGGGCCTATATGAGTTCAATGTAATGCCCTTCGGACTATGCAATGCCCCTGCTACATTTGAGAGGAATAATGGAAAATATGCTTGGTATTCTTAGATGGCAAATATGCTTTTGTTATCTAGATGACGTAATCATATATAGCTCGGATTTTTCAACACATCTCAAAAGAATAGAAGCTGTTTTAAGATGTTTTCGCGAGGCTAATTTGAAATTGAACAACAAAAAATCCCAATTTGCTTTTGAAGAACTGGAGATTCTTGGTCATATAACCAGTCCACATGGTATAAAACCGGCAAAAAAATAATATCAAGGCTATTAGAGATTTTCCTCGACCCAAAAAGATTAAAGAAATTCAATCATTTTTAGGAATGTGCTCATATTATGGAAAATTTATCAAAGGTTTTCGAAAATTGCTGATCCATTAACCAGTCTTAATAAAAGAATGTACCTTTTACCTGGACAGAAAATCAAGAAAAAGCATTTCAAACCCTTAAAGTAGCATTGATAAATCCCCCAATATTAGGGCACTTTGATCCGAATGCAACTACTTACATTCATACTGATGCATCTAACACTGGCCTGGGTGCAACATTGTCCAAAAGTTCGGCGATAAAGAAAAGGTGATCTCATATTTAAGTCTAACACTGAGCAAACCTGAGCAAAATTATTCGATTACCGAAAAAGAATGTCTAGCTGTTGTGCGGTCAATGTCCAAGTTAAGATCCTACCTATATGGAAGGCACTTCAAAATCGTAACTGATAATCACGCACTATGCTGGCTTAAGAATCTGAAAGATCCCACAGGTCGATTAGCACGATGGGCACTGAATATTCAGATATGATTTTGAAAGTATACACAAATCTGGAAAAAATATCTGGAATCGGATGGTCAATCTAGAGGACCCTTACCGGAAAATGAATGGGACAAAGATTATGAAAGACTATTTCTGAATCAAATAATAGACCAAAAGGATGATTTTATCGAGAATATTAAGGAGAACCTTAGTGGAAACAAGCGTTCAATTACACAGAACTTTAAAGAAGAAAATGGATGTCACTATAAGAAAAATCCAAATCCTGAAGGTAGAGAATGGTTGCTGGTAGTGCCAAAGAAGAGGAGGAAGGAAATCATGAGTGAATACCACAACCATATGCTGAATGGCCATCTGGGCGTCGCCAAAACCACATACCGTTTGAAAAATAAATACTATTGACCTTCCATACTGAAAGATGTTTCCGAATTTGTAAAGACGTGCCATCTTTTCCAAAGTCGGAAAGGTTCAAATCAGTCGCCTTCTGGACTTTTGCAACCTATTCCCCCAGCTAACTACTCTTTTGAAGTGTCTTTTTGGATCAAGGAGGATAAAGATTTAGGACACCTTGTTGACGCCAATGGAATCCATCTAGATCCAGATAAAATTGAAGCCGTCTCTAAATTTCCGAAGCCAAGAAATATCTCTAAACTGAGGAGCATCCTTGGATTATGTTCCTATTACCGAAGATTTATTGAAAACTTTGCCGACAAAGCTAGATCTTTGCATGACCTACTGAAGACTGAAAAACGATTCTATTGGGATGTAGTTGAAGAGAGAGCGTTTGAAGTCCTTAAAACAGCTCTTACTTCAGCGCCCATCTTGCCAAACGGCCAGAAGGATCTTTCTCCTCTACCAACCAAAATAGAGAATGATGATCAGTGACAACCGTGAATGGTCGACCAAACAAATATGGGCGGAATTTGCTAATAGACCAGACTAAAGCAAGTCATTCTTTTTCTGTTGTAGAATAGTTATTTTCAGCCTTTGTCAAGCTTCTAGATGCATAAGCTATAGGCCATCCTTTCCACCTTGTATTTGTAGAAGAACAGCTCTATTACATGTCCGCTTTCATCCGTTGTAGATGGGTATCAGCGGATTCATCAAAGTGTCCCAAGACAGGCTCTGAAATAAGAGCTTTTTTAAGGACTTCAAACGCTCTCTCTTCAGCTACATCCAAAAGAATCGTTTTTCAGTCTTCAGTAGGTCATGCAAAGATCTAGCTTTGTCGGCAAAGTTTTCAATAAATCTTTGGTAATAGGAACATAATCCAAGGATGCTCCTCAGTTTAGAGATATTTCTTGGCTTCGGAAATTTAGAGACGGCTTCAATTTTATCTGGATCTAGATGAATTCCATTGGCGTCAACAAGGTGTCCTAAAATCTTTATCCTCCTTGATCCAAAAAGACACTTCAAAAGAGTAGTTAGCTGGGGGAATAGGTTGCAAAAGTCCAGAAGGCGACTGATTTGAACCTTTCCGACTTTGGAAAAGATGGCACGTCTTTACAAATTCGGAACATCTTTCAGCATGGAAGGCCAATAGTATTTATTTTTCAAACGGTATGTGGTTTTGGCGACGCCCAGATGGCCATTCAGCATATGGTTGTGGTATTCACTCATGATTTCCTTCCTCCTCTTCTTTGGCACTACCAGCAACCATTCTCTACCTTCAGGATTTGGATTTTTCTTATAGTGGCATCCATTTTCTTCTTTAAAGTTCTGTGTAATTGAACGCTTGTTTCCACTAAGGTTCTCCTTAATATTCTCGATAAAATCATCCTTTTGGTCTATTATTTGATTCAGAAATAGTCTTCAATAATCTTTGTCCCATTCGTTTTCCGGTAAGGGTCCTCTAGATTGACCATCTGATTCCAGATATTTTTTCCAGATTTGTGTATACTTTCAAAATCATATATCTGAATATTCAGTGCCCATCGTGCTAATCGACCTGTGGGATCTTTCAGATTCTTAAGCCAGCATAGTGCGTGATTATCAGTTACGATTTTGAAGTGCCTTCCATATAGGTAGGGTCTTAACTTGGACATTGACTGCACAACAGCTAGACATTCTTTTTCGGTAATCGAATAATTTTGCTCAGGTTTGCTCAGTGTTAGACTTAAATATGAGATCACCTTTTCTTTATCGCCGAACTTTTGGACTAATGTTGCACCCAGGCCAATGTTAGATGCATCAGTATGAATGTAAGTAGTTGCATTCGGATCAAAGTGCCCTAATATTGGGGGATTTATCAATGCTACTTTAAGGGTTTGAAATGCTTTTTCTTGATTTTCTGTCCAGGTAAAAGGTACATTCTTTTTTATTAAGACTGGTTAATGGATCAGCAATTTTCGAAAAACCTTTGATAAATTTTCCATAATATGAGCACATTCCTAAAAATGATTGAATTTCTTTAATCTTTTTGGGTCGAGGAAAATCTCTAATAGCCTTGATATTATTTTTTGCCGGTTTTATACCATGTGGACTGGTTATATGACCAAGAATCTCCAGTTCTTCAAAAGCAAATTGGGATTTTTTGTTGTTCAATTTCAAATTAGCCTCGCGAAAACATCTTAAAACAGCTTCTATTCTTTTGAGATGTGTTAAAAAATCCGAGCTATATATGATTACGTCATCTAGATAACATAAGCAAATTTGCCATCTAAGATTACCAAGCATATTTTCCATATTCCTCTCAAATGTAGCAGGGGCATTGCATAGTCCGAAGGGCATTACGTTGAACTCATATAGGCCATGTGCTGTAGTGAAGGCTGTCTTTTCCTTATCTTTCTCCTCAACCTCTACTTGCCAATATACTGATTTAAGGTCAATTGCTGAAAAGTAAATGGATCCTTGAAGTGTGTCCAATACCATATCAATTCTGGGAATTGGGTAAACATCCTTCACTGTTACATCATTCAATTTGTAGTCAACGCAGAATCTGTACTTACCATCTCGCTCTTGACAAATATTACGGGGAAGGACCATGTACTCGAGGATGGGCCAATTATGCCGTCTCTGAGCATTTCATCAATTTGCTCTTTTATGATTTCGCACTCTAGCGCTCACCCTATACAGCTTGTGTTTGATCGGTTTCGCGCCTTCTGTATCGATCCGATGTTTCGATAAGTTGGATCTTCTTAATCCCGACGAAAACAAATCCGCGTACTTCTCCAAAACTTGTTTCAATTCCTCCTTTTCCTTATATGATAAATTTTCGTTTATCTGAAATTGAGGTTCTTCATGCTCCATTTGTTCACTTTCTTCCATAAGATTCACTTGCTGGCTGGCTTCCAAAGCACAATGTTTGTTTTTTTTAAATATTTTAAGGGTCGAGGGTAAGGGTTTGTTATCCAGATATATGTTTCCTTATTCGCAACAGTTATTAAGCTTCTCGCTAGTCGAAGTCCATTTGTTTGAAACATTTTATGGTTCTCCCGATGATGTATTTGCCATCCTCTGCGTCTACAAATGCCTTAATCAATTTAATAGAAAGTTCTGGTATAATGACATCCTTTGCACTTTTTATTTTCTTCTGTTAATATTTGATTAAGTCACGATTTACTGTCAAGTCATATTTGATTATATCACGCTGACAATCAATTTTTGCGTTCATTTTCTTAAGAAAATCTCGTCCAAGTATAAATATTCGCAAATGTGTTCTTATTATCACAAATTGATGTGTAATTGCTTTGTCATCAAATTTTATATTTAAAACAATATTTCCTACGATTTCTAATTCTTTGCCATCGGGTCCGAAGCACCTTAGGGTTTATTATTTCAAGACCTGTATTAAGAGCTGTACTAAGGTCGACCACTGAAAGATCGGCGCCTGTATCAATCAAAGCTTCGCAAATACCGATTCTATCCACGATAATGTTCATTTTATATTTGGGGTCCAACATTTTAATTCCATTTATGGTCGACTTGCATTGATTGACGGACTCAGGCGCGATGCTTAGTTTAAATCTTCCAATGCGGCATATCTATTTCTTGTAGGATACTCGAGTGCGTGCTATTACTTACGTCAGAGAGCAGAGGTCTCGACTTCTCAGTTCCATTATCCATTCGGATTTCTTCTTCGACCTTGTCTTGTATAACTATGGGGTCCTCTTCCACAATTCTTACAAACTTGATTCTGCAATACCGCGCTAAGTGTCCTGGCTTGTTACACTTGAAACATATTGGTCTCCCGTCTTCTGTCCTATTACTGTTGGAATCTGGACTCTTATTGTATTTTTTCCTTAGGTAGACCAAACCGGTCTACCTAAGGAAAAAATACAATAAGAGTCCAGATTCCAACATTGGCTCAGGATTGGGAGTGTAAGATCGTCTAGGGGCAAATACCTGGGGCAGAGGCTTGTTCTGGTAGTACCTCGGTGCGGGGACCTGGAGCTTGGAGGTGTCTGGTATGGTCTTCTGAACGACGGAGCGTTCTTCCATTGCTCTTGATGATGGAGACGAGGAAAGCGTGGTCCATTATATAGAGCCTTTGATTTTTCTACACGTTCTTGGTAATTATTTTCAAACAAATCGAGTTTTTTACAAATTTCTAGAAGTTCATTGGTATTTTTAGGAGGATTTAGGTAGAGGGCAAAATAGTATTCTCTCTTTAACCCTCTAATAACCCAGTTTACTCTTCAATTTGGGGGTCGACCTTGTGCACATTACAAGGATATCCTCTGCAAACCTGAATGCAGGTTCATTCCACTGTTGCATCCTGTTTTAGTCTAATATTCATTTCTTATTTGTTGGCGTCTGAGGCAAAATCTTCAATTAGACGGCTCTTGAAAATTTTTAGCTGGTGAAGCTTATCTTGTGTAGGTTCAGCAGGTTTTGGCGCTACCAATCATATTCATGGCAGCATAACGGGAAATAATGTAGTCTGCCCAATGGTACAGAAAGCCATTTCTTCAAGAGATTCAATCCACAGCGAAGGTCTTCTGTTCCATCGTCCTACGGGATGTCGATGTTGGGATTCAGGACAATGGGTCGGAACTTGCATCTCGACCAATTGTTGCACCAGGTTGCGGCTTGGCAGACTCTTCAACCTTGATTCTCTCCTGTGCCGGGTCATGCATCTTACCAGAGCGTGTTTCAACCATCCTACAAATTTATATAAGGGAAAAATGAGATAACTCAACTTTAAGTAGCCTCCAGGATTCTTATATTATTTCTCACATCAAAGAGAGCAGTGAAGTCACACAGTGTACCAAAATACAAATGGTGATTCTATAATACATATATATATTTGTTTATAATACATTTATTCTCTTTAATAAAATAAGTAAATATGAAATATAAATTTGAATTTAAAATATAAAAAAATAATATTACACATTAAATAAAATAGGTATATTAGCCATGATGCAACAATATAAAACACTGACCGACTTATATTTTTTTTTCTATTGTTCTTTCATGTGTTAAGCGTATTTACGCAAGTTTGGCCTTAAATACCCATTTCTTGGTTTTTCAAAAAGCCTCTGGGACCAAAATTCCTTTTGGTCGCAGTGGTACAGCTACTCCACGCTGACGAGCGCCAACAGCGCGAAACGCGTTCGTGGATGGCTTTTTCTTTATTAATTTATTCTTTATTCTTTAATAATGTAACGAATATTATTATAATTATTATCATAATATTCTGTGTATTCCGGAATATTATCACTAATATTCGTTAGACAAACTTCCACTCGGATAAAACCCGGGCGAAGCCGGGTACACATCCGCTCGTATATATATATGCGAGAACAAAGACGATGATTAAATAAAAATGTAAAACCCAATGTATCGCGTTGTTCAAGAATGTGTTCACGGATGAAGAGTGAAGAACAAGGATACAACCCCTAAGATAACAGGAAATGCTCTCATTTGTCATTGCACACCGTACCGCCATGTGTCACCACAGTCTTGAGCGGAACCAACAACATCCTACTGTGAGGTCTGGATCCGGAGATAACATGTTACACAACAACACTAGATCTGAAGTCCGTCTACTGGAACAAACCATACATTCCATAAATCATGATTTAACAATATGGTTTAATAACAGCCTAGCAATCGAACAACAACGTAACCGTAGTTATTAAAATTAAATATACTTCGGCCAGTAAATCTATTTATTATCTCGACATAGAAGAAGACAGAGGCAATTTGCTCACGCTTGGATATCTCGTGTTTCTTCAATAAAGCCACTGTATGTATTATTGTCTGAATCTTGATATGAATGCTAAAAATACAACTTTATTAAGTTTGGATTCATGAGATTATCTTTCATAGTTATTGTTTGAATCCCGCTATACATGCTAAAAGGTACAACTTCCTCAAGTATTGTTCATGAGTATTTTTCAGGGTTATTGTCTGAATCCCGATATACATGCTAAAAGTTAACTTCTCTAAGTTTTCTCCATGAGTGTATCTTTTAGAGTTGTTGTCTGAATCCCGAAATACATGCTGGAAGATAGAACTTCCTTAAGTTTAATCCATGAGTGTATATAAAATATAAAGATAATATTGTTACGAGAAGAGCACTTGCAACCTCCGCCAATAGATGGCGCTTTCGCCTGTTTCGCTTCTGAAACCGATGTGGGAGTCGCCGGCTGCTGTAGTCCTGTTTCCTGGGGAAAATGTTTGTATATACACGTTTATAATTGGCCCTAGGAGGTGGCATAATGTAAATAGCTGTTGTTTATTATCCCATTTAAATGTAACGTTTAGTAATAAAAGACAATAAAGGTTAGTGTTTGAAGACTCCGTGCCGCCTGCTGTTGTTCCTCTCTCCATCGCCATCATCGTTGCTGCTACTCTGGACGTCTTTAGGTGCCTGCAGGAAGAGCAACGGGAGTCCGGGCAGTGATCCACGGCGGAAGAAGCGCATCGTCGCAGAGAACCGGAAGGGCCAAGCCGCGACAATAAATATGTATAAATACAATATATATAAAAAAAAACTTCTCTCTAGTAAAAAATAATTAAAACAATGCATTTTGGTTCATCACTCCAGTACAAAACGTTAAGAATGAGAACACAACACCAGTTTCGGTAAATTCAGACAAATGTCAATCTATACACAATGGATTCGTGCTTTGTCCAACATCCTATATATTTATCTTTATTAAAATCCACAATATTTGACTGATCTGGATAATATTTTAACAAGAGTTATAATTAAGATCTGGAAGAAGTGACATTGATGTCACACAGCTTTGACCACATAATATGCAAATTAACCTAAATACTGACTAATAAACATATATAAATATATATATTGTCACGTTTTTGAATTTTATAATTATTTCTTTTTTTTTCAAAGAAATTTGTATATTAATTTGAAAGTTTTTGTTATCATCATCACATGCAATGTATTTTTTTAAACAAACGATAATAAACAGCACAATGAAATTTGAATCTTCATTATTATAAACAACAACAAAAAATTAACAATTTAAAATATATTTTACCATTACCACATTTTAACAATTAACACAAAAACGTTACATTAAATTTTGGCGCATCTACGAAAGGGTACCATACAAAAGGCTACGACGCAAGAAAGGTAAAATGGCGGCAGGCTTAATAAACAAATTATAAAAAATAGAGGTGAGAAAGGTTCAATTCGTTCTGAATCCTGGCTTAAACTAAATGAATTGGAAACTAATAAGCAAGATGAAAGTGAAAATATCAATAGTTTAATTTACTATTTATCTGAAGATGCTTTGGAATGGTTTGCTGATGAGATATTAGGTAATACAGCTGTTAAAAATGGAATACTGTAAAGTCTATTTTAATTCAGCGTTTCGGTTACAAATTTGAAACCCCTATAGTAGCAGCATCTAAAAGAAGACTTAGAAAAGAAGAAACAGTCGAAGAGATTATTATAGATATAAAATTAGATTATTGAATCAAACAAGCCTAAATAATATAGAAAAATTACAAATGCTTACAGATGGATTACCATTAGAATGGAAGAATCATTTTGTGGCAGCCCAGCCTGAAGATCCATCACATTGGATGCAAATAGCCATGGAGATTGAAAAAAAAGTTAAATAAAGCAATAGAGAAACAAAAACAAAGTTTTTAATATGACTACATCTACAACCTCAAATAATGCCCATATTGGTGCCCAATTTGTAAAAAATAAAAAAATTGCAACTCAAACATTGGATAAATGACTGTAAGTATTTTGATTCAAAATCGTAAAGTTAACCAGCAGGGACATCAACCAACTGCCACAGATACTGAACAACCAGCTGCTGATTCATTTTGCATATTAAATATCACAATCCATATAAATTTGTAAAGTTGGTCACTTCCAAAACAACTCAATTTAAATTTCAATATAAATGATATAATTAAATTTAGACAAGTGAACAGTTATACTTATACTTTAGGTTCAGTGGAAGTAACTTCGAAAATCCATTCTAAACAAATCAAGTGTAAACTTCAGGTAGTGAAAAGCTTTAGCTATCCATTGCTTATTGGACTTGACATAGCGGAAAAATTGTATTAATACTGGCACAAAAGACAGGATTGTATATTCTAAAGAAAATGAATGTTTTTCCATATCTGCTGGAACACATCTCAATACCAAAAGAACTCAACCAATTACTGGAAGAAAACCAAACCTTGTTCAGTAGCATGTAACTGACATAGAAGGGTTGCTATTCAACATGAAATCCATACAGTTGAACATCCACTCATTAGTTGTAGACCATATAGAAGACCACGTGCTGAATAAAATGAAATAAAAAGACAAGTTGAAAGAATTGTGTCAAAAGTAACTAATCAGAGAACTCAGTCACCTTGGGCCTTCCCCGTAGTGTTGGTCTCAAAAAGGATGGTTCGCAGAGGATGTGCATTGACTATCGGAAACTAAATGCAATCACAGTTGATGACAATCAGCCTTATTCCATACATCCATGGTTGATCGCCTACATAATGCTAAATATTTCACAACACTTGACATAGCATAGGGCTATTGGATGTTGAACTACATCCAGAGTCTGAGAAAACTGCATTCATTACAAATGACGGTCATTATAATTTTTAGCTATGCCATTTGGTTTGAAAAATGCTCCAAGTACTTTTCAACGGATTATTCAACATAATATAGGAAATCTTCTTTGGAACGGTGTTTGCAATTATCAAGATGACATTCTTATTTACAGCATTACTTTTAAAGATCATATTGAAATTCTGAGAAAATATTCGGCAAGCCCAGGTTGAAGAAACGTTCCTTTGCAAAAAAAAAATAAGATATTCAGGACATATCATAGGACATAACAAGATTAAATCTGACCCTGAAAAAACAAAGGCAATAAATGAGTTCCTCAGCCTAATACAGTGAAACAAGTAAGGCAATATTTGGGTTTAAAAGTTACCACAGCAAATTTATTCCCAAGTTTAGTGAAATTGCAGATCCTTTAACAATCCTGACTAGAAAAAAAAAGTTATTCAAATGGACAAGTGGAGTTGACAAATCATTTCAGAAAATAAAGTTACATTTATCTACAAACCCAGTTCTTATTACATATGATCCTTTATTGCCAGGTAAGCCTTACACAGATGCATATAAACTAGGAATTGATTCTATTTTAGCTCAAATTGGAAGTAATAGTAAAGAACATGTAATTTCCTATTATTCAAGAAAACTTCTTCCGCATCAACAGAACTATTCTGCATTTGAGTTGGATTTGCTGTAGTTCATTTTAATACTTTGACGTTTATCTTGAGAACAATTTAAAGTTATTACAGATCATTCGGCTTTAGAATGGCTCTTCAACATAAAGAAACTAAAAGTGAAATTTCTAAGATGGATTGTTGAATTGTCGACTAAGTCAATGAAAATAGTTCACAGATCAGATCAAAGCAAACGCATGTCGATGCATTGCCAAGATCACCAGTCTGATTTCACATATCAATCCCCAATCTTAGACTACAACAACAAAATGCAGATCTCAGCTTTGTAGAGAAGTCTCTATTCATCAAGATCTATTATGGTGAAACATAATGGAGTTCTGAAAGCAGTTGTTCAATCATTTCAAGAAGAAATTCAAGGAATGTCATGATAATCATTCTCATCCCTCAAGTAACAAGACAGTAAGATTGATACACCATTTTATTGGTGGCCGAATGCTATCAAAGCGTATGTTCTATCATGTAAAATATGTCAAATAACTAAATGCAGTCATGAACCATTCATTGGAGAATATGTTGTACCAAACTCTGATCTGAAACTACTGGAATTGATATCAATGTAAAAATATGTGCTAGGTTCAGCTGAAATGAAACAGAGCACAAATATATTCAAGTAGTAGTGATCACCTAACAAGATTTGTTTGGGCTTCTCTACAGTACATATACTCTCAAGCAGTAATTCAATGTTTAGATAAAATCATCAAAACTGTACTACAAATCAAGTAACTGAGAATGGAAAGAATTTTATATCAAAAGAATTTAACAGTTTTTGAATGAGCATCAGGTCAACACACCTATTCGACACCATATCATCCACAAATAATGGATTATGTGAAAAGGTAAATGACACTATTCTCACAAAATTGATAACAAACCTTCAAGAGAATCCAAGGCTAAAATGGTTTTCATTACTTGCAAAAAATATGAAGGACTACAATAGCACACCCCATGATGTTACTAAATTTTCACCAAACCTTCTACTTTTTTGGTGACTTTTTAATCCACACACACACCACAAAGCCCTTTTTGAGAACCTGGTTTCATACAGATTCTCCATTTATGAGTAGGGGTATTATATAAGTTAAAAAAATAAATTAAGAAAGATCCAGTTAATTCGACATGTCTTTGATTTCAAAGCCTTCATGTAAAATTTATATACATTTAATGTGATTTACCTATTATCTGACAGGTTGGATATTAAATAATATAATGAGTGGCGTGTCTGAGCAAATTCTCGGGAGAAGCAAGTCTCTTTCTAAATCCATGACAATGTAAACACATATAGTGCAAGATGATCATGTATGCGCATATAGTGCAAGATACTATGTATGCACATGTAGGGCAATATGATCACTATTCGCATATAATGCAAGATGAACCTGTATGCACATATAGTGCAAGCTGACCAGTATGCACATATAGTAAAAGTTGACCATGTAAACGCATATATGCAAAATGACAATGTAGCACATATAGTGAAATATGATCAAGTATACATATGTAGGCCAACATGAACATGTATGCACATATAATGCAAGATGACTATGCATGCACATATAGTGAAAGAAGATCATGTATACACATATAGCACAAAATGACAATGTAGCACATATAGTGCAAACTGACCATGTATATATCGTATATTTTAAACTGTATGCCACTTTTAGTATAAGTCACATATCTTCCAATTAGTTAGAGTCGATACCGTAAAAGATCCTGCCCTTTTTTTGGAATGTACACCGTTTCTGCTTGCTACCACCCCCATATTTTGTATATATGCTATATATTTATTGATAATACCTGTAAAACCCTATTTGTATGTAACACTAAAAATGTTGACGTCAAAATAAAAATCCAAAGAGCGGTCAGTGAGACAGCAGGGGAGAGAGGAGAAAATGCCAAATCCCATGTGGGGCCCCCAGGGACTCTTTATAGACGACCTTGAAACAGGACAGGTTTTAGCAAAGGGGTCAGCAGCAGATGGTCTAGGTGTGTTTCTCGGCAGGCCGCTTCAGTCTGGCTCTCCATGTCTCGGTGATAAGCATCCAATTTGTGTCATGGCCTCTACCTCTGTCCAGTGGGCTGTCCCCGATCCCTCTCTGTGCTAACATCTAGCCCTGCCTCTGCTTCTTGTTGTCCGGGTGTGGGAAGAACATCAACACTTGCCTCACGTACACGACTGCCAGTTTATCTATACGTCGACATTTGTAACAATATTACATATACATATGTAGGCCAACATGAACATGTATGCATATATAGTGCAAGCTGACCAGGTATACACATATAGTAAAAGCTGACCATGTATACACATAGAGTGCAAAATGACAATGTAGCACATATAGTCAAAGCTGACCAAGTATACATATGTAGGCCAACATGAACATGTATGTACACATAGTGCAAGATGACTATGTATAGTCATGTGACCTGCATTTGCATACATGACAATTTTGACTAATTATGCATACATGAAAATTTCTACATATATACATATAAAACATATTTGTATGAAGAAAATGAATCCAAAACTCAACGCTTCTAACAAATTGAAAAAAAAAAGATCATTGATATTGAAATGTTTCTTTGCTAGATCACGAAAAATGCTACCAGAATATGAAATAAAGATCCTGTACCTGCTGAAATGCACCAAGGTCATATTCGTGAAAGCTATTTTTTAGGAACCGTTTGTTTATGTTGGAAAATCAAGAAAAATTTATCATTTTGTCGACGTACCTAGACGTCACTAATGTAGCGAAAGTAAGTTTTTATAACATTAATTTATACAATCTTTGGGAAATATGTGATCTTCAGTCTTTTATATATAATTGGTTGTTTATAGCAATCCCCTCTTAATTCTGTGGAAAAAAACAGGTAAAGTGAAATTTTACTGATATCAGGTGAATTAATTAAGAAGGCATCTCCTTAACTAAAAGTTGCTAATGGCTTGCGTCATCTGTCTAAGGAAATATAAACTCATCATAATTTTTAATTATTCCAGAATTGGTCAAAAACACATTCTTAATTAATCAAGAAAAGCTAACCACGTACGCGTTTCGGGATGTAGTGGCTCTAAGCATTGATGCATGTTGTACCTCAACGGCCGAAATAACTGGTCTTTTAAGCATCAAAAACCATGCAACTGGTATTTAAGGCCAGAAGGGCGTGAGAACGAACTTGTTCCAACGGAGCTCGCTAAAGATAAAAGCCAGACTCTTGATCTCTATTAACCCCTATTTTGAAGCCTTGGGAGCATAGTTCGTACTTGGTGCTGCCTTGGTTTCCTCGCAAGCGACGCGCCCTTCCTGAAGCTGCGGCCGTTTGTATGTGTCGTCCTGTTGTCCGAAAAGTCCCCCAGGGACTTACAGCGGACGAGGATATTTCTCTCAGGGCGTGAGAACGCCAACAAATGAGAAAGCAAGAGCACGAAACACGTACATGGTTAGCTTTTCTTGATTAATAAAAGAATGAGCATTTGTCCAATTCTGGAGTAATTAAAAATCAACGATTAGTTTATATTTATTTCGAAAATGAAGCAAGACATCAGCAAACTTTAGTTGTGTGATCAGTAGATACCTTTTCCATTATTATTTCACGTTCTAGGTTCAAATGTATATCTAGGATTTTTAGAATAGGATTTTATAACCATACTATATGTAAATATAAGTTTGCATGATGATAGCATTCATTTACCGATATCATAACTCCTATCGTAGGATATAATGAAATCGAAGCCGCCCCTGTATTGAATAGAGGTATAGCCGAGAACTATGGTATACAATGTAGAGTACAATCAGGCGTTGTGGCACATTCTTCATCACCATTTAACCTTATCTAGTGTTGTTATGGACTAAAATGCTATGTTTTTAAAGGTAGAGATGCCAATTATGCTACATGTACATATTTAATTTCACTGTTTCTAAAGATATTTTGTCCATAGTTTGTTTAATACCATTTCTAAGATTCCACCTTTCAGTGTATAAACAGAAATCTTCTAATACAGTATTAGAGCTCTAAGAAGCGGTTTGGTAGAATAAATTGGCGAAAGGTGGGAGGGTTACCACTGATATAATGTTTCAATGTAATTTTATAATATAGAGATAGCCACTTTTGGTACATCCTTTCCTTTATATCTATAAAAATGAAATCCAAAATCGATGTTTGTTTCGCGTTGCGCAAAATCTACAGAATCAATCATTATGAAATTTCGCATGTAGGTAGCTGAAGATTTCGTTTAACATATAGGCTATTCAAAAAACTAAAAAGGTTAATTGGCTTTTTTAAAAATGTAAAACCATAAAGCGTTAGTTCGTACCTTTTACCGCTTGGCGCAGCACAAGTCGCGACGAAAATTAATATTTATTGGTTAATAAATTTACACGTAGTTTGTTTACACGATGGATGCTTAGTTTGTTTACACGATACATTTTTTAAAAGGTAAGATTATCCAATCGATGTGAAACTTTAGGAAGTTTATTTACTATACTACTGGTAAGGTTTCTGGTTTGAATTTGATTTGAAATAAATATTCGTTGCAATTTTTTGCAAAATTTTCTACTTTCACCCACAAGCAGCGCCTCTCGCGTATCTGGTGAAAATATTATATATTGTAAAAATGTTAAAATCTGTTCCAAGTATAATAATAATAAAAAATTGAGGATATATTAATATAATATTCCAATGACGTTGTAAAAAAACTTGGCATTTTAATATTTTAATATATATTCAAAGAAAATTTTTATTTAAATTTAATAATGTTTTCAAAAATTATGTTTTTCAAAAATTTATATAAACGCATATAACAATATTTATATACGTTTATGAATTTATATATCGGTGGATTGATGTTTTCTAGAATCCTTTTAATAAATGTTCGTTAGGCAAACTTTTACTCGGGTGAAAACCGGGCGAAGCCGGATATATTCGCTAAATACAGTTATTTACAAATGTTCGTTTGTGGCAAGATACTATTTATTCAACTTCAAATTTACCGAGTGGACCAATTAATATTGATTTTATTCAACTTATCGAGTATTTTTCAAGGACCGGAAAAAAATTCAAATTATCGAGAGTATAGACAAGTATAGATTCAGTAGGGATTGGATGTTTGCCAGAATCATTTAACAAATGTTCGTTAGGCAAACTTTTACCTGGGTAAAAAAACGGGCGAAGCCGGGAACATATATATATTTGTTTGACGGCTATGCACACCCTCAATATGTAACTAATCTCGCTGAAATTTGAACAGGACAGAGAGTTAAATATGGAAATATTTTTGTCACACTGTGAATCAGCGCGTCCAATCGATTTTTTCCATAGACTCAATATTAACTTAACCTATTTAGTGAGGATTTAATCTAAAGGTATCAAATATATCGAGAAAGGTTAAGCTATGTTAGAATATAAGTTAACACTTCCTCTGTTGAGTAACTTTTTATTATTATTATCTAGTACCGAGGTACAGATCATGATAATCATGGTGGGCAAATTTGGCGACTGCTTTAACTGTAAGTGCACCACATGTTTACACATGTGAAAAGCAGTTCGACTTTTGCACTTACAAATCTGCCAGAACCCCGTTTGGTTACTTGCACTAGCTGGTGGGTTGGCCTTTCAAGATCGGAGCCATTGGATATTTTTTTATTAGAAAAAAATTGCCAAAGCGGATTCGATCACGGGTCGTAGCGGTCGAAAACCAACGGTTTAGACCATCCTTCCATACCCCCCAATATGAGCTAACCTTTCATCTGTTGAGTAATTAATAGTTAAAAGTAATGCGATTATTAATAATGCTAAAGGTAATATAATAATGATATAATAAAATATAGATGATTAGCGTAAATTTGATTCAATTCAGACTGTCTGTAATTATAAATATGCTTGTCAAATAAAAATTGTCAAAGCATACAGATTATCGAAATATTGTATAGTTCAAATAAATTTTTGTTGGGATGATACTGTTGCTATCATTGAGCAAGAAACTTTAATAAAGATGGGTTCAATGACATTTTTTTGTGAATAAATAATATTTTCAAAGAACCAAGATCGCTATGAGTCTTAGATTGATTCATGATTATTTGAAATCACATACACACACACACTACAATAGAGTGTTTTACCAAGAACAAACGAAACAAATATCATGAAACTCGATATGAATGTACATGGTTTTATATATGTATAATGATGAACGTAAAACGAATCAAATATAACTATTTTTAGACTCTTAGCATCCAAAATTAAATATTCATTACACGGCAAAAGAATTTTGAATCAAATTCTATTATTTTTTTCAATTTCTTTAGATGTAACACTTTCTATTTCTAATAATAAATATACATACAAAATTCCACAGTACGAATTACTTTCTTATTGGTATATTTAACTTGAATAAAAGAGAATATATCCAATCATCTACACAAGAAAACTCTCGATTAGAATACTTCTTCCAAATAATTTTATTTTTAGTTGTTAACTATTTTTTGGGATATTTCAAAAGATTGCGACACCCACAGCGTTATAAACAAGAAAAAAAAACATTTAAAACTATAAAAAAAAAAAATCTTGTCCTGGGCCCCAAGAGTTGGGGCAGAATGTTTCAATCGCCCCTTTCTACCCCACTACTGGTGGAGACCTTGAATTTATGGATGGAGAAGAGATAGTGGGGTTTCCCTGATACCCCTCCCTTTCTGGAACACCAAAAAAAGGAGTTTGGAAATTACTGGCGGTAAAACTGGATCAGGTGGGAGGACCTTGAATGTCTGGAGAGTATATAAGCTCGGCTGGAGCTCAGCTTGGACGTCAGTTGTCACCATGAATCGTCTCCTGGTGAGTCAATCCCCTCCTCTTCTCAGATGGTTCTTCTCCGCCTGGTTTTCCTTCCCTGCCCAGCCTCTACTCCCTGCCTAGTCCGTTATTTCATGCCAGCCCGTCCTTCCCCGCCAACCTGTCCTTCCCTTCCAAACCGTTCTTTCCTTCCCAGTCCGTTGTCTCCTGTCTATCTCGTTATTCCCTTCCTAGCCCGTTATCCCCTGCCTAGCCTGTTATTACTCTGCCCAGCTTGTCCTTCCCCGCCAACCTGTCCTTCCCTACCTAGTCCGTTGTCCCCTGGCTATCCCGTTTTTCCCTGTATAGCCCTTGTCCCCTGTTCAGCCTGTCCTACCCTACCTAACCCGTTATTCCTTACGAGCCAGTTATTCCCTGTCTAGTCCGTCCTTCTCCTGTCCAGCCGGTCCTTCTCAGTCAATCCCGTTTCCACTGCCTATACTCTCCATCTCCGCCCAATCTGTCTTTCCTGCATAGCCTGCTATTACTTGATTATTCTGTTATTCCCTTTCAAACCATTAGTCACTTTATAGTCTTTATTCCTTTTCAATACCGTAATTCCTTTCATACCGAGTTCACCATCCTATTCATCACATTCACTTCTTAGCCCGTTATTCCCTTTCTGGAATGGTATTACCTGTCTAGTCCGTTATTCTTTACTTTCCGTTATTTCATTCTAAGCCCATATCTCCATCTATCCCGTTATTCCTTCACTAGATCGTCCTTCTCCACCTAGCCTACTATTCCATGTGTAGCACGTTATCCTTTAAGGTGAAAACATCAGGCATTCCTCCTGCGAGATAATTTTCTTCTTTTAAATATATTAAATGCCTTTCTAGCTTATAACGGCCTGACAGCCGTTATACGGGAGAACATGAAATCTCTAGAGAGTCTTAATAATGTTTCAGCTTAATTTGATACAGTGGATTGATCTATCAACGTTATATCCTTTCTCTAGAACGCTATTCTTTTATGGCCCCATATTCATTGTCTAGTTTGTTATTTCCTTAAAAATCCGTTATCTCATGCAATTTGACCATTTCCTTCATAGTTCATTATTCTCGGCCCAGGTGTGTATTCTATGCCATTCTCTCCAGCTAGAAAGCTCTCATAAAACAAGGTGATACTTGTTTGCTGGTGTCGCATAATGCTACAATAAAATCTCATACTGGGTTTTTATATCTCTTGTAAGACTTATAGTTTAACATTGGGGGTATTTTCGATTTTATTTTAACGATTAAATCATTATTTATGTCAATCATATATTTACATATACATGTGGCAATATAATAATAAGGTGGGGAAAGAGAAATAAGGACACCACGAGAAAGAGACCCAGACAACCAAGAGAGAGACGGGCCCGGCAACAGCCGGCGGCCGTTCGTGTCGAACACAATCACCAACTGTCTAATAGTCCCGAGGTCCAAGTAACGGCCCCTGTGGTCGCCTCTTGGAATGTCGCTGATGTCTAAAGTGACCGGACTTTACCCGCCGTCTATCTCTGGGTCAACTGTAGGTTTGCTTTATTATTCCTGGAAGAGTATATATATGACATACATATATATATTAGATTCATTATATTAAAAAATATTAATTGATCATAAAAGATCGTAAACCAAAAATAAGATTTCCATTTATATTTTGGCCTTAGAATTGGCATAGCATTTTGCCGCAAAACACCTATTTGGAAAATACTGAAGATTTCATCAATCCCTAGTGGGGCTCATGAAAACAAATTCCCCCCTGGACTGACAAGGTCATAGCTCTAAACCCTTGACTCTATATGGGCGTTTTGAATTTGCCAAAGCTGCTGTCGTTTCTTTGTCACCGAATTTATCCGCTGATTTGCAGAGAGGATCAATAGATGGATCTCAATTTTACCGTCTATTTTTGACTTAGGTTATACTTTATTTTCAAGAATAGATCGTTTTGAAGAATCTGTATGAGAAGAAACACCAGTCATAGGACTTATTCAATGAGGTGCTAGTTAACTATTTATTTTTTAACAATTGGCAAACTCTCTTGTCTTTTTAAATGACACACCTAGGCGTTCTATCTTTTCTTCATTATAGACTAATAGACAAAATTTAAGAAAGTGGAAAGTCTTTGATGTCGCTTGGTTATCTCATGTTACTTCAATAAAGGTCACTGTGTATCAAATATCTTTCAGTTATTGTCTGAATCCCGATATACAGGGTGGCTGAAAAGTCCTCAAAACCTTTTGCAATAACTCAGTGAAATGAATACATAATTGTAGAATTAAAAAAAAACATATATAATAACTAACATTAAGGAAACAATTTATTAAAGAAATATATCGAAGTGGGCTCCTTGGCCTTGATGCAGGCCTGGAGGTGTTTAGTGATAGACTCCACTGTAGGCCACAGGTACTTGACGTCGATCTTGGCCCAATAGCTAAATGTATCGAGAGCTAAATGGTAAAAACATCCTTAAGTTTCGTTGATGAGTATTTGTAAATTGCTCTATTTAGAATGTAAAAATGTTTTTTTTACTATAATTAACATAAGTGTTGCTGTAGCTTGTCTGCCTTCTTGCTGGGTGCCTCTTCGCCGTGTCCTCCGGATTCTGCTCAAGAAGGCTGCCTTGGCTTGGTCTCGGCCTGGCTGGTGGAAAGGTTATTGCGGAGACTCTATGGCGGTAAAGCCTATGGTGGTTACTATCCCTATGGCTATGGATATGGCTATCCTATGGCTATGGACATGGCTACTCATACTATCCCTATGAATACTACCAGCCCTACGGTTATTACAAGTCCATTGGTAACTACAAGGGTAGTTACTACGGCTAGAGGTTATGACGTTATTTGAGGTAAGTTAATTCATATATTATCTCTGCCTCTCTCTCTTCTACTTATCATGTGAACATGTCCTCTGAAATGTTTTGTCAAATAGTTCAAATATGTTTGACACCTGTCTTGTATGAATATATGAACTTTTAAATATATTTATTGTCGATTAGCGATAAAAGACTTACTGTATTTATAACCAAACTTTATAATATACAGGGTGCTTCAAAAAATGTATACACACTTTGAACTTCCATAGAAAATTTATTTACCGTTCTACAAAGTTAAATTTCAGGAAAATAGAAAACTGAAAGTCCAATATAAATGAAACATAAATAACAAATGTTAATACTGTTCAAATTGGTGACCTGCAGCATCAATACAATTCTGAGTACGAGTCACCACAGTTTCTGTACATCGTATCAAAACGTCCAATGAGATTTCTCTACACACTGCTTGAATCTCATCAAAGAATGTCTAGGTTACGTGGTTACGTTTGTACACCCCATCTTTTACTGTGCCCCACAAGAAGAAATCCAGTGGTGTAAGGTCTGGAGAGCGTGCTGGAAACTCGATTGGCCCCCTGCGTCCTATCCACTGGCCCGACAAATTTTGATCCAGCACGCTCTCCAGACCTTACACCACTGATTTCTTCTTGTGGGGCACAGTAAAAGATGGGGTGTACAAACGTAACCACGTAACCTAGACATTCTTTGGAATGAGATTCAAGCAGTGTGTAGAGAAATCTCATTGGACGTTTTTAATACGATGTACAGAATCTGTGGTGACTCGTACTCAGAATTGTATTGATGCTGCAGGTCACCAATTTGAACAGTATTAACATTTTTATTAATGTTTCATTTATATTGGACTTTCAGTTTTCTATTTTCCTGAAATTTAACTTTGTAGAACGGTAAATAAATTTCTATGAAGTTCAAAGTGTGTATACATTTTTTTGAAGCACCCTGTATGTATATAAGACCAAAATTGTTTTATTTCGGGTCTCAAATACGAGAATTAAAACCAACTGGAATTTAAACAAACGAATTATAGTTTATTTTTTTTCAACTGTGTATCTCTTTGTACACATAAACATTCTCCACATTTGTATATTTAACAATAATATATTCGAACTTTTGACTTGGAGGTTTATAATAATACTATCATGACGCTAAAATACAGGGTTTAAATCTAAATTGGATTAAAAGTAGAAAATCAGGATCTTATGCTTAGATTTTAAATAGAGTAAAAGAGTATTTGAAAATGTCATTTAACTACATTTTTTTTTGTGAAAAATATGAATTATAATATTCAATAGTGCTATATCTTTGGGAGGGTGTTTTTTTTTGTATATTTTAAATACAATAAAAAATAGCATGATAATAATAATTATAATTCATTTGAGAAAAAAAAATCATTCAGATAAAGTTTTCTTGCAAAAAAAATGTATTTTGTGCTTGTTATATTAACATTACTCCTGTAAAAGAGCTCCAAGGACCGAAATCTCGATTAATTAACTTATACTTTCTGTAAGACACTCTTTCCTGAATGGAATATATATACTTTGCGATGTTATTGGGATCGTTCACAAAGAATTCCACATCACAATATTGTATCCATGTTATAACAATAATCTCGCCAAGAGTTCTTCCAAATCGTTCATTTCCTCCAGTATTGGCAGTAGCTTTTGACTCATAAAATCACTTTCAGGTTAAAACCTCCATGTTTTTCCTTAACAAAGGCATTCCATGTGGGATGAAGGCAACATCACGTACTGACATCCTGATTAAAAGTCTTATGTATAATCTCTTCTAAATCTATTTGTAGTTCAAGTCATTGTAGATCCTTTATCATTATCATCATCATTGCCTTCACAATGCACGCGCAGTATAGTAATAAGACGATTTTCGCAACACGTTTTATTCAGCTAGAATAGCAAGCGTTAGATAATTATCAGACCAAAGACGTATACTTCGACACAAAAGCCCTAAATTCCTTATTAATTTTGTCAAAATGTAAAAGTTAATATAAAATTCTATATACAGTTACGAGCGTCATTCTTCATCTCTTAATCATCAGTCAGTTTTCGTCTCTGTCACCGTTTGCTTTTTTTTTTTGGAATGGCGCCCTCCTATTGGTTGGCTACGCTCACTATTTCAACCCAACTTCTATAACGTTCATTTTTTACAGGGGACATGGTGACTTCAACACATATTTGTTCAGAATTGGCAAAATTGGTTCACCTGCATGCACTTGTGGAAACGAAAAACAAACCCCTGAACACTTTCGGATAAAATGTCCATTAACTTCTGATCTAAAGGAAAAAACCAACTTTACCTGACTAATACAAAACAAGTTGCTTGCAATAAAGACCAATACATTAAGTTTAATAGATTCTGCAGGATGTATATTTCGTGATCGTAGCCAACCAATAGGAGGGCGCCATTCCAAAAAAAAAAGCAAACCGTGACAGAGATGAGGAATGACGCTCGTAACTGTATATAGAATTTGTGCTGCTATTTGATGTGTTATAATTTGAAATGTGTAACATCCACACTATATTGTGATATAATGATATATTTGGTGACATTGTCTCTAGGGGTTATGAAAAGATAATATCCAGATTGTTTAATTAGCCGTTTCTCTAAGAGCTTTCATAGATTAAGCTAACATAGATGTGTGTTCTAACAGATAACCGTCTTCAGTTCCCTTCACCGTCCTGTACAGTTAAACTGCTCCGCTATTGCTTCGTTGTTGTTCAACAATAATGTTATTGTTTAAGTTTCTGTACCCTTTGTTCTCTACTTAAGTTCTCCTACATTTAACAACATACACTCATGGACAAACCTTAAGGATGTTGGAAGTCTTTAATATGTCATCGGTTGTCTAATTTTTTTTATGGAGACAGAAGCAATTTTGTTCACACTTGATGTTCACATATCGTGTGACTTCGATAAAGGTCACTGTGTAACAAATATCTTTCATATTTGTCTGAATCTCGATATACATGCTAAAAGGTACAATCTACTTAAGTGTTGTCCATGAGTGCGAATTTTACATTGGAATTATACCACTTGGTGATAATATATATAATGTGCATATACAGTAAAACCTTTCTTAAGTAATAAATTAGAAGAAAGCAAGCTGGCCGGTCTCACAAATTGTCCCTAAACATAGTATCAATGGCATGTACATTCATGGACAACACTAAAGTAATTTGTACCTTTTAGCATGTAAATCAGGATTCAGACAATAACCCCGGAAGATATATGATACACAGTGACCTTTATGAAGACACACATGATAACCAAGTGTGAAAAATGCGTCTTTCTCTTTTTAAATAATCAAACACTTTGCAATTCCTTAAGTTTTGTGCATGAGTGCACTAGGTAATCCACAACTATTTAAACAAGAGCAGTTATCTAAATTATCTACCTGGCTACTAATCTCTTGTTCGCAGAGAAACCCGATCACTTATTATTTTCAATATCAGATTGCTTCTATGATCTCTTGCCGCGGGGGAAACCTTGATAACTTTCTATATTTTATTTAAGTTTGCTTCTACGAACTCTTGTGCCCAAGCATGCAAATCCAATCCATAAATACAGCGAATTTCTTCTTGGAGCTGAGCGAAGAAGTGGGATCGATTTTTTTTCCTTTAGTATTCTATATTCATTCAAATTAACCGCCAAACAATTCCGGCACGTATTTTTTGCATATATCCCTTAAATCTTCAAATATGCATATTACGAACAAACGAAACAATCCGCCATCCTCTCGAGCTTTTTATACCATGCTCGCGCAGCTATAGCTGCAATGTCTTACTTCATTGGCTCCTTTTCAGCACGTGATAATATAATGGCCAAAACATACACAAATGAAATAGTTTTAACACAAGTTTTCGGGTTTAGCAGCACTTCGATTTTAGTAAAATAATAAGCTTGAGTTAATAAAAACTGATAAACTTATTCCCGGATGTATCTTTGATTTATCTAATTGTGTGAAAATAGGGAATCAATATCCATTATACTGCTTCACTATTGCATGTATTGCATGTGCATTGTACTATTCTGTTTAGATATCCGGTACCAGAAAGGAATTATTGGTTTAAGGTATTCAACGAATTCATGGGCTTTGAGGATAGTAGAATTGCAAGTATACTTGTGATGCATTAGTGCGCCATCCGTTATCAAAATTCCAAACCATTATAAACGCGCATGATTCTTTTTGAAAATAAACAATTTCCACTTGCCTTACAGAAATGAAAAAATTAATGGGAGGGCCTGGCTCATCAGCGGTTTCGCCAGTTTAATCAACCATACCGCTGTAAAAAATTAGCATACTTGTATTTGTAATTACTTGTATATCTGAATTTGCTTGTTTTTTCGAATAATTTTATCTAGAAAATAATACAAAAGGGACGAAATTAAAAAAATAGGGTATCCCATTACATAATTGATTTTTCCCTACTTCATGGGGGAATGACAAAAATTGCAGCCTCACATGTCTATCATGATAATAAGTCAAAAATGTATAAGCTTCTCTCTCTGAATAGTTGACCGATGACAGGTTAATCTATTTATTCTGACATTTAAACAATTCAAAAAAAATCTGAGACTATCGTTAGAAGATAAAAAATAATATGACTGGAATTTCTTATACCTATCTATTACCTAATCTTATACCTATATTTCTTATACCTATCTACACAAAGACTGCGTATAGCTAATTGACTGTTTTTAGCTAAAATTTTAACCGGTGTGGCGAAGGTTACCATCTACAAGTACCATCTTGGTCTTGAGGGGGGTAATGCCAGCCATTTTATTGATCTGCCCATTCTGTGGGAAAAACTCTCGCAGTCCATTGGTGGCGGAGCCTTTTCCATGGTGGGCGCTACCAATGAAAACCCCTATATATATATATATATATATCGTTTTGAAAATAGAGCAATCCATAGATAAATCTTTAATTAAAAAGGCATATATATATATATAAAAAATAGTTGTATAGTTTTATAGTTAAGTATTCTATTAAAATTATCTTCATTATTTTGATTATTTAAATTTAAATTATAAAATTTGTAAATTGTTATTATTTAGTATAGATAGAGAGAAAAAAAAATCCTTTACTTCTAAAACATCATCTAGTTAATTATATATTTATAATTAATAACAATAAAATTTAACAACGTAACGTCTTTTGTATCGGCTTTTACACGTCATTTAGACATACTCTAATCCTATATATAGAATAATAGAAGTGAGAATATATATGATAGTTAGAAAAAAGAGAGAAAGACAGAACCATGCACTATTAATCAAACTAATAATAAGAAAACAAAAAGTTTTGTAAATAAGGTAGATAAGATTGTTAGTATATATATATATTTTTATAATTTTATATATATATATTTTTTTTAAATGATTTTTTAAAATTTTTTATTTTTAAAATATGAATATAAATAGTTTGTATTTAGTAAAATATCTATATTATGAATTAACTTTTATTATAAGTTTGGTTATTATGTTTTGAAACCCTAATGGTAGACCAGACATATACAAAAAACTTAAATTGGAGTAATTATTGAAAAAAGAGGTCTGCTGAACCGGGACTTCTCAAATAGAAATTCAGCTTTCAACATTTCATCCCTTCTCTATTATGTCTAGACCTCCTTTCAACCGGATTTTATGTGTTAATATAAAGTTAATTCAGTGAAACATTTATATGAACAGATATAATGTGTACCTACCTTGTCCGCGGACGCCTTCAACTGTAAACATCTATTTCTGGATGACACATGTTGTGGGGGGGGGGGGGGTGGACAAATTTAGACCTTATATTTTGAAGTTGTAGAAAAACAAGATATTCAAAGATGAAAGAGAAGATATTTAAGGGAAGAAATCCAAATTTTATAATCTTTACAGCCAGTTAAATTAAAATAATTGATTCAACACTTATTCATCTTTCAATATTCCTTTAAAAAGGCAAATTATTAGAGTTTAATAAAGCTATAAATTGTGAAATTCACTTTATTTAATTTCCATTTTCCTCCCCAGAAATTGGAGATTAAAATAAAATGAATTCTATACAATATTACTTTAAAAATCTTGTGAAAAAAACTTCAAATCAGCTATTTAATTTAAGTTTAACTAATTGTTAAAGATTACAAATTTGTAGTAGTGATTATTGAAAGAAATTATAGAAAGTTGATTTAATAAATGGATACTTCCATTTATTTTTTTAAAGTATTTTATAATTGATATACTGTTGAAATATTTTACTTGTCTGATACTAAATTTGTTTTTAATAAATTCCATGTTTAAATTTTTAACATCTTCATGAAATTTTCTAATATATTATTTATTCTATAAAATCTTAGAAACTGACCAAAATATATACCTTTACAACAATTTAATGAAATATTAGAATTCATATTACAGTATTTTATAATATTGAAATTATAATTACTTTTTTTATTATAAATTTTAATAGCATTATTTGTAAGGTCTATATTTAGGTCTAAAAAGTTAACTTTTTTGTTTCTATAAATTTTTTCATTGTTCTTAAGTTTCAAGTATTTAGGATAAATTTTAGGTATTAAATTTTTGAACTGTGGATTATTAAATATTATGATGTCATCTACATAACGGAACATTTGCCAGTTAACATTATTTTGTAGAAAGTATTCTCTTTCGTACCAGAATAATATTAAGTTTGCTAATAACGGACTTGAAGACGTTCCCATGGGAACTCCTTCTGACCTCGTAAAAATTGGACTGGGCTCGATAGGCCTACTCTCTTTTTCTCCTTTAGGCCTGATTAGTTTTAGCCTTAATTTTCTCATGTTATTCTCCATTCCTTCTATCTGTACAGTTGCTATACTTTATATTCTTACGCGGTACAGATTGATGTTAGTTGAGGCTTTCTATTTGCAGTAAATAACAAGTTATATACAGTCACGTGGTGAAACATGTGGTGTAGATATCTGGATTATTTACAACAATTCCATGGTCTTAAATCATCACAGATGGCCCCGGATGTGAGAGGGTTCATATGGAGGGATTTAAGAGAGCGGAATAGGAAGACTGTTATTAAGAAGTAATTTTTAAAAATTAATTGAAATGAGTTGGTATATAACATGGGGTTGATTTCTGTATATCCATAAGAGATAATAAAGTATAAACAACTAATACTAATCATACAAGTAAAAATAAAAATAGGAATAAAAGATTTAATAGAGAACATATAATGATGATAGGTAAAAATATAAATGATTGGATGGGTCAATCATGATCTCTTCGTGATGGGCGTTAGAAAGGGTTGAGGGGTTAGTATTTAGGTTGAGGCAATGTCACCTTGACTCAAGTCCCAAACCATTTAATGTGCACGGCGCGGAAAACCTAGGCCATGTTTCACATGTAAATTTAAGGACCGAATAAAGTTACAGTACCACAATCGAATAGTAAGATAAGGGTGATTGTTATGGGTTTTATGAATTAGTCGTTAAACGTACGCATGCAGGATAAATGAGGGCGAAGATCAGTGACCAGAAATCAAAGTTTTAATTGGAGTCGTCAGGGGCTTAGCGAGAAAAAGAGTAAAATAAAAGATGTGCCAGCGTGTGGCATGAGAGTGCCCTGGAATATATATAAAAAAAATACAATTTGCACGTGTCCAAGCCAGAAGTTGGGATAGGTAAATCTGGGGGACGGTGTGTCAATATTGTTAATTACGAAATCAAAGTAGGTCAAGTCTAGCCTGCGAAGGATTGTTAAAAGTTAAAGGGGATGTTAGTATTTATTAAGAAGTAACCTTTAAAGTGGTTGATTAAGAGGTTATTGAAAGCCCTGTTTTAGATCATGATTTTTAGTTTGATTATAAAAATATATCATTGAGATATGAAATTGCGAAATTAAGGCTTTGTATCTAGCGTTAAAGGATTTGAAAAATCGAAAATAGAATTGCGAAGTTAAATGCAAAGTAATCTTTTAAGTAAAAATAGTGATGACATAATACAAAGATTAACACACTATAGCAGTATATAAGGGGTAATAAAAGTGAACTATTAAATGAAAAAAAAGAGCAATAATATACTCGATAGCATTGAACATGGTAGCGGAAGATGAAACAATGTAAATAACATCGAATTTATAAAGTTAGAGAAAATATAAATGACAAATGCAAATTAGTGATATAAACATGAAACATAAACTTGAGATTATTAGATATGAAAGATTAAATATAAGTTGATTATAAAATAGAGTCATAAAGCAAAAGTAAAAAACAATTTGGTAAAGAGGAAAAAGTAACCAATATAAAATGACAATAGTCTAAACTGATTGGTTGACGTAAAAAAAACAATTAAAGAGCTAGATAATGATTATAAAGGATATTAAAATGAAAAATAAAAATAAATTTCATCGAGAAAGAAGAGCAAGTAAGATTATATAGAAGTTTGTATATCGGGAAAGAATGGAAAGTAGTAGGCCAAATGTATGTTCCTGTTTTTTAGGATGGGTGGAGAGAGCTTTAAATTGTCCTCGGATGCGATATCTTTGGTCTTGTTGGCATAAGTTGTTCTAACTTATCGAATTTGTTTTATGTTTGACGCGACTCGTGGATCACATTGTTTCCAACTGTGAAACTCACTGAGTCCTAATCTTGTCGATTTTTTGTTCCCTGCGCCACGTTTAGGTGAAAACGTGATTCTTCCTAAAGCGGCATTTATATTGTGTGTGCAGGAAACACGGCGATCTATTCTAACCGGTCAAGGGTTGTTTTTTTTTTTTTAATGTGTGGGTGTGTGATTTTTGTAGGTAAAATGTTGTCCTTGGTCTAAGTGTCGATGTTAAGTGGACAAGTTAATCGTAGGGCGAGAGAATCTAGACCTGGTGACTTGGTTTTGGGTTATTAATGAAAGAATAGATATTTTAATTCATTGGGGATCAGTAGGCGGGATTAGTTATTGAATTAATTAGTTATTCTGTTAGTGGACTGATTTGTTAGTGATAGTAAAAACAAGTTATTTGTAGCTAAATGGACATCGGTAGATTAATTGGTTAGGGATTAGAACGGTATATAGTAAAGGTACGCACTAATATTTGATTTAATAGATGGCGAAAAATTCATTAGAGTGACATGGGGTGGCGATGGGCCGTGACAAGAAATGTCGGCTGTTTGTTTTCCATCTCCCCTCGAATTTATTATTAGCGAGTTCCGGCGGTGGCGGATATATTATTTAGGTCAGGGGCCCTTTGCGGGGACAGCTTGCTTCCTTCCAACTTATTGGAAGATCTCTGCAGTAAGATGAAGAAAAGGGCTGAGCAAGTCGGGGTATAAGACGGGATTTCTGAGCGTCAAATATCGTGGGACATAAATGGTTAAATTCTACTAAGTGTACATCAGTGTTACGCGAGGTGTTTGAATTAGTGGCGTGGGGGAGGAATAGGATGTTTTCTGTATAGTATTTAAGTTTGTTCACATGAACTGTATCATCTTCTTTATTTAGGGGTCGATTGGGTCTGTTAATTCGGACTGCGGGGAAGAAGTTTTTCCCGCCCTCTACAATCACTCTAGAGGGGAGTGAGTGTTGAGGCGTCTCTGCGTGTTGTCCTCCGTAGGGGTGCCACTGACTGACGTCCAGTGAAGCTGTAAGCTGGCCGTCTTTCCTTGGTTGTCTGGGCGAGGCACACGTGTCTTGAAACTCTTGGGTCTTCGCTCTGTGTGTGCGTCATTGGGAGCGCCCTTGCCGTGCGCGAAAATTGCACCAGGGCTAGGCCTGGTGTTGAAAAACCAAGGGGTGCACACAGTAGTACCACCCCCCCGCCTCCGCGTCGGTTTCCCCGCGTCAACCTCAGAACCTCAGAGGTCCTTGATTCGACGGCAGATTCAGGGAGTACTGGGAACTAAGGGTTCGAGGGCTAAAGGGGGGGGAGTCCTATTGGAGCGTAGGACGGGTTCTTCTAAGTCCGACGAGAGGGCTCGGTCAGCAACCTTGCCAGTGACTCTCGATGACGCCTGTGGGTGAGTGGTCAACCCCAGAGAGCCAGACCATAATGGCGGGCGCGAGGGGCCTACCAATGGCCGCTCGGTGCATGGAGAATGCATCATTCCTTCTGGCTGTGTGTGGATCTAGATTTCAGCGAACTACAGGGGACGCAAGGGCCACTTTGAGCCTATATCGTCCCTGGCTTTGCCGAATTTCCTATCTGTTAATTCGGACTACGTTCGGAGATATTATCTCTATAATTGTAAACGGACCTGTGAAGTATGGTGCCAATTTTCCCGTATCGGGATGTTTATAATTTTTTTACGAGGACTAGGTCACCAATCTCGAAATGCGGGGCTTGATGACCTTTATCATATCTTTGTTTGTCCCTTTCATGCTTAAGATGTGTTCTGCTGAAGACAAGTTGCCTAGCCTTCTGTACGTCGGAGAACGGGTTGTAATGATTTTTTTAGTTCTGGTGGGATGCTATTAAAAATCAAAAAGATTGGTGGGAAACCTGTGACGGTGTGCGGGGATTGATTATAGATTTGGACGACTTGCTTAATTTTTGGTCCAGGATGTCTTCGGTTTTCGGATATAGTAACCTTAGCTTTCCAGTGATTGTGGCGTTCAATCGTTCTATCAATCCGTTAGCTTGCTAATTGTTACTGGTGGTACTTTGCGGAATTTTTGGGAGGTGAATGCGGGCGCTCTATCCGAAAGTATGCGTTTTGGAGACCTTTGTTGTAGTACCTTTTTTAGGGTTTGGATGTACGTTAAGGTACTGGTAGATCTCGATGGGAATGCCCAAGCGTATCTGGTCAAGTGATCCACTATAACATGGAGATACGTCTTGGGGTCCGTATTTCGAAAATCCGGATATTGATCTATTGATATTAAATCGAATGGTTGTTGTGGTGGGGGAATTTGTCCTAAGGTGCCATAAGGTTTACCTTTGGGTCTTTTGATGATTTGGCAGGTATGACAGGAATTTACTAATTTTTGTATTGATTTGGCCATACCTTTCCAGTAATACTGAGTAGAGATTAGGCGAGCCATTTGTGAGATACCGGAATGGCTGTATTCGCTGTGAACCTGGTTCATAAGCGAGTGTTGAAGAGCTTCGGGTATTATTATTCGATTTACACCTTTACGCCATATGGTGTGTAGACCGTTGACGTCTACAGCGACACTGGTATCCGTGAGATTCGGTTGGTGTTTCTTAATAGTACGAGCACTGAGAAATCCACAAAATGGATTGCGAGAAAGTAAGTCGACCTCGTGTTTTGTGTACCCTTGAGGTACTGTATTGCATTGTCGTAAGTGGTTAGTCTTAAACTCCACCTAAAAAGTCGTCCTGAGGGTTTTTTAATAGTTTTAAGCCATTGTAGGGCTTGGTAGTCGGAGTAGACAGTGAATTTGGTACCGGATAGATAGATGCGGAATTTTTCGATGCTTTCTACAATCGCTTAACATTCTAACTCTGAGATGGTATAATTGAGTTCGTGAGGGCGCAGTGCCCTACTGTAATACTGTTTGGGATGAATTTTTCCGTCCAGATGTACTTGTTCGAGAATTTCTGCGATACCCTGGCTAGAGGCGTCACAGTACAAGCGGCAGGGTAAGCCATCCTGATACAGATGTAATACAGGCTTACGTGTTAAGCTCTCCTTGAGAGCCGTGAATGCCTGTTGACATTTTTTGTCCCATTACCATTTAGTGTCTTTTTAAAGTAAATTGTTGAGTGGTGCTCTGGCATAAACTTGTTTTACATGTTGACGGCTCCTAAAAAGGACTGTAACGTTTTTTGGTTGGAGGGAGGTTTGATAGCGTTAATAATATCGAGGTTACGAGTCTGCGGTGTGTAGGTTCCGTTCTAAACAGTGTATCCTAGAAATTCTATTGATGTCTTCAAAAATTCACATTTTTTATAGTTTTGTTTAATATTTTCCTGTTGGCAAATCTCCAGGAATTGTTCTAAGTGTTGAATATGCTCTTCTAAGGTATCCAAAAAGATAATGAAATCATCGAAATAGTAGGCTATGAAGTTTAACTCATATTTTTTGGAATATTTGGTTTATTGCGCGTTAAAAAATCTGTGGTGAGTTGCGCATCCCAAAAGGAAGCCTACAAAATTCGTATTGCCCGTCTAAGGTCACGAAAGCTAAAAGGTGACGGGAACTGGGACCTATTTCGACCTGCCAGTAGGCAGAAGATATGTCGGCTGAGGAGAAATACTTGGCGCGCGAGAGTTTGTCGAGTATATTCTCTATAAAGGGAGAGGATGGACGTCTGGTGTAATGATTTCATTAATCCTACGATAGTCAACACAAAAGCGTTTTGATTTGTCACGCTTGGTGACAAGCGTAATGGGACTGGCATAGGGAGATACAGAGGTTGTAATTATACCGTGTTTCAAGCATTTATTCGATTTGTGTTTGTATTTCAAGTTGGTCATTTAGGGGTACACGATAAGGACGTAAGGCAATTACCTTGTCCGAAGTAGTATTGATTTTTACGGGAGGTATTTTAAGCCTAGGGACGCCGTATTTATTGGCGACGAAAACGGGTGCAAATTGATGCAGTACCTTGTGTGAATTAAAGGGACAGTGACCTAGGTTACTTGTGTCCAAAGCTATGCAAGAGGAGGACATAGAGGCGTTGAAAATAGGATCAGGAACATTACAATGAGGCCAAATAAGAGCGTTGGAGTTCACCACGTGTGAGCAACCCATTCCAGGAGGGGAAGATTTAGTAAATGGGACAGGTGTATTAACCTGTCCATGGGACACGTGTTGCTTGCACGAGGTGAATTTGTACAATGTAGTTGGTAGGGTACATTATCTTGATACAGGAGTAGCTAAGGAGAGTTTATAATTAGTAGAAATATTTTTATGGAGTTAAGGGATAATATGCCAAAAGGCAAGGGTGTATCTATGATATGGAATTTTAGGTTCTGCATTGTGTTACCTATTTTTAAGTTTAAAAATATATAACCTATGGTGAAATTATTGTTAGCTATGGCGTTAAGTGGTTGGAGTGTTGGTTGGAGCCTATGTTGAGCACACCTAGCTCGTAGTACGGTCACCTACCTTCTTTTTGTTTCTCGTCTGAAATAATCGTCATCGACTCTCTCAACTTCTCATTGGTTGAGATCCTTCCACATGCTCTCTGGTGATTCGCTATCAATTTGTCATGCTTAAAGGTGATTGGCTCAGTACCTCCATTGTCGCCATGATGGCAATCCTCCAGGAAGAAGAAGGCTTTTGAACTAAAGTTTTATGGGTCCTATACTTCCTGGATGATCCAATCCTGTACTTTGTTTCTTTCCCATCTCGCGAGGCCTAACTTTTATTAAACCTTTCATTAAATTTTGGACTGGATAGGTCTTTCCATCAGGGTAGACCTGTTTGAGAATGCCTGCTATGCCGAGTGTTGAGGCGTCACATTACACCTGGCATGGCAGATCTTCCTGATAAAGGTGTAAGATGTGGTGTGTAGTGAGGCTCTCCTTTAGGCTAGTGAACGCCTTCTGGCATTTTTCATCCCAGGCCCACGTGACACCCTTTCTGAGAAAGTTGTTAAGTGGCGTCCGCTAGCAGGCGTAGTCTGGAATGTTATAACTTGTTATAAACGTTCACCGCGCCTAAGAAGGATTGCAATGTTTTGCGGTTGTGTGGTGGTTGGATGGCGTGGATGATGTCTGGGTTGCGTGTGAGTGGTGTGGTGGAGCCGGCAGTGATGGTGTATCCTAGGAAATTTATGGACTGCTTAAAAAATTCGCATTTTGCGAAGTTGAGTTGTAATTTTTCCGCCTCGCAGAATGCGAAAAATCGGCGCAGATGGTTTTAATGTTTCTCCAACGTGTTGGAGAAAATGATGAAGTCATAGAAATAATGGGCCACACAATCAAGTCCGTGCCTCTGTAGGATTTGACTCATGGCTCTTTCGTATATCTGAGGTCTGGGTTTCAGCCCAAAAGGCAATCGAGTGGGCTGGTATAACCCCTCGATCGTAGCAAAGGCTAACATAGGTCGAGAATCGGGATGTATCGGCACTTGCCAATATGCAGAGGATATGTCGGCAGTCGAGAATTATTTGCCTGTGCGAGCCGGTCGAGTTATCCTCGATCCTTGGGAGCGGATGGACATCGGAGCTGATAAGCGCGTTCACCTTCCTATAGTCAATACAAAACCTTTTGGTCTTGTCGCGCTTGGTGACGAGAGTGAGTGGGCTTGAGAAAGGTGAGAACGATTGCTCTATAATGCCATTTTCTAGCATTTGTTGGATCTGACTGCGGATTTCCTGTTGGTCGCATATCGGATTACGATTGGGTGCATGGTGATTATTTTGTGGAGTTGGGTATTTTTACCGGTGGGATATTTAGACATGGTACGGCGAATTTGTTCTGTGTAAATATGTGGTTGTACCAGTGTAAAAGTGTGGGAAAGTGAGGTGAGTAGTGAGGATTTTGTGTCGTGATGTCGCATGTGTAGTAGGTGTTTCTGTTGTGTTTTGGTGTGAGTGTCGCGATTGTTGTCAAGTACACGCGTTAATGTGGTGTAGGGGTGTGTGGTCACGTGTGCACATAACGTGAGGGTCTTCCTGTTGGACTGACATTATTTGACATTTGTGTGGTGAGTTTGGACCTTTAGCCTTGTGTATGGATGGTGAA